>QUSF01000038.1:3717844-4030596 GCA_003676055.1 Chloebia gouldiae
AAAAAAAAAAAATCTACTAAGTATGCTAATAGCAAATCAAGTTCCCATAAGATTTTTTTTTTAATAAAGATGTTATAGTTATGCTTCAACCACCTCAAAAGTGAGACAAGCAAACAAAACAACATGCACTTCTAATGAAAGAGGATTATCCATGTAGCATGTTGCAGCAGTAGGTGTGAAACCTATTAAATTCCATTGACTTTCAATCATATCCAAATATAAATTAATATCTAAGCATATATTTATTTTCCTGAAATACTTGACAGCCCAGTATGGTAGCAGAATTTAAAAAATATGACATTTTTTTCTTTCTGAAGAGAAATACCCAATGGGGAAAATGCCAGATGTGTTCAGTGACTGTGAGATGTTTATAAAAAAACCCTGAATATTTTCAGAAAGAATAAGCAGGACTTTTCAGCAGTTTTCAAAAAGACACTTCAATATTTTGACATGAAGGTCCCTGTTATCTAACCTGAAGAGAAATAGCAAAGTTTTCACAAGGAATGGCACACCTTTATCTGAAAAGATAACATCCAGATAAACCTCTAGTATGTATTTTGCAACAGAACATAATATTACTATACCTGTTGCAGTTATCCTGATGATTTAATAGGCCCTTCAAAGGCTTCCTAAAGTCTTCATGTTCTTCATATTTCCTCTTGTCTACAAACTGAAAAAAAAGCCACCCAACACTTCCAACACAGGCAGAAGCAAAATACTGTAAATCACGTAGTTATTCTGCCAACATGAAGGTGAGACAATATTTGTTTAAAATCATTAAGTTCAATGAATTAGTAACTAAGTGAACAGTAATACATCACATGCTGAAAAGGAAGACAAAGTAGTATGAGTACTGAAGAGTGTCTTTGCATGGAGGGTGATTGGCCTATGAAACAAAAAACTGAGGTCAGCAATTTAGCTGATGTTCAGCAGTTTAGGAAAGAATTAGCAACAAACATGCAGCAACAAATTATATATTTTTTTGTTTCTAACAGAAGCATACCAATCTCATTTATTTTCATAAATTTCACTATTTCCTGAACTAGTCTTTTCTCAGTATTTACCAAGACACAGTTCTCATTAGAAATTTGTAGCAAAATATGCTAAAATAGTATTAGCATGTAATACCCTGAAATTGGCTAAAAAGACACTTTTTACATCCAGAAAATGCCAATTAATTGAGTCTTATCTGGGAGAAGAAGGACGTTTCGAGCTAAATTATCACACATTTTTGCCAGCTCAATTCTATTTAAAGCTATTTAAAGTTCATTAAATTAAAATTTATTTTTAATTTTATGGTTGTAGTTAGGAGGGAAAATATACTACTGTCAGCTATTACTTCACATTGCAAGACAACTACCCTATTAAAAAAAAAAGGAGGGGGGTAAATCAGGGTATTCCTTGAGGTTTCTTCCTCCTGCACATCTAGCAGCAATTATCTCCATAAGATGTATCTCTTAGAGGTTCCAAGGCTGTCCAGAGCCTGGAAAGGAAATACCACTGTGACATGATGAATTTCTGCTGCTGTTTTGGTATGACAGAAGCATTAGATGCCCCATGTCTCAGGTGTTAGGCACTTTCAATTCCAGATATTCTTAAACAATTCTCTGTTTGAATACACTTATTTTGAACAATTGCTCTTTTCTGTTAAATCCATATTTCAAAGAAATATTTGAGTGAATATAGCTGTTCACAGATTAATTCCACATTACTTAAGCCTGGAAAATATAGAGATTGTGTTCATTTGGTGCTCAGTTATGTGACAAGCCCTAGAAAAAGCCAGTGTATTATATTCTACAGCTTGATTCCATATCTTCCCCTCTTGATGACTGTTAGCAATTGAAAACCAGCATAAAATCAAAGGATGGGGAAATGATTGTTTCCAATCTAAAGCAATGCAACTCCCCTCTAATGCCTTCAGGTTGTTTCTCTTCATCTAGAATTTGAACACCATTAGTTTCTGAAGCATGAAAAGAAATTGAAACAACTAAGCTTTCTATTACCAGAACCTGTAATATATAAAAAGCCTTTAGAACCAGAATATTAAGTGAATAATAATAATAATGGGAAATGTCCTTCTTGAACCACATGTTTAACCATTTTGGAAAGCATTTGATCAACCCTGATGCCGATGCCCAAATTATTCAAAATCTGAAAAATATGTATGGGATGCAGTTAAGATATATACTTACTGTGAATAAAACAACCAGTAAATATTAATAACTTGCAATAAAATTTCCCTCCTAAATCTTCCAAACACCCACAACAGGGCAAACAAAATATTGGCCTGGGGCTGACTTTCTGTTGGGAGCTACAAAGACTAGAAAGTCATATGTGTACATATATATATACATACACACACACACACGTTGTACATTCAACACATGCAGGCTACATAGGATATTCTGAAAGTATGGCATCCTCCAAAGGAAACTATAAAGGGTTACCACCTTTAATAGTTATATGAAACTAACCAATCTGCAGTTGCAATGTAATCATTATCATACAAGACTAGGTCACTGTAATAAGATTTTTTCAGAGTTTTCTTACTGTACAAGCAACAAACCCATGGTTATTAATCTGTGCATATCTTCTGTGTTCATGGGTCAGGACAGACATGAAATACAGAATGGAGTTAAGTAGAATCAGTTACAAACTATGACCATCCAAATGTAACTTTGAATTCCAAAACTAACAAAGATGGGTTTGATTTTTTTGTTTGTTTTTTTGTTTGTTTGTTTTGTTGTTTTTTTTTGAAATGACAAGAAAAAGTCTTTGTTTGGTTGTTATTTTAAAAACAAATAACAAGCAATCACAGAATTGTTAAGGTCAGAAGAAACCTTTGGGGATCTAGTCCAACTCCACTGCCAAGGCAAAGTCACCTTATGGGCATCCTAATGTATGTGTTCATCATTAACATATGCCTTTATTTCCAGTTCTGTTGTTTCCAAAATAACAGCTGAAAATGAACTGTGAGCAAGCTTTATGCATTAACCAGCCACTTATTGCATAACAAATTGCACATCTTCCCAGTGAACTGAAAGGAAGACTGCTCTAGGCAGGAGGGAAGAATGTAGCAGCACGATTCTTCTGCACTCAGTTCTAAATGTGAACATTCCTTTATGTACAGCATTTGACCTTTCTTACATAAAAGTGAATAAATTGAAGAAGATGTAAAGCACAGAACTAACAAAAACATCAAAGCCCGGAAGTTTAAATGGAAGTTTGATAAAAAGGATTGCAAGTTTGACTCATATATTTTCAGCCCCATGATAGGAAGTATGCAAAAACTGGTATGTGAGACCTCAGATCATCAACCTGAACTCTGCAATGGAGAAAATCTTGACAGTAAACTCAATTGAAAACAACAAAAACAACAACCAAAAAGTTTGAATAAGAAGTGAATAAAGTAGCGTGTGCAGAAAGAGGACTTCTTGCACAGTCAGTGTACCTTGATTACACAAGAACTGAAAAGGACCTCTCACTTAGTCTACATAAGAGTAGATTTAAATTCAAAAGCAGCAATATAGGCAGGTTGCACTGTAAGTCACTCAGACTCATAGCAGCAGGGTGTAGCAGCTCTTTCAGATCAAAATCAGCAGTCCACATGCCAGAATGAGTGGCTGAAAATTAACTAATGCATTCCAATAAAATCAAGTCACATGGATATAAATTACTAATACAATGAAACATGGTCAAAAAAATAATTAGTATGAAAATATTTCTATCAGAAATGTAAGTGAATGACAAAAATTTTTTATGAGTCTTGCAGGAAGCTTCCAGCCTAACACAGCCAAATAAGTCATGTTGTCTTTAAATAACATTTTCCTCAATAAAATGGAAGCAAAAAACAACAAAAAGTTACAGAACTATGGTGATTACTGAGTTATAAAGACTTTAAAAAGCATATTTCAGCCTCCTTCCTGTAGTGTAATGAAGTCAGGACATGACATACAATTCTTCAGCAACAGGACCTCTCATGCTGTCCCCAGTATACATATTTTAAAAAGGCATTGGCATACTGACAATTTCAAAAGGCATCTAACAAACCTACCACAAAGCGATTTCAAAGTGGGCAATGGAAAAACAAGCCTCCAAAGCAAACCTCATCCTTCTCTCACTTTAGGAAAGGTGATTTTCCTCTCAAATACTCTCTTTTTTTGGACTCTAATGAAACTTCTCTTAAGTAAGCAGCACTAAAAACGCTGGTGTTGACTGATAGCCTCCAGTACAGCCCAACTTTAAAATGGCAGGTAGCGGCCTAACTAGTGAGTTGGTTTATATCCTGCAGGGCTGTTACTGTTCTTTGCTGCTAGAAAAATTCAATTTTTAGTTTTAAGTATAAATACACAATACATCACACTAACTTACATTACAATGGAAGTAGCATGTTTCTAATGCAGTGAAACAACAGAACATATGGAAGTTTCCATAAATGTGAACAAAATGAACTCTCTCTCCAGTTCTATATTTCATTTATTTATTGATACCTATTTTTTCAGTATTTTCTACAGCCCACTGGGGCCTTGCAAAGCCAATCCTTCTTTTTAATAGGAAAATAACATTTCGGAGAGATTTGAATTATGTCAGGAGATAAGTAATTCAAAGATTGCTTTATGACTGACACATATACACCCCGAGATGCAAGGAGATTAAATCCTGTGGCTACTTGAAGCATGAACCCATTCTGTGTCAATCTTCCTCCACTTGTCTCTGAAGACTGACACTGAGCATTGCTCACAAGTCAGAAATGCATCAATCCTTCAGAGAAACAGGAGAGAGAGCTTTCATTTGCATTCACTTAAATAGATGAGATCAGCAATGAATTCCATCAGAAATGAACACTTCTGGGGATGCTGTTTTTATTACCTCTGCAATGATAAAGGATGGCATTTACAGAACGGTCCTCTGAAAAGCAAGTGCACAAATCATTGCAAGCATATAGTGTAGGTACTAACACTCTTACTGCATCCAGTTTCTCCACTCTTCTGAAATCAGAACTTGTAGTTCTAATTCATAATAAGGCTAAATGCCTACTTGGCTGAATAGTGCTTATATGGCCAACATTTGTAGTTGAAAATATATCCCACCAAATCAATGGCTAGAGCTTCAACCTCCCCAAATCTGGTTTCCTATAATATACTTAGAATTACACACAATTTTGCCCTACATAATTTCTCAGCTGCTTTGATGAATTATAGGATAACAATTCCCAGTATCTGCCTTCAATAAAAATAGTAATAAATATTAAGTATACTGAGCAAGTTTAGTATTTTGTTTCAACTTAGTGTTGCAGGTAATGCATTCACTGCATAGCTCAAGTCAGGTGAATGAGCTGAAGTATTTCCTAAATTGGTTTCCCAGACAATAGACCTGCATGGATTGATGCTCTTCAATTTGGATTTTTATTTTAATCTCTTTTATTTCAATCTCTTTTTTATTTTAATTTACTGAATAAATTTCTAGTCTTTTAATTTTTTAAAAAAAATATGATTTTGCAAGATAAAAGTGTTTAATCTTATCTGATGATAGGCTTAAAGAATCACATGATTCTGATGACTCACTGAGTGGGTCTACCACATAAGGTTGATTTCTGTAATGTAATCACATCTCTTTTTAAAGTGATAACATGTTCATCTCTACTATTTTAGGTGCCAGACCTTAAACGTACTTCTTAATATCGTCCACAAATAGCCTTAAGTGATAGTGCAAGTGATATTAACACATTGAAAATTTACAGTTTGGTTTCGTTTGTTTTGCTTTAGATAATGGGCTTGTCAGTGGTTACTGTCAATTCATATATTTTTGCAATTCAATTCCTTGAGTTTCCATGCTTTTGCAGTCATCTGTAATATATCTCACCCTTTTTCTTATCTCTTGCTTTCCTGCCTGGTAGGACAAAGTACTCAGGTACTTCATGAGCCTTGCCATATATTTTTTTCTTTGGCTGCTCATCAAATCACCACCACATTTAGTAACAATGGTGGTGATTAGTAAACAATATAAATAAGTATAATCTTCTTTGTCAAACTGTTCAGATCTACTGAAGCATTTTTATCTGAAATTCCTACAATTCTTCTAGACTTCTGATACTCAGCATGACATGTTCATGTATCCTTTCTTCCCCTTGTTACCACTACTGTGCTGTGTTGTTGCACGACTTGTTCACTTCCTTTATTTGTCATAGCAAAAAAAAAAAAAAAAGATTAAATTCTTTTTAGAAAACTAACAAAGGTTTCCACTACTGCATAGTGTCCAGAAACAAATACACTAATATTATAAAGCTAAACATCTTAGTACATTCATAAGAAAGGCACTGCAGTTTTCACTATTTATAAAGAAGGGACACTTTCATAAATAATAATGTTATGAATGATAAATATTCAATTGGTCACTTTAACTTGTTTATTGCCCTTTATGGTCTTTGAGATGTTTTTGCTATAAGATTCTGTCAGTAGAAACATTAAGATGCTTTAAAATTGGATTGTTTCTTCCTTTCCTAAAGCTCTGACACTTTAAATTAGATGTGCTTAAACTGTAGTAATAAACACACTGCTGCAAGATAAATAATAAACAAAGACCCAAAATTACCACCTAGGGTAATGAAAATAAGGCAGGAATAAAGGTTAAATGATATTGGTTAAAGAGGTGAGTAGCTACTATTTTCTTTCCTTAAACATACTTGCATACATTTATTTGTTTTGTACACACAATTTTCCTGCATACCATGAAAGATACAAATGAATAGATTGCTATGTTAAAGGTGGCACGGAAGCACAGTAAAAGTATTTTATAGGATAATTTGGTATGAGCTGCATAAGAAACAAATCATGAAGTCAGAGCTCTGGTATATCATGCATACCAAATATATGACAATAAAACTTTTATATGCTTCCATCGTACTGTTTTATGTTGAATAGTTAATAGGGAAAAACTGTATTAGAAATGTTTTTCCAGTTTAAAGATGTTTCATTATTGGTATCTCTCTTTTTTTTTTTATTATTTCTACCATAAAACTAGAAGATTGGGGGTTTTTCTACATCTCTTCATGAGAAGTGTAACCTCATCATCCAAAATCTGGCAACATTTACTCACCTTTTCAAAATTACTGAAAATAAGGTGATGACCTTTTATACATTAGAACACATAGATATCTTGGTTTTATCCAAGGAGATCAGAAAACAAGGAAGTCACCAGATGATACAGAAGCATATCACCCAATAAAAGACAGAAACCATGTGTAGAAGAAAATTCCCACTCAATTGGCAGATAGAGTAGATTCACACAGCAACTTTGTTTTGTCATTCTCTCCCCATTATTTCTTAGACTGCATAAGAAAGTGGTTTAATAGGCAATCGATAATGGATGGGAAGAGGATTTCAAAGTCCTGGAATTGATTGGGAAAAGAAGAAATGGAAACAGGAAAAGTGGCTTGAACTGTGGATAATTAATAATAAGAAAAGCAATATGAGTGAATAAAACACTGATCAATTCATTCAGGAACAGCACTGAAAACTGGACTCCACAGGAATGGGAATCACACCCATAACCTCTATGGATGGAAGGTCTATTATTTCACATTAGCTGAGATGCTTACCCAGGACAGTAAGGATGTTGTGTGTTTGTAAGAGAAAAAGGGAGAGAGAAGAAGAGGGAGAGAATAAGTGAGAGGGAAAATGAATGGGACAGAAAACGAGAGGGAGAATACTGACTCATGGAAAATCAGTGGTATAATTTTCACTAAATCAACGGAGCCAATGTTTTACCTGAAAAAAATGAAATAACCTGGTCTGCATATGAGGAAAATTATTCATTTGAGGAACAGGTACTTTTACTACTTTATTTAGTCTAAATGAGGAAATAAAATTGTATTGTTCTACTGTATTTCTTATTACTGATTTTTTTAAAACACTTTACTTTCAAGTGCATAAGAAAGCTTCTAGAAATTGGAAATGCATTGAGGGTTGCTCCAAGGATACATAAAGAATTACATACGTAGTTTTACTTCAATAACTCCTAAAATAATTGTCTTTCTCTTTGAGCCTGTACTGGTGTTATTTTTCTTAGGCGGAACCATTTTATTTACTTTCACGGGGCCTTTGCTGTCATAATGCAACTCAGTTGTTTTTTTTTTTTTCCTCCCATCAGCCATAAAAGCCATGCCTCATAGGAATAATTCTGTATCCCCTAGAGTATGGAGGTTCATCTGTGATGAAAACTGTAACCAGATATGAAACATTCAAGTTTCCCTCCAATATTTTCAATGACAATTAGTGTAAAACCTTGAAAAAGAAAAAGAAATTAGAGAAACCCAGAATGGTTACTTAAATAGCTCTGTGACCTTGATAATGACAAATATAAATGTATTACAGATGATATTTCAGAGAATCAGAGCCATAAAGATTTAGATAAGTAGAATTAAAACAAAACCAAGAAATAATGGCAAGGAACTACATCCCACCTTTCCATTAAGGAGCATACCATATATTTGGTATGCTACCTGTTGTTTAAAAAAAAAATCCAACACCTTCCATTCTTCCTTTACAATTTTATTTTCCTGAGACATTTTTAATGTTAAAAAAGAATTCACAGATACTCTGCCACAATTTCCCATTTCTTAATCCAGTAATTTCACTAGGTAAAGTATTAATCTAATCTTAATCTTTGCTCCTTTTTTTTGAGACAATACAAATATTTGCAAATTATTGTTCTATTTCAGTTCTGAATTATGAAGTACATAATCTCTATTGATACTTCCTTATAAATATAGTCTAGTAGAACAATGAATACCATTGTTTTTCCTTTGAGGGAAAGAAAGGAAGAAAGTAGAAAATATCCCTACTATCCTTCACCTTGTATTTATTCGACTATAGTTTTTGGTAATGATGTTCTGTATGCTAAACATTCTTTCACCAAAGCAATTTAGATAGGTGATGAATGAAAGATGTGGGCTGACTTTTCTTTTAGGGTCATGATTTAGAGACTCATAAAAGTTATTATTCACTGCCATCACTTTAAATACTACTGCTTTTTAAAGTTTTTGCTTACACATTTTCTCTCCTGCAACCTAAAGATGGATCCAAATGATAAAATGGACAGCATTGTAAACATATTAATTGAGTTATACTCATGACAAAGGGAAAAGACTCAGCAAGTGTCTTCCTAATGCAAGTATGTAGGTGGAAAACAAAAGGCACATCTAATATTGGGGTAATTTTCAAGATAATTTTCTTCTGAAATGCTATATATGTCCTGAAAAGAACTAGAGTGTTTTGCCAGAGGAGTTTCTTATCAGAATAATGCATTTCATGCAAGCATCACTGCAGTTTCTCTGTAAGACCTACACAAAGCAACTGCTCCTTCAAAAATATATTTCACAAAATTATCTTAATGGCCTCAATATGGTGAATTTTAACAGCCTAAGAGAAATTAATTTTAAGTAAAATTCATCTGATGCCTGAACATGTTTGCACATAAAGAAAGTAGTAACAGCCATCCATGGAATGAAAATTAATTCAATAGATTCACAACTTACTTAAACTGTCAGCAAAGGGAAAAACAAGATAAACTCATATTTAGAAATATAGAAATTAATCTAAAAGAGCAGCATAGGTCATACAAAAATATTATGAGTCAGTATAAGAACACTGGCACCAACCTCCCTATTCCAGGGATCCTTGAACCAGACTCAGCAGACAATACAGAATTCATCTAGGCACCAAACCTAGATACATCTAGAAATTAAGACCATATTTGCACTGAGTGCACACTGAAGAACGTTTGCAATGAAAACCCTGTCATAGTTTACTCAATCATCAGCAGGCCAGCAAAAACACTTTAAGAAAATTCAGAAGAATCAAGAAGGACACGAAAAATTTCAAGGCCATATTAGAATCTGTAGTCCTCAACACAAATGGCCCACTCACTTTTTGCAATTTTCAAAATACTTAGAGAATTTACTCCTCATTTAGATATAGCTGAATATTTTTCATAGTCTTCTAATTTCAGGAAAAATTTAGCATAAAAAGAATAGAACAAAAGTGCATTTAAAAGCAGAATGGAATGGTGTTTCTGGGATTGAAGGTCTCATCTATAAATGCAATTAGGCTTTGATCTGCCAGAACAATTATGAGCAGTGTATCCTCTTTCTTAATTTTACACAATTTTACAGGAAGATCTCTCCACTATTCTGTACTCATGACAACTTTCTGAAAGAATTCCTATTTTTGGGTCTATACTAGTTAATTATTTCTAGTCATTCCAAAGTGAACTGTAATCAGCAGGGAGCTCTTCAACATTCTTCGGAATGTTGAAACATGGAAAATACTTCAGAAAGAAACAATACAGAAAATCTGGAGACCTGAGCTAGCCCTGACTTAATATCACAATAAATATGGCTCTGTGGTACTTTCCACATGCATTGTGAGTGTGTAATACCATCAGGCCCAACACAAGTCTTAGAAACAATTATTCATCTCTGTTGTCACAGCGAGTCTATAGCTGTCAAAAGTGTGAATAGGAAAAAAAAAAAAAACAACAGGAAAACCAAGAGTGAACAGTACTGCCATCCTCTCATTTTGTTAAGTTCACATTACCTGGCAACACAGATGTAGCATCTCTAGATTTCCTTGTTACTATAATATACCTAAGTATAACTCAGCTAGCTTTTCCTGTTTTGCAGAAGTACAACACACATCTCTTCCAGCTTTACAAGAAAAAAAAAAAAAAACTCACAGATCAATCAAATATTGACCAAAAATACTGATTTAAACATGCACACACATAAAATGATTTTTTTTCTTTGAATTTCACATATGATGATTGATTTAGTCAGTTTGTCTATGGGAAATTTGCTACAAACACCATTTAAGTATGCAAATGTTGGTTCAACAGTATTCTGTAACCCACAAAACTGCTGAGTATCAAAGTTGTTTCTGTGAGTGATTTGGTATCCTATATATAGAACTGTAGCACAAGGCAGTAACTATGTCAAAAGACCCAATCTAATCTTAGCATTCAGTGCTTTATAATTGCACATGGGGTTTTTTTCCTGTTTAGGGACACATTTTGCTCTGTCATTTGGTTTCTTCTTTGAACCCTCATTAACATGAAATATAAGAACTACTGGAAGCTCTATTGTACTGGGCTGTGCTTACAGAGCAGGAAGGTTGCTATACATTTATGTACACAAGGTCCTTCTTCAATGAAATGCAATATTCCATTGTTCAATTGTTCTATTGTTCCATAACTGTTCCTGATAAAAGACAGCACCATTTCTCCCCATCACTTCTTTTTTCCCTCCTCTGCATAGATGATCATCTATGTTGTTACTGCAGCTGTGCCATTCCTTTTTACTCATTTTCAGTTATGTTTATGACCTCACAGTATTTAACAATAACTTCTAGGCATGCTTCGTTGTTTCTTGAATGTATCTATAAATTATTTTAGGCAAGCACCTATATGGATGGATGCAGTTAAAACCAAATTCACATGAAACCTAGGCTCCATGCCTCAAGCCTATGCTGTAGCCAAATGCAAGCTAACACTGACTCAGAAGCTGTCTCAGGGCAGCACAGTTATTAGCACAAAACTAACAAGACTGTTACTTAACACATGCTTAGTCTTTTTCCGTTTCAAAAAACAGTATTTTCTAGCTTTACCTCATAGAGGAAACACTGTCAAAAAGAAATGGTACAGAATTGGGAAACAAGACTTAATTCTATCCCCTGATTCAGGACAAGCTAAGCTACTGATTCCCATAACATAATTTGTCTGCTTTATTAGTTTACACTATAAGGTCTGCAAGGAAGGGAGTGTCTCCTGCAAACTCTTCGCAGGAACTGTAAAGAACTGGAAATAACACAAGGGGACTCCGAGTTCTCCAAGAAAGAGGAAGTCTGTACTAATATAATACTACTGCTATTATCAGTAGTAACTTTTAAATTGCTTGCACTGAGCAAGATTGTTTATCAATACATACTACAGACTTTACTACCAGAAGCTTTGTTAACTAATTTTGCCATTCCCTGAGGCAATGACAATACCATAAGCAGTCGCCTCCTGTTAGAACACTTCAAGGTCCCTGAATGCAGTTACCTCCTGTTTATTCTGTTGATGACTCTGTTATGGTTCCGTTCTTCTTTCCATCTTAGGACTACTACAGGAAGATCTTTCAACTATTCTTCCATAGTCATGACAATCTTGAAAGAATTACTATTTTGGGTCTGTATTAATTAATTACTTCTACTCATTCCAAAGTGAACTGTAATCAGCAGGGAGCTCTTCATCATTCTTTGGAATGTTTAGCACACTTAAGCGACACTGTTTGCTAGGCTTTCAGGAATCAGCTTATTGCTCTAATTCCTTCTTATGAGATTCAAATTTGCAGGTCTCATTCTTCATCCAGTCATTACCAATCTTTGCTTACCATGGCCCTAATTTCACTACTTGTCCCTTAGTCATTAGCTCAGATACTGATCTCCCCTGTGTACAGTGGAATCAGTGTCTGATCATCTTTTCTTTTTTTCAAGGAAAGAACACGTATCTGTGGTACCAAATTAAATGTCTCCACACATATTTCTCTTCTATCCCTCCTACATTTTTTTACTGTTGTTGTTGATATTAAAATAGTTATTTAAGATCTCTACTTGGTACTTTCTTTCTAATAATAATTTCTCTTTAACACCTGTCCATTTCAGCTTCATTTATTTTTTTACAAGTTTTACCTACCAGGAATGATTTTTCCTTCTCTCCAAACAGAAAACAAACACAGCATTCACATTCTCAGTTATGCTTTGTATTAGCTGCCTGAGATTCTACAGTAGCTGCCAAGCCAAATCTAGTTGCTCTGTGAGCTGTGAAACCAATACAGTTCGCTGTCCTGGAGTATTTCCTATATCCCTGCCCCATACTCCTGCAATTACTGCAGCTTTTCTCATGTCCTCTATAATCTCATTATCTGTAATACCATCAGTTCTTTTTCTTGACCTCTAGATTCTTCCACAATACCTTGTGCAAATAAGTTCAGAAGCAATTTACAAAAAATAGAAGGACAAAATTATTTTACCAAAAATTTTATGCTATTGTAAAATGAAATAATTTAAAGCATCAGCTGATTATTTTACATCCAAATCCACTAGAAAACAATAATTATTTTGCTTATATTTGATGTTAATTCTGAAACTAGAGATGCAACATAAATGCCAGCAGTTAGTATTTCACTAGCACACAAGTTTTTATTAGCTTCTGCAAAAAACCCAGACAGCTTACCATGGGAACCCAAACACCTCAAATACTCAACTCTTCTTCTTCCATTGACAAATTTCCAAGATGAATAAATATATACAATTAAAAGGAAAAAAAAAAGAAACACAGCAGCAAAGTAGACTGCATTCAAATATCTAGAATAAAAATGAAGTTGATACATATTCATTGTATTAATCAATGCAATATTTAAGGCACCAAAACACAGAAGTATGAATTGTACCATCTGAAACAGCTTTTTTTCCTGATTTAGAAACCAAAAGTCTAAGCAATAAATCTGGATCCAGCTTACTAAATAATAGGAAGTCTTGACTATATATGATAATTATGACAAAACAAGGAAATTACATAATCAAGAAGTCCATATATATCTGGAACACCATGTTTAATTTACCCTGGCAACAGACCGTATGCTGTAGCCAACAACAAACTTGGTCGCAAGTGTCAAACTGGGCTGAAAATCTGTGTTTCATGATGACACAAAATGGCAGTAATACCAACACTGGCAGCTTGCCAGGAAAAGTGAAGTAGTTCAGAAGCTTCTGACAGAACAACACAGAAACTCCTATCTATCAACTGGCAACCGACAGCTCCTGAAATTCACATGACTTTTTTTTTATTCTTACACTTTTATATATATGTTTTCACAGGTATGTGGAGTACACTGCAGGTGTGCATCAACACTATTCACAGCTAATGCACTGGAGACTGACAGCAATTCACATTTCTTTGTGAAATTTTCCACGTTTCTTTCCACCTTTCTTTGTGTGCTGGAATTCCCTAAAGCCCTTTGCAAAGCAACAAATACCATACCCAAGGAGAAACAGCGATAGGTCATCAATACCATAGTGACTTTCTGTACTCAGAAAGCACTATTAGCAGCCATTCTGAGTACAACAATATGTCTGAAATATGAGTACAAATTAATCTGAATAGTTCTACATGTGAGGGATCTTTTATGCAATCACCTGCACAGGTTGTATCTGCAGCTCTTTGATACGACTATAGAAGGATGGAAATTTTATTAAATCAGTATTTGCACTATGCTAAAAGGCCAGTTAGGTTTCCCCCAGTTTCCCTGTTGTCTTAAATGTGTGATCTTATGCTAAATCCTGGCTATTGGAGTGAACTGACAAATGCACACACAGGGTAAAGAAAACTATTTATAAAGCAACTACAGCTGCACTGGTAGCAGTAGCAAAGAGCAACTTGAACATATCTTTCAGTGCTTCTTACTGCTCACTACAGATGAACAGTCCTCTGCATTTATTGAAGAGAACGGTTCACTAATCTTCAGGAGCTGAAATTCAGATACCTACTTATAGCTGCTCTTCTGTGCTCCCTGCTCCTCTTTTAGCTTCACACATTTACGAGTTCAGTGGTTTGGAGAACACTTTTGTGGGCTTTCTGATCTGGGACCACCCCTCCAGCATCACACACCTTTGCAGGCACAGCAGCACACCGCACAGCAGCACACGGCACAGCAGGGGTCACAATTGGGTTACAAATTCTATAAAATGTGATGACTGTGCAGCCTGATTTAGAGCAATTTATTCACATCCTTCTTCATTAAGATTCAAATGGAATAAGTAAGATAGAAATTGAACAGATACAGAAATTGTGCATGGCTTGCTTCTGTAGTCAGTAAACATTAATTCACGAGGCACAGCTCTCTCTCATGCTCTCTCTCTGGTTTTCTCTCTCTTTCCCTACCCTTCCTGCTTGCTGTTTTAATGCATAATTAAGAAGGTCAGAATTAATGAAGCAGTGTGGAATAAAGTTCAAGGAATCCCCAGGCACTATTTATTTTATTAGATCTCAGGCATGAACATCAGATTGACAGCATTAGAGGCAGAGGCAGTGTAGCTGGCAGCAGTCCAGGCGAGAATCTACCAAGGGATTCTTACCTGCAGTGTCAAGTCATTGCTGAGCTCCCTCCCTGCAAAAATCACCCGCAGCTGGTCAGCTGGAACTCCTTGTCGCTGGGCAACTGCTTCCTTCAGCTGGAGGATGCTGGAATCTGAACCAACCTCCACGGGGAAGCCATGGTTGGAGTTGAACCTGACAAACACTGAACAAAAGCAAAAGATGTTTTTAAGCAAGGGTTTCTCATGACATATTTATACTAGAATGACAGCAAGAGGCTTACTCTTCAATTACAAGAAGCATTTACTATTTTCAGAGAAAAGCTATTAATACTCCAGTGTGGTATTTGTAACCCCCTCACAGAATAGTTAGTGACCAATACATAAAACCCATGTGTTTCCCCTTGGCAGTATTAGAAATGACATAGAACATTTAGAATCAAAAGAAACCAGCTAGGCAGCTGTCCAAGTAGTTGCTGCCTGGCACAACAGATTTTAAGCTAAGTCCTAACCTTCACAGGCACAGGGCAGATGCATTTTCTGTGCCACGCGCACACTTCCCCAATACATAAAAAAATGCAGGAAACTGAGGTATGCTCTGGAGCCAAAATACATTAAACAAAGGAAAACAATTCCTTGTTACAAGGTCACAGTCATACAGACTAGTTTCCCCACAAATATAATTCTACAGAAGATAATGATGGAGAAGAAATCACACGCCAGAAGAAATCAGAACCACAGAATTCTGTATCTGGGAGTGCTGTATTACAGCACAGTCTTTTCAGAGTTCACTAAAATATCTGCAGTACATAACTCCTGTCAGCATCTGCCTTCAGTGCAGAAAATCACTACTGCACCAGTCATATCATTTTTAGAGCTGCAACAACTGGTTTATACACCCAGAGAAGCCTGGCAAACAAACTCATAAGCTTCCTGCCATTCAGCTGCAGAGCTGTTTTTCATAAGAAGCCTGAATGTGCTTGTTGAGCCCTTGGTCAGGGGAATGACTGCAAGACCTATGAAACAAGAAAAAACCTCATTACATCCATATCAGTTACAGAGGTTGTATGTACAGTCGACATGTTCCCGGTGGACTGCTTCGACCAACACCTTCACAGGCAGGAAGCAAAGGAATTAGCAAAACTCAGTATAAAACAAAAAATAATTTATATCAATTATACCTGTCACCTAAACTACCTGGGTATTGATTGCAATAACCAGTCTTTTTAAAGATTTATTTCCTATTCCCACTACAATGTTTTAGCTGAAGATGTTACTCCTTTACACTTCTGTTGACTGACAGAAGCACAAACTCAAAAGTACCTATAGAGTTTAAAGAAATAACTATTTTTAAAACTAAAAATAGGAGTCTTATTCTTTTTCCAATGTACAGTCTACCACACAGCTCGAAAGGTGACAGATCCTTTAAGAAAATTTGAATATGGCTGAGGTTGCTACAATTGTTTTTCTCAGTCACCAATGTTGTAAGTATTTGCAATTTCACATCTTCAATTCAGATCTGGCTTTAAGGGAGAAGGACATATTCCAATAAAATTATATGCAACATTTTAATTTTTGTACTTCAAAGTAGCCTCTTAATGCACTAAAATTCAGGGTAAGATCACACAATACAGCATTAGGCAGGTGCCCTGCAGTGTGTTATGCATCTTCCTGCAGTACATCTCATTATGGGGTTTGATTCCTATTAAAGGGTGCTCTGGAGATAACTGTGCAAATTGTATATTCAGACTATTCAAAAGAATTAGTGGAATTTGAATTTTATTTTGATAACAGTTTGGAGACCAAAGGAGGATGTAAATGACAAAAAGTAGTTACAGACAATGGCAATTTAACATTTCCCATCTTTCTAGGAACACACAGTGCTCAACTGTAAATAAAATTATCCCTGCCGATAGCAAAATACATAGTTAAATCAATGGGGATTATACTTTTTTAATACTCTATACTGTAACTATATATATGTCTATATATATATATATTTAAGATATTTATATAGAAATGTTCACACACACATATAAAATGCATATATGTGTATCTCTGAAGAGCTCTTCCTAACAAATACATAACTCTCTTTAGTCTTGCAAAAGTCAATGCTATTGGTTTTGGAAATGAAGAAAAAAAAAGTCAGCAGATACAGTGACTGCAGTTCAAACCTGGTGATAAAAGGAAAGTGCTTGATAAAAAAAGTATAAGAACAGCACCATTTAAAACAATTGCACAGTGGTATTAACCTATTTATTTTTAAAGTCCGTATAAACCAAACACACTTACTGGAAGTGTAAGTCAAATTTGACATCAAGAATTCCAAATCCTTCTCTCAAATAAATTTCTTTTTATTTAGTTGCAACAGATAACTCCTCCTCCCAATGTGTATGAGGTATCAGAAATTAAGTCTCACAATTCTTACCACAAGCAAACATGGGAAATGAGTGTGAGTGCATAATTTTGCACTTCACAGCACAGAAGCCTGAAGAGCTAACTTGGAAATTTGCTTGCTGGAAAAATTTAAGCCACAAATATTTTGCCCTTAAGCACTTTTATTCTATTATATAGTCTGCTATCCAACAACTCTTTTTAATACAAAAGAACAGAACAGACCTTTGTTCACTTGCACAGAGCATAAAAAGATTGAATACAAACCTTCAGTCTGTGGAATAAAACCAGAATTTCATTAATATAGTATTTCAAGCTGTCTTTTTAGGAAAAATAAACTTATTTTCTTTTTGACATTTCACCTCAAAAAAGAAATAATCAATACCAAGTTGATATTCTTAACAACACACGTCATTCAAAAGATCTCAGGTGAACTTGTACACATACTCCAGACTGCTTTTAAACAATAAATATGTTGAAAAGACTTAGAATGCAAAGTTTGTCTACTGGAATTTAAATAAATATTGACTTAAGAGGAGATAAGAGAATTTACCTGAGGCCTAAACTGCTTGCAGAAATCCAAAAGAAATAAACAGAGTTACTCAGACAGAAGTACATGGGGCATGTGTGTAGGGGAGTTGCAGAATTTCAGTAAAGGTTGGAAGAAACCTTGGAGGCAGGAATCCCTGCTGGAATCTCAACAGGCCACATTCCAGAGTCCTGGGATTCAGTAGCCTGTCTTCTTTAGCAAGTTATATCAAAAGTTCCAAAGCTTTAATCCAAAACGTTAATCCAAAGCTTTAATTGTAATTAATCCAACAGATTTTCCAGTTGTTAATGGAGAAGACAAATGTAAGATATTGGAGAAGCTTAGGCCTTGCCTGTGACCAAACTGTGAAGGCAGTCTTGATACAGGGAAGCAAAGCAACAGAGGGAACTGTGACAAGACTGAAAGGAAGTTTTTAGACAGCTTTACTTGCTGCATGCAGAACACAAATTTCCTTTTTAGTTTTGACAAAAAATAGCCAATTCTTTTTCTTCCTAAAGTAACAAATTGCACAATCCTTCTTTGTAGCACACCAAAGAAAAGCTATAATATAAATGTATAATATAAATGTGTCATTCGTGGCAAAAGAATGCACATATTTAAATCTAAGATCTTCATAAATTCAAATTACCCATTCTTCCTATGGATAAAAAAAATGACACAAAAATTTAATCTAAAGACAGTGCAAAATACAG
This sequence comes from Chloebia gouldiae, assembly GCA_003676055.1. Lineage (NCBI taxonomy): Eukaryota > Metazoa > Chordata > Aves > Passeriformes > Passeridae > Chloebia > Chloebia gouldiae. The sequence goes on from QUSF01000038.1 coordinate 3,736,609, forward strand.
GAAACTTTTTTTTTTTTTAAAGCCCTTTCTCTACTGAGGTCAGGCAAGAAGACCTTTGACATGTTATTTTCCTAAGACTGGGGAAAAAAAAAATCTTGTGGCAATATCTGTGGTGATCAGATCTCTTTTCCTCAGCACATGACTTGAGAACACAACTCTTCTTGGCTCAAAAACCTACATCTAGACTACTTCACACTTGAAAGTATTATCCCGTCCTTTTCAGTATTAAATTTTTCTCATAAACTGTGATTAATAATTTATCCAGTATAGTTAACCAGCTTAGTACAGATCAAAACCAGAATTCACAGAAAGGATAAGTAAAATGAGAGAAGGTAGGAACTGAGACAACATAAAATCCTTGCTTCCTGATAAAGTAGTGTAGAAATGTGCTGGAAGTCTCCCTATCACTACACAACTGTGTATCACCTCTCAAGGCACAGGATGAAGATAACTGTTCCAAATATCTTTTTTATTTCAGTGAATAAAATAAAAATATATATAACATATATTTCATATCCCTGGGGCTTCTGCATCTTCAATCATACAAGATATTGTAGTAGTCTTTCAATCTTTAGACTCAATTAGTAGTAGACACATTTGTGGATGCTTTACAAACCCCAGTCAATATCAGTTGCTGCCTGGAATTTCTACAACCTATATTGTAGAAATGCAACAATAGAATTTACGCAGTCTGAGAAATTAGTAACAGAGCACAAGATAAGGGGATGGCACTAAATCTTATTCCACAGCTTTTTATTGTTTTTACCTGGTGCTAGGGGAACTGAAAAAGGGGAGAAGTAAAGCAAAATATTAAAGAAAAGAAAACATGGAAAAATATGGGTTGAAGATACGCTGCAAGCTGAGGACAGGACTGGAAAGGAATAAGTCAGAGTTGCGTCAGGCTTGTATTACACAATCAGTTCGTACATGCTAATGAAAGTCCAATCAAATGGTTAAATAACTTTGTGCAAAGTTCTATGAACTTCAACTTTCCACAGCAGCTTAAGCAGCCTGGAAGTGGCGTGGTCCTTTTCTTCATATGTGTCATTCGTGGCAATGACACATATATCTGTACATTTAGGCTCTGCACTGGTATAGGAGACCTTCCCAACACCTTTAGTTCCTAAGAGCACTGGAGAGCAGGGTGGTTCAGTCATCTCCACTTTAGATTCTACTCTACTTCCACTACATCAAGACCCACTTTGGAGGCTGCCACTGTCATGAAGCTCTGGCCAAGTGGCTTGCCTGATTTTCTCTTTGACATAAACATGTGACAAAATTTCATAGTCATTTGAATAATAATTAGAATAATGACTATGTCATTATCAGTCCCATAGCAATTCATGTATCTGTTTCATCAATTAGCAAAAATATCTTTAGCACTCTCCAAGAAAGTTCTCAAATAGTTGTCTTTTCATCAAAAAGTTGCCGAATTCCAAAAATGTGGAGCCAAGCTGAGATAGTAGGATCCCGAGTCTTGATGCCCTTGTACTGATCATTCTGCCAAAAATTCCCTCCTTAGAGAAGGAAATCCAACTCCAGAACCTCTGCTGTCTACACAGGGAGGGAGACAGTCTCTGAGGAATAAATGATTTTACACATTTCAGTCCATGTGGCTGAAAATCAACAGCTCCAAAACTACCTCAAGATGAGTGGGTTGCTATTGCAGCTATCGATGCATTGGTATGACATTTTCCTGGAAAAATGCCTTGATGTGTGTTTTGCACCAGGTCCAGAGTGACAGGTATATGCAATGAAGTTAACCCTGACTTAATGTGTTCCCACTCACTGCTGAGCCATGATAACTGGAAAGATTAGGTCTCCTCCATCACTGCATTTGTGAAATAAAATTAATGCACATTAATGTAAGCCAACTTCACAGCCGCAGCAGAAAAAGAGCCTACACAGGCAATAAGTGGCAAGTCATTAAGCTGGAGTAATTTGGTTGCTTCTAATAATTTGTAAATTACCTTCACCTAACAAATTATTTTATGATGTAGTCACACAAAGTGAAGTAGTCTAAAATAAAAAACATCTATAAAACCTCATCCTTGGTAAAAGGAATAGACGCTCAGGAAAACATCTTTAGTGCCGGCTAACACCAAATGAATATCATAAAAAAAAAACTTCCTTGATCTTAAACTCAAATTTTAAGATTTTGATTTCTGATGGTTTTATTTACTTTTAAAATAAAAATAACAGGAGGCTTTTATTCAAACTACTGTTTAGGGAAAGCAAGACATTACTATTCATAAATTCTAAATATGTACCGGATGACAGTTTTCTACAAAGTCATGAGGAGCAAAGAAAGGGTGAGTAGGGACAGGAGATTCACCTCTATCATAAGATTTAGGGTGAATCATATTAAATTTATATGAACTGTGTTCAAAAGAGGCAAAAGCACTATGTTTGCCCACACTACTAGCAGCAGGCCTTCTGGAAAACTCTGCCAGAGAAGTGGTAGATGCACGATGTATGAATTTGGCTCAAGGGGAGAAAATAAATGGGCAGTTTCAGGTAGCTCAGTAATCTCTATAGTGGAAACAAAAATATAATATCCACAAGTATGTAATAAATAGTTAATCTGTAGGTTTTGAGCCTTTCAGTCATATGCTGAGGCAAAGATGAACCTATAACTACAAGGAAAGTAAAAAATAACAGACCATCACACAATTTTTCTCCCTCCCTGATTTTTAGGAAAATACATTTTAAAGCTCCTGCTGTTTGAGTTAAAAATAGTTGGAAGGATATTAGGAAGAAATATCAACTATGCCTGCCCTATGGTCTTTCTTCAGAAGGGTCTCTGCTGACAGTTGCTGCTGAAGACAATACATTTACAGCTGGTTTTGGTTTCTTTGGGTTTCTTTTGGTTTTTTTTTTTTTTGTTTGTTTGTTTGTTTGTTTTTACAGCTTCTTCTGAGTGCTCTTCTGTAGATGTCCTGGGTTTGTACTTCCATACACATACTCCAGTAGAATGCAGTACTGAGTAACAAGCAAGCAGGTTAACAGTTTCCTCCTGACTCTTCATGCTAGCAAGTAATCCAAACCAAGAACAGAGGCAAATAAAAAAGACAAGAGCTCAGCACTAATCTCTTTTTTGTCCTCCACAGCTATATGTGCACATGCAGTTGCTTTCTTCTACTGCAGTGAGGCAATGTTTAAACTCAGCAATTCTCACAGTAACCTAATTTTGTTCTAGGAAGTATGCCTTTTAATCCAAGATGTGCTAAATTTGTCCAGTAAATTATATCCTGTGATTAATTCACCCAGTTTTACTATTCTCTTTAAGCTGGAGGAATGCACAGCTAGCTAACTCAACTCTACAATTACGTTGGCATTTCCTTTATAAGACTCTTTAAAAATGTTATTTTCCTAGCTATTTTTGCCCTGATTTACTGGCTGCTTATGTCAGCACCAAGCTGCCATGAACTTCCTTGATAAAGGATCAACCTAAATTTATGTTTCATTTTAAATAGATGCATACTGTTCTTTAATGTGCTTGGATATGGATAAGAATCTTTTAATTCCACATATTTCAAGCCATATGCTACAGCTTTGTGTATTAATAGGAAGTATTACACTTAAAAATAAAATGCATACTCTTGCAGCTTTTAAATTACCCCTGTTCTCTGAAAGAATGGGTCAATATTTTTGCAAAGACAGCATGAGTTCAATAAAATTCATAATAGGGTCAGAAAATCTGAAGTATGACAACAGCAATAGCTTTAAGGATGTAAAGGGAACTATCAAGGTGAAGATTTCAACAAGGAGATGACATCATTTTGAGTTACACTTATTTGCAGTTCCACATAAAATTTAGTATAATTTTCTTGTAGCACCTACATACAACTAAATACCAGAAACATTGTTGGACAGCTGAAGTTCCACTCAAACAAATGTATGATAAATATGGCAGCTGTCACACTTGATTAAGGAAGGAGATTTCTCACCTTGTGAAGTATTTTAGATGCTCAGTATAGAACAAAATATGTATAAAAATTTATAAAATCCACATTATATTGTGGATCAAAGTGGCATATATATCATCAGAATGGCTATGTAGAAAAAGATTAGTCCCACACATAACAAAAAAACAAATGTCCCAGAGAAAACATATCCAGATACCTACCTATTGACATGGAAACCTTTGGTTTCACTTTGTTTCATTTTTACAAGAACTAGGACAAGTAACACAAAGTCAAAACTCCAGGGAATAAAAATTGTTACAGCCCTGTTAAGCCCAGGACAGTGGGCTGTACAACCACTACGTGGCTGGATGCTGTACAGCTGAATTGTTGCTTGAAGGGAGAGGATGAGGCTGGCTGCTCTGGAGAACAGAAAACTAACAGGGCTCCTTGCCTTGGTATTTTCAGATCTAATGCCAGCTTTTGAATGTCCACATTTCTTTACTTTTACTCATCCCATTAGAGGGGATCCCAGCATCATTACAATCATGTCCTGATTTGTTTTAAAAAGCATGATAGGCAAATGAAATTGATTTTCTTTATCGAAAACTTAATTTTAAGGCTATATTCTGCTGCCTCTTTTTTTCTTAAGTATTTCCATTTTACCAGTTTACTAATAAATAGTTCTTAACTAGCAGAAAAATAAGCTTTGATGTTCTGGGAAAGTCCAATCCCTGACCTTCACATTTAAATGCTAACCTCACCCTACTCCTTTTAAACTGTGGCCACCATTTTTCCTCCCCCAATACCTCCTTCTCACACGTAAAACCAGGGCAGTGGCAGAGCAACCTGAAGAGACACTACCAGGGAGGGCACTGGGGACACCACCAGCCCTGACTGCCCCTGCCTGGCTTCCCCAGGGTTCCACACTCTGCCAGGGCCCCTGTGCTTACAGTCCCTACATCAGCCACAGGATTTCTGCAGGAACTTGGAGTCTACCCTGGGGGGTTCAAGTTAAATTCTTAAGGCAAAATTACGTCTGTTAAGGATGTATTGTAAAGATGAGTTAAAGATCATAAGTAATTACACTAGCTTTAGTAAAACTATCTTAGCTGGCAGTACAATTAAACCTCTTAAATCAAAAGAGATCTGAAAAATGATTGGCAGCCAAAAAAATTTACAATTTTTTCATAGGAATGTGTACCCAGCTTTTCTTCCGAATTTGTAAAAATAGAAGTTCTTGTACCTAAGCTTGAAGAATTACCATATATAGAAGATAATTTTCTCCCTTTTGAGCTTTTCAAAGCTCTTCCTGCTTTGTTTGGTGTTCTTTTAAACATCTAGTTTTCCTCACAGTCAAATAACAAGCACCTCTAAGTCCTTGACACAACAAAATACCCAGCAGCCACTTTTGAGAGAAAAAAATATATGGCTCAACCTGACTGCTAAAATTACTCTGACATTCCTACTATAAAACTGCTAGTTAGCAGGAAAAAAGAAAAACCATTTCAAACATCTCAGTGTCACACAAGAATCCTAAAAACTCACTATATTGCCTGAACACACACACAGAAATGTATTGGGCCTGTTTAAAATTTACACATTATAGTCATTTACACTCGCCCCTTGAATATATTAAATGTATTATTAGATATATATTTATGTTTAAACCCCTCAACTCAAATGCTATTATTTCAGTACAGAGCCAAATCCCGTTCACTGAGATGATGTAGACATGAGCTTGCTAAGTAAGAGTATGATCTCCAATTCACAAAAATGCTTACTGGCCACATAACTCAAATACTATTACAAAAATGAAAAGTTAAAAACCCAAATAATGAAGTGCCAAAATACAGTAAAAGGTCTCTCAAGAGACTGAAAAATGGTGATGAAAACAGTATACCAATTGAATATGATGGGATGAAAACTGTGAGACGTTTCACATACAAGCAACTTTGCAACTTTGTTTTGTTGTTTGGGTTTTTTTAAACCATCTCTAAGCTGATGGAAAGCATGTATAAATTATAGATAAGCACAGCAAATACTGAAGACCAAGTGAAGCTATGCTGTGCCATAAATGTACTGAATAAGTTTCTTACCATTTTACCAATTCTCTGCCAATCTGTTTTTCTGGATTTACCTTTACTGTCCAACACATCAACAACTTTGAGGAAGATACATAATGATTTCTCTCTTGGTTGCATCTAGGTCCATAGATGATGTGAACTTAGATATTTCAAGGTTTGCAGGTTTATAATTTTGAGGTCTATTTCACAAAAAAGCTACAAAATTATAAGGTTTTTTAAATTAAAGACTATGATATCCATATGAAATCATTTCATAAATTTAAAACTGAAGGCTTCATAATCTGAAGTTTTAGCTTATTGTTATGCTAGATCAAAATGTCTTAAATATCAGAATACAAAAACTGTTTATCTAGTTAGGTCATAATTCCCCTGGAAGAACAGTTACCCCTGCCATATGTACTGAAGTCAAAGATTTTCTGGGCATCTATAATTTTGAAAATGCTAAATAAAGAAAATTATTCAAAAGATTTTCTATGTCAAAAGCAAGATACACATAAATTAAAATGTGAAATAACAGCTGAATTGATGATGACAGGATGAATCTGTTTCATCTTGCTTGTTTTAAAACAGATTTTAAAGTTAAAATATTCATTTCATTAGCTTAAAATGAACACATCTCACCCCAAAAAAATTTCCCAAGAGCTCAGAATGCAAATTCAAAGAATTCTGAGCAAGGTATGAAGTTAAAATTTCTGAACAAGGAGAAAAATAAATCTATGTTTGATTACATGTAATTCTCTAAACATGGGCTATTTTTCATTGGAAAAGCTGAAGTGTTGTGAGAGGCCACTAGAACAGATTGCACCTAACATCCATTCTTTGTGAATGGGTCACTGCTGACAAAAAGTATCTCCATAACACAGTTCCACAAAGTCTCTTGCAAAAGTGCTGGTTGGCACACCTTAGAAGAGTGGGTGGAAGACAGAAATGCACCATCATTTCTGTGAGGTACATGAGGTACAATACAGTTTGAAAGAGAAGAGTTGTTCTTAACTTTCTTTGGTTTTAAAGGCTGACTGTACCGACCAATTATTTCAGCTTGCTGAAGAAAATGTAGTAGATGGTTATTATTATAGAAAATGTAGTATTAGGTTATTATTTTGGGCCGTGTGCTGAGTTTCCATTGTCCCTTGGTAGAAGGAATGATGCTAGAAGAGCAACTTAGTTTTCCACATGATTTTCTCTTTTTCAAAACATATTTTAAAGTCTAAAAGAATGGATAGCCTTTTTGGAAAAAAATACAATTTCGTCATTCTAACTATGAATATTCCCAGAAGAAGATCCATCTCAATGTCACAAACACCTCAATACTTCTCAAGATTTCCTTTTTTTCTGTCCTTCTGACAAACCACAGGCAGCTGCAGCCCATCACTCCTTGTGCCAGTGCATTTGTCAATTAGTTTGAAGCATATCATCCAGCACAAAAAAGCAGAGCTTATGATCAGACAGGAAATTATAGCCTATTATACAATTTTATTCTTGTCTGTGATTGACTGCACATCAAAGGGCCACTCAGTGGCAGCCACTGCTACTTGTTAAGGTAAAAATAGTTCTGCAAAAGCAGATGGTGGAAGCAGACACCAGTAGATCAGAAATGCTGAGTCTGAATATAGCATACTTTAGATGAGCCTTTTAGAAATGAACCAAATGGATTTTAACACATAATGTTCCTTTACAGTATACTGGCGTCACAAACTGCATGGTGTTTTCAGATAGAGTGGAAGTCTGCCAAATTCTGATCACAGTTTACCTCACACCCTATTTAGAGTGGTAGGGGCATCAGCACCTCTAAATAAGTACATTTTTTCACAGCACACGCTCCATACACAGACTTTATCAGTATATGAATTTAAGAGTATTAGTAATTTGGTATGCAAATAACCTCACTGAGTTCAACATGACTTTTACATTTTTTTTTACAATAATTAGGGATAAAATGATTGTGATGTATAATGCCAACATGTCCATCCAGTAAGACACTTTTAACACCTAATGAACCCAATTGTGTCAGCTTAGGCACGTGATAAATGTGAGACAAAAATAAAATCAGAACAAGATTTATTTAAATAAAGCCATTAAATATTTTAAGCTAATCATCCAACTGAAACCACATATTTTTAATGGCATGTGGGAGCACTGAATAGTGACTGAAATTAAAAATTAAATACCATGAAAAGCTAAAGGGTCAAAAAATTACAGAAATAGTTAATTTGGTCAGATATTTAGAAAGATATTTGGAGGAATTTAGCAGCAAAATTAAATAAAATTGCTGGTTTAAGCTGTGTACGTCAGGTATTAGATATAAATGTGTGACAGCGTTTTTGTAATCCTCATTGTAGAAAAGAGGAGTAAAATTTGGACATATTTGTTCTTATAAATTATTGACTGCCACAAAAAAAAAAAAAAAAACAAAACCCAGTGCTTTTCATTAGGTTCTCTTCCCTTCAATGAATTAAACGTAAATTATACAGCTGGATAACAACTGAACAGCTAATAATTCTCAGATAAGAAAAAATTATGCTCATTATGGAAGGAGAAAGATATATTAGTAACAAAAATATATTCAAAAGACTTTGAACTATTATGGATTCATGATATACATATGCTGGTAATTGCAAAATGGCAAATATTTATCATCACATCGATGAAATCCTTATTTTCTTTCTTGAAAAACCCAGAAGACCTAGAACATGTCTCATGATTTCCAGAGAATTAACATAGGTTATTTTTATGGGGAGGTTTTGTTAAATTTGACAAAGACACTGTTATTAACAATGCATCCCAAGTAAGATTTTTATGTGTGATTAATGTGGTTGAAACGGCAACAGCAATTAACTGCTACACTGTGTTTGTGAAACTGTTTCCCTTCCATGATAAACAACTTCTATAAGGATATTATTTACAATAAGCAGAGAAACCAAGAATTGTATTAAATCAGATTTAAAAGGGAGTGCTAACCTTCACCAGCAGCCAGCTTTTCTGAAGCCAACTTTTTAATGTGCTTTTCATTCCCAAGTCTTACTGGCCTAGTAAAATGAAAGAAGAACTAGAATCCTAGAAGTTTCTGCCTTTCACAAGCAAAACTGAACAATGCAAAAGAAAGAGAATAATGAAGTTCAGAGAGAAAAAATTGTAAGCAGAAAAGAAACAGATCAGATGGTGATGAAAAGGCTTTTCCAGAATTAGAATCTTAGAATCATAAATTAATTGAGTTGGAAAGGATCTTAAAGATCATTTAGTTCTAACCCTCTTGCCATAGGCTGGGACACCTTCCACTAGACCAGGCTGCTCAGAGCCCCATCCAGCGTGGCCCTGAACACTTTCATGGATGGGGCATCCATAGCTTCCCTGGACAACCTATTCCAGTGTCTCACCACCTTTGCAGTAAAAAATTTCTTTTTAACATCTAATCCAAACCTACTCTCATTTTAAGGCCATTCCCCCCTGTTCTGTCACTAAATGCCCTGGTAAAAAGTCCCTTTCCATGTTTGTTGTAGGCTCCCTTCAGGTACCAGAAGATTGTAATTAGGTCACCACAAAGTTTTCCCTTCACTAGGCTGGACCAATCAAATTCTGTCAGACTTTCCTCACAGGAGAGGTGCTCCATCCCTCTAAGCACCTTGATGTCCCTCCTTCTGGACTCACTCCAATAGGCCAGTGTCCTGGGGACCCTTAGCTGGATGCAGCACTGCAGGTGGGACCTCACCAGGGCCTAGGGGCAGAATCCCCTCTCTCACCCTGCTGGCCACACTGCTCTGGATGCAGACCAAGATACAAATTACTTTTGAGGCTGCACGTGCCCATTGCTGGGTCCAGCCTCTCATGAACCAGCACCCCCAAGTCCTTCTCCCCTGGGCTGCTTTCCATCTCTTCATCCCCCAGCCTGTGTTGATATCAGGGCTTGACCCAACTTGAGCCAACCCAAGTACAGCACCTTGCACTGGGTCTTGAACAGCAAGAGGTTCCCAAGAGCCAACTTCTCCAGCTTGTCCAGGTCCCTCTGTACAGCATCCCCCTCCTTCAGGTGTGTCAGTAGCACCACTCAGCTTGATGCCATCTGCAAGCTTGCTGATGGTTCTACAAAGAATCTACAGTCAGAGCATTATTTGGTGAATAAAACTGAACAGTCTCCATTTTCTTATGAAATATAGGTAACTCCTGAAGCAGCATGAAGCTTATCTTTACTCCAGGCTGCATCAAAACAGAAGCTTTCAAAGAACCCCTAAATCACACTGCAGCTAAGGATACAGGATAGATATCTATAGAAATGGATACATTCCAACATTTTTCCTTTTAATGCTTTTCTTAGCTGTTCAATGAATAGTGCATATTATTATTTTTAAGAACAAAGAATAGAAGGAAAATAAAAAATAACACAGGTAAGAGACTGCAATTACTTCAGTGAAAGACAACATGAAAAACTGAGTCCATTTTTCACAGTGTACCTGCTAAAACCTTTCTATTCCCTGCCACAGGCCATATATTTTACAAGGTTAACTATTGATATCAATTACTCATACAAAAGTTCCAAAGGGAATTGTTGCTATAGGACACGTGAAAGCACGTGAACCACTGCTATTGCAAGGTAAAGAAGAAGCACGTTTATTCTCTGACTCCAACTTTTATACTTTTTGCAAAGGTGACAGTGAATTGGAGAGTGAATGGGCCACCTCTCCAAAGACATTGGACAAACCACCAGTACATCAAGTTTCTCCATCTCCAGGAAGGAATGCAAAACGATATGTTGTTTACAGAAATTGTGTGGGAAAGTTTTCTAACACAATGTAAACTCAGAAGGCTTTAGAAAATCTTAAGAATCAGGGCAACAGGGAATAGTCAGTACTAAATTTACAAGATGCAGATATCTATTTCATAAAAAAAATTCACAAAGTCATTCAATAAAAGTTGTATAAAGCAATAAAAAGCTTAAAAATATAGTTCTACAACAGAAGCCTGTACCATTGGCCAAAGCACTGAACAAAAAATTAATCTCTCAGAATTTGTAGGAATCCTAAATTTAGACATGAACAAAAGGACATTGATACAAATATTAGTTTGAAACACTCTGGCAACATTAACATGGCTTCAACAGCCCTCCTGAAAATTCATTAGCTTAGGTGAAACACATAGAAATGGTTAAATACTGAGCAAAGGCTATCTGGTAGCTCCTTTATCTCATTTACCCATAAGGAAACACTGCCTTTATATACATGCACTGTATATAGATATACACATAGAACATACACATTGTGCATGCATACATATGTTCTTAAGAAATGGGAAAGCTTCAAGGGTGTGATTATTATGAGAAAGGCTGAAAGCAAAAGTAATCATTACAAAATAAGCTGAAAAACCCCTTGTTTTCTGGATTTAGAAAACTTACCATCCATGATTCAGCTACAAACCTTATCACACCATATATGTGGACTGGCTTCTTTATTCTACACTGACAGTAACTGAAGGAGACCTGGGCACAGGTTTTTAGGAGCATTCAGTCTGACTGCATCAAGTCTATACCTAACTATTAAGTGATTGTTCAACCACTCCTTACTCCTGTTGGGACCAGCAGCTGTGTAGAGCAAGATGAACACCCAAGGCTAAAATCCAAATGCTAACTTTTCCTGAAAACTTTTGGGTGATATGGAGAGGGATCAGATTAGTCTAGCCTTGTATGCTGTTCACTAAATGTACTAAACACAGTAGTGTTTAGTAACACAGTAACACAAACAGTAACACAGTAGTGCTTAGTACACTAAACAACAGTACTAAATGTTTATATGTCACTAAGTAACATAAAGAAAAATATTTGGATAATTTTGACATTTCCATTAAATCTCTATTTTACCGCACAGTTTAAGAACAGGTATATGATAGAAAAACTATGTGAGAAATCGTTTTATTTTAAAACTGGAGCCAAAAGCAATAGAGCTGACACAGTATATCAACAATCCTGACCCCATGAACCACCCTTCAAGAATACCAGGGGGTCAAGAGCCACAAGATGCATTCTATCTGCTAGGAATAGGCTGTGCTGGGTGTGCTGTATTCCAACAGCAGGACATTAGAGTATCTTTCCAAGGGTTCAATTTTTATTCAATTATCATGATATTATTAATATTTTTATTTCCTTACATATAATATTTGTCTAAAATATCACCATCTCTTTTTTTATCTGATCTGTCTTAGACTTACAGCATCCACAGTAATTCTTTTAATCCTAAGAATTCAGACCAGCTTGCCTGGAGAGGATTTTATATAGTGAAGTATCACTGTCATTCACTAGATGAGAGACCTGTGTTGTGTTTACGTGTCCTGAGAACTCTAGCTGCACTAGAGATAGAGCTCAACTTACCTGTAGAAAGAAGGATGTCTTGCAAAGATCCCAGTCTATGGTTTCCCCCTCTCTCAGCCCCTAAATTACCAGGCTAGCCCAGAAATATCAGCCCTTGAGAGGGGGGAAACATCAGGAGATGAGCAAGGGTTCAAAAGAGGCTCTCCCCCGATGTATTGTCCAGCTCTTTTATTCCATGGTCCAAGAGGGAAGAGCAAGGAAAGAGAGAGAGAACAGGAAATGTCAGGGGTTTATCTAAGCTCTTGACAGGGAGGGTTTCTTGGCTCTCCACCAACCCCATTGGGGCATGAAGGAGGGGTCCAGGCTTATCTTGATCTGAGTCACAGGGGTCCCAGGGAACAGGAAAAACATGGCCTGAGCGGAACGTAACACCAGTCAGACTTGCCTAAGGTTATGGACAGATGTTAAATTATCATTGTGCATTGTTTTGAGGAATTGTGATCAACCACTGAAGCCCTACAATGGAAGAAGACTGAGAGGAGATGGCCAAGGGCAGTGTGCTTCCAAGACTCATGGCAGGATGTAGGGAGTCACTGGTGACAGCTGCCACAAAAACAGCTGGAGTTGGCTCCAACAAACAGGTCCACAGGGGGACTTTCATCTAGATAAATATATCAGCTTAGTGGATCAGCAACTGGTTGTCACTATTAAATAAACCAACCAATGTTCATCCCCAAATTAATCCAAAGAGACCAAATGTCTTCCTGCATTTTCCGGACTGGCATGGGGTGTATTCACACTTCCACAGTGTGAATTAAATAACACAACTGTGAACAGAAGGAGCTTTGGGTACCAATGGGCTTGGTCTGAAACTACACTCCTTTTATTCCATCCTGGGGACACCCAGTGTCACAACAATGAGAATATTATACAGACTGGCAATAGGAATCACATTCACATTGTGATTCAACTATGTACAGAAACTGCAGTATTCTCCAAAGCATAATTTTTTCTGGCATTGTGAATTACATGTCTTGTACTGCTCTATTAACTCCCATGCAACATCATAAAACTGGGCTTCAAAAGGAACATTCTCCTATGCTTGATATAAAGTACCAATTTATTTACTCATACTGAACGATCTTTGAAGATCTAGAAGACTATGATCCAGCGGGAAGAAATAGACAATAACAAACTGTGTCTAAAGGACAATTCTTAATATAGCAAATAAGACACAAGGGGTGTTTTCCCAGCATTGTGAACTAACAGAACCTTTCCTAATCAATACACCAAACATACTAAATAACAAAGTCAGAAGTTCATAAGATAGAGATAACACAAGTGAAAACAAGCTCAATATTGAAATGTGACCCTGTGACCTTCATTTGCTTCTGCAGCTGTGTTATGCAGGGAATTGACTCTCCCCTGCCTCCTCACTGAATACGTAATACTTCAACAGGTGATTTTCAGTAAATTACTTTCAGTGTTAGAATTCATCAAGTTAACAGTGGTGATAACTGCAACAGGGCCTGTTCCCTAAATACTGTTACATTGTTCAACATGTCATATCAGAATAAGTTAAAGCCCTTTAAGCGGGCTTTTATGCTGAGGCAAAGCATACATTAAAGTGATGAATTGGTGGGAATCCTGATCAGAGAGAGGTAAATTTGTATTTCTTGCTTGAATAAATTTTACAGTCTTACATTTGGCTTGTAGATTACAGGAGCATGCATTTGGAGACAACACAGGCCTACTCAAGGAGGTGGATACTCAACCAGCTCTCAATCATATTGTCACAACTCAGGGAGTAACTGATTTTTTCTATTGTTTGCAAAAATACATCATAGCAATACAAAAATAACATAGAGGAAATGACATGCTATATTTCTGTTAATTTTATCTGCATATATAATGGATCTGACATCTTAAAAATTAATTTTTCTAATAAGTCCTTCTAGCTGAGGAATAAGTAATCTCATTATCTGCTGGCCTCTGGCACTAATATCCAGCTTCTTTTACAAAATCCTAAAACTCGTGCTGTGGGGAGCCTAAATACAATAAATAATAAGCACAGTTTTTCAATAATAGATTTGTTTTGTGCTAGGAATTTCTGAATATGGTTACATTCAGAAATATTAAATTAACTTTAAAAATACTAAATAACTTATGTTGTCAAAAGAGATTACAGATGTTTTCTTCAGCTGTCATATCAAATCATTCCCAGCATTCTGATTATTTTAGAACTAATGTATATCCTTGGGAAGGGGAGTTGAAGCTCTAACAGAAAAAACAACCAACCACATACTAAAAATTCCCTAAATTTAATTCTAAAAATTAAAAATACATATTATATATATGAATAATATATGATATATTATATATTATAATATATATGAATATATGTATAATATAGTCAATAATCATATTATATATAAAAATACATAATATATTCTGATAATACACACAGTGAGAGTATCAACATTTCAACACTAGATCCCTCTTGAAGGGGATCTTGAATACTTATTTTATGTAGCCTTTCTCTGAAAACATGCACACACTGTCCTCTGAGTAAGGTCAATCTGAATACAGTACCCAGCAACAACCTTTGCCTACAATTTTAATTCTTATGTTTTGAAATATGTTTGGTAATGCTGACCCTGAAAGAAGAGAAGCAAGTATGTACAACGGAAACCAAAAAGCTTTGGGAGCTCCACCGAGACCTCAAAATAATGCCTAAAGGTAGAATCAATCTTCATGTTAACAGAAATGTTGGGGCAGCAATTGTCTCTGTCAGAATGATCATTCTCTCATATAACAACAGGGTGACAGCAATCACTGTGATTTTTTCCTTAGGCAATCTGCATAAATATGAAGACAACTTGTTCAGGCCTCACTCCTTGCTGTCTACTGACTTCTCTTAGGGAGCACATACAACTGCCTTGGGGTAAGCAAGGCAAAATCAGAATCTTTGAAGCAAGGTACCCTTTCTCAAAGCAGATTCAAATACTGGCACAAACTAGTCACATCTGATTTTTTTTTCTTTTTTCCTTTTTTTGAGACACTAAAACTTATCCAAGCCTAAGAAAATAAATTGCATATTCACTACATTAAAAAAATACAGTAATTGGATTTTCCAGTTTTCAGCATTGACTTTCATCAATATGGTACGAGGCAGAACAAAGACTGTGTGACAAAGAATACTCCCAAAAGCTTACATGAATACTGTTTCATCAAAATTGTCATATCAAAAAATCTAACTTTAGTCACAGATATCATGGCTTCATTAATCAGCAGTTGAAGTACATAAATCTGCATTTCAGGAGATATAACTCTTTTTCAGAAGCTTGAGATTTAACATTCACATTTTCACAGAAAAAAAACTTGAAGAAAAATAAGGAGAATGGGGAGTACTGCTTTCATTTTTACAACATATGTAAATCAAAATTTCTTTGATATTGAAGCTAATGTAATACAGATCTTTATGGTGTGAGAAATATGATTTATCATCCTAAGAAACAACATGCAAGGACTGTAAGTATTCAAAATGTATGGACTTTAAGTACTACACCTAGGCTGACAAAGGACATACTCCCAAAAGTCTCTTGAGCCATAATCTGTAAACAAAGAAAGTGCAACTAAGGTGACCATAATCACTTTTAGGGTCCATTAGAAGATAAATTGCCTTTCTAATTAACACTGATCACAAACAGATTTTGGAAATACTGCATACTTCTGTGAAAAGGATTATGTAAATAACATATATTTGCAAAATTGTTGACTTTGCCAAGACTTCTACTTATTCAGTGGAGCAGTCTAGCAGGTCTATGCAGTAAATAATGCAGGTTTAAAAAATCATCATCCATGTGACAATATAAATTTACCCAAAATCCAAGCTTTAAAGTTTTTTCATATTAATACTGTATACAATAAAAAAAGGAAAATGAATAATTAACATCTGACCAGAGATATAACATGTATTTTCAGGTGAGTAGTGTGCATGTACAGGATGCAGCTGATGTAAATTTTTATATGCAATTACTGTTGCAGGTAAACATTGTATATTTTATGAGTTGGAATTAGTGGAGTGACACCACAGTTAAACTGACATGAGGTTCTAACTTATCAGATAATTTTTGAGCCCTCTAAAAATCAACACACATGCTTATACTGTCTGTAAAACTTCTGTCCTTAAATGGTGTAGAAACTAAGTTTACTACTGAAATAGATAGTATTTTCTTACTGGATTTTTATCACTTTACCTATTTAAAAGTGAAACATCTAACAAATATTAGTTTTCTCGGGATTCTCTTTCAGACCAGCAAAGCATCCATTCCCCCACCTGTAGAAGGAACCCAGATGAACTGCTTGGCCCCATAACAGCAGTGATGTTGTACTTAGTCTAAATATGTGATTGTGACATAGTTTTAAGGAGACGGGATGCCTAAAGGCTGCTATAAAGAGATAAAAAGGAGAGAGGCTTGAAGGCTCTTCCTCAGATCTGAAATAAAAACTACAGACTTCAAAGTGACATGGAGGTTAACACTGATGAATCTGTTTTGATGACCTTGGACCACCTAAAAGGGATAGGTACACATTACAGTAAATTGTATTAGCAGTAGAAAGGTTATTGGCAAAAGTGACAGCTGATGAGGTCCTAAGTAGTTGATTAGTTTTAGCCATGTAAAACCCTAATTATTTATCCAGGAGAGTATTTGAGACTAAATATGAATTATCACAGACCCAGCAATCACACAGGCTATAGTCAATGGAGATAAACTGGTAGGATAAATGGTTCTGTCAAAAATGACTCATTTTTTTTCAATTTGAAAAATTATCTTAGATCAATTCCACCCTTAGTAAGCATTTCCTGAAACACTGCATGCTATTCCCTCACCTGATGCATGCCTATTTATCCATTAAGTCTGGCCACAGGTATATGTTGTACATTCTCCAGACTGGGAAGCAATGCCTGAAGAAAATGTTAGAGATTATTTCTACAAAGCATCCTCACATTATGTGACACATTACAGCAATTATTTGTGAACTCTGCAACAAGGTCTCACTCATCTCAATGCCCTAATGTATAAACCACAATGTTTGGGTTAATGGCACCTCCCTAAATGTATCCATTTACATATGATAAAGCTTGTGGCCATGAATCTACTGCATGTTATCAGCCTCTATCCCCAGTCTACTTAGCAAGATATTGTCCACAGTCTGAAAAACAACTAAATGAATCTGATGCTACTTTCTTAACATTCAATAAAAGGTATAAGACATTTACAAAGCATGTAGTTCAGTAGAAAGATAATCCTCTAGCAGGCTTCAATAAAAAAAGTTGACGATGCTGATCTTTCTATAGCCGTTCCCAGGAAAAGACTTCCAATGTTAATGAAAGCATTTTACTATTAGATAGATGTACGAGACGGTATTCCAGCAACAAATTAAATGTGCAGAGTTATATTTTTTATAGTAATATACTTCCTTTTTTCATTCCAGCACAGTCTGCTATTTATGTATAGCCCTTAGCTATCAGCAGTCTTTACTCCCACAAAACGATAATGATTTCTTTACAGCATAAATGCCAGTGTCATGTAGCAGAGAAAGAACAGAAACATTGAACAAATTATATGATTATAAATGATCCTTAAGGAAGTCTATTTGAACTCAGTGTGAAAATAAAACTTCTGTGCCCCACTTCACAGATTCACTCAAGTGGACTGTAACTTTTATTAAAAAAAAAAAAAAAGCTGTGAGAATGCTGCAAAATGAGATGACTTATCCAATTGAAGTTTGTGACACACTCACCTTTTGGATACCTAAAATTCAGTGCTAGCTCATAATTTTTTCCTAATACTAGCTACAATTTTTTCTATCTCTTTGTAAATTTATTAAATCTTCTGGGAGTAATTTAGCTGAAGTGTATTAAACAAATATAAATCAATCATTATCAAACCAATGGTGATGTTTACTGAAAACAAATTAGCAAGGTTCTAACTGGAAAGAAGTAATCTGCCTCTATGCACATTTAAAATAAATTTCTCCTTTGCATTCCTCTGCCCTTCCCTCCAAAATGTTCCTTCTTCTTCTGAAGTTCCTTAACAAATGCTTAAAAAGACTACTTAAAGATAGAAATTATTCCATGTTTATAAAGGCCTGACTTGAATGTAAAGGTTTCAAATGAATAGATATATAAACACATCTACTGACTATCTTCTAGGATTGAACCAAGTCAAAAAGACGTTAAATGGCCAAATCTAAAGTAAGAATCAAAATATTCTTTGTGTTTCCAGTGGTTATGAGCCTGCACTTTCTTATATGACAAGGTTATTTGAGTATTTCAGTACCTTTGTTTTTGCCCATCTCTTTTCTTTGCTAGAAATACTATGTTTCCAATGAATGCAGTGTCTTTTTTCCCTATAATTTTCTTGCTAAGAATATTATTATATGCCCTTGCAATCATATAAGAAGTTCTCTCACAAAATGAAAACTATTAGCAAAAGCAATAGTCTTTGAGAAAGAATGTCAAAAGTTTGTCAAAAAGTTCCCAAAATCACACTGCAGCTCCTTCACAGACTGCATATTGATGACACAAGAGAACAACTTAAAGGAGAAGTGTAGTTAGCTGAAAAGGGGGAGCAAACCAACCAGTGGGACCTTCCTCTTCAATGATTGCTTCACATCATCCTGTAGCTGGGAAGCTGGAATCTCAAACAATAGAAAAAGGCTACTCAAGGCATATCTGGGTGTATAACACCTGTGACCTGCCTGCCAGAGATGAAAGCAATGAAACAGTAGAAATAGGACAGAGTGGAAAAGTTAAGCTGCTTCTCAAAGAGATTGTAGCATTTTCTGAGATGAACTGGAGGACTTCTAGAAACTCATGTGGAAACAATGGACTTCAAGTGAACCAACAGGAAGACTAGTCATTGGCAAGTATACCACAAGAGAGGTAAGCAATACAAACTAAGTGGAACAAAAACTTGTACTGAAAAGCCAAATTTGGAATAACAAATCTTTTGGGGCACAGAGCAGTAAAGCATCTTCAAGAAAAGAGAAGGCAGAAAGGCTAATAATACTCAGACCTTAAATAGCAAAGAGCAATCTCACCAACTAAAGTTCAGTTGAAATACCAATCAAAACATCTGAGAAGACCAAGATCAAAAATAAGTGTATTTCTACTTAGACAACAAATAAATAAATAAATAAAATTGAATGCTTGGCTCTAATTGACAATATTAACTGAACAGGCATATCTGGATAACTCAAAGGTGGTCAGCAGGAGACTTATGAACATGGGAATAACAGATTAAAATAGACCACAAGAAGAGCCTGTGAAGAATTGTTAATAAATGCTCAAGAAAATCTTGAGACTAATAAAGTTAATCGAATAAACATGCATCACAGAATTTCTACAGGTTGAAAGTTACTGGCTAAAAAGGAGGAATATAGATTGGCAATATACATACAGATACTGTATCTGTCTTTTGAACTAACACAAAAATAGTGACTGAATTTATAAAAGAAAAGTCATTGAGATGTAAGAAGAAAAATACACATTAATGGGAGAACCTGCTGAACACAGTCTCATATCAGAGAGGACTATGATGCCTAAATTTTCAGACACCTTTAGTGACCTTCTCTATTACTGAGTGTACAGAATTCCTCCTAGTTGAAATATAAACTGTGATCTTAACACAAGAAAATTAAACAAAGAAACCTCTTTACTGTTAACTAATAAACATAATAAGTCCAAAGAAATACAGACAAGGAAAATTTAAGGAAATTAAAAGGAGGAACTAAAAGGGTGAAGCATTCACATCAGTGGAATAAGTATTCAAAGACTCAAGCTCAGAGTAAATGTAAGCCAGCTTTCATAAAAACTTTAATCATACATTAGAGAGTCAGGAAAGTTACATGGCAAAATAAAAGGCAATTTAAATTACATAAAATATGAAGGTTTGTTCATGTGGTGGAAACATTAAAGGATGTGCCCTCATAAGTTATATATATTGGGGCTACAAATGCAGCCCAACAGGATTTTGAGAAATAACTTGCAAAAGAGTAAAAAAAATCAGTACATTTTTTTTTCAAATATATTTTAGGCAAGAAAACTGCTATAAAGTCTGTACAGTTATTGAATGATAAAAGCATAACCATCTCTCAGGAATGACTCAGCTATTACACAGAAAAGCTCAGATCTTAGGGTAATTTGCAGCCCCTTTCAGGAGCTTAAGTAGATCCATCTTTGAAAAAAAAAAAAGAAATACAGGAACCTTATCAAATGGAAAATACGTGTGAGAAAATATTAAGATATAACCATAACCAACAGCTCTTCTCCAAGACTTCTGAAGAAGCTTAAATATATAATTGTAAGCCTACCAACTATTAGGTGCAAGACACAATTTAAGTCAGGCTCAAGCCAAATGTAACCCCAGGTTTGCACCAGTCGCAGAATATGAGGGAAGAGAAGAACACAAGGAAATTACAGGTCTCCTGATACAATGAATAAGCATCTATAGAGCTTTGGTGGAAGGAAGCATTACAAAGATATCCTTCACAAATGGAAAGGATGACCATGAGAAAAAAAGCAATCTGGACAAAAACGTGCATTTGGAATAAAAAACTTTTCACTACGTCCCTTAAAAGATACTTAAAGAAACTAATACTGTAATAAAGATTAATGCTCCAATGGATTAATGACTGATTTAAAAACAAGAAGGAAAGGACAGAAATGAGTAATAAATTTTTGTAACACAGGAGATTACTGGTACAGTTCTGCAGTAGTTCATGCTGGGTTGTCTGTTGTTCATGACAGTCATAAATCAGCAGGGAAAGAGTTGAAAGGTAAAGAGACAAAATAATAAACAACATAGAAATTTTCTGATATAAAACTAAACATTTTACCAAAATCACAATATTGAAAGATTTCTTGATACAATGATACTAAAGTCTATAACAGACTGACAAACATAGGAATAAATGTGAACAATGGGCTCTAAATGCCCTCTATACCTGAGAATAAAGATTCTGTGTAGTTCACTGGAATCATCAAATTAATGGTAGTTTAAAAGGCAAATTAAAAGTAAGATTTATAAAAAAAGAAAGGTATAAAGACTAGAACAAAAAACTTCAATTTGCTACTCTGTTATTATAGCATTCTTTCATAATTTGAGCAGCTGAACAAAACTTTTGCCTCCATTTCATAAAGTAAAACAAGAAAAGACACTGAAAATTGTGGTAAGAATACTCAGAGGTTTATTATCTACTAAGAGAGAAATTAAACTGACTGTAACTTTTCACACAGTAAGAGAAAAATTTAAAGATCTAGGGCTACCTTGTATCTTATGGAAGTAAAAATGGGATTGCTGTATTTAGGGAGAGGAAATTGGCAAAAGGATAATTTGGCCCTTTCTTGCTATCGTCTTTTCCTTATTATCTACTACAGGCTACCATTGGAGATAAGGTTCTGGTAAGCACTGACATTGGTGTGATTCAACATAATCAACTCTGATTTTTATATTACTGCCTTTGTAGCTTATGGCTTGAAGTAGCTTAAATTTTAGTCACATTGAAAGTGGAAATAAAAAAAGAAAAATATGTTCAGAAGTTGCCTAAAATCAGTGCAATTTGAGAACATACAAAAGCAGAGCAGGGAAAAATGACAGACTTATTGACAAGTAGAAAGCGGGAATATGAAATTAGATGTGGATATGATCATCAAAAATACAAATGGAAGAAGGAGGCCTTGAGGAATTCTTGTATGACCAAAAATGGAAGTGAGAGATTGTAACAGAAATAGAAGGATATGAGTGTCTTAAAGCTATTATGGGTTAATATGATCAACAAAATCAAAACCAGATGGAAGGCAAGAAAAATTACTTGGAGGTTCTAAAAAATTGTGAAGACCATTTTGAGATTCTAGACTCGCATTTAGATCAGGAAGATAGAAAGAGTAAATGCTGGACTGGATGTAGCTGGAGTGGGAAAGCAGAAAATCAGACAGGTGCTCAAGGAGATAACTGACCAAATGGAAAAGAGATGGAGAACTAATTCATGGATATTGAAAAAAAGGATGTATAGAATAAATGAAAACAAGAAAAATATAAGGAAAATTTTGCGAAGGAGAAAAGAAGAAATACAAAGGGGACTGTAAAGAATGACAGGTGAGTTATGGTTGGTCACACTGACAAGTAATCACTTATGTAGAAAGCAACTGCTTTAGAATTGCTCAATAGTGCAATGTATCAAGTAAATGAAGTGAAGTAATTTTATGATGAATCATCTACTATATTAAATAAATATGAAGAGAAATAAAGTATTATGAATCAATAACATAGATAATCAGCAATGGAGAGAACCAGTTAATCAATAAGTACATATGCAATTAATCAATTATGGAATTAAATAATTATTTGGAAAATAAAAATATGAATAATTATTATGTCTAATATGCAAAGAATATAGCCACTAACAAAAAAAAAAGCATGCTGAAAATATTAGTTTGGTCTTCCATTTCACACATTCCTTATCCAGACATAAGGAAATATATTTAACTGTACTTCCCTTCATTGGGAAGTACAATTCATTGTGCTCTTCAGACAACTCATTATCTTGTGTCTATGGCAGAATGTGTTCAATTCTCAACAATATCTAGGGCAGCTTAAGAAGAAACTGAACTGTTGTCATCAGAGGTCCCAGTTACCGTCAAGCACATACATTACTTTTGGAGACCTTTAAAGAGCAGAGATGCAGAAGCCATACAGTCTGTGCACTGCAGACTAGATGCAGACTTCTCCTAATAGCATGGCATATGGCCCAATGTGCAGTAATGTTACTGAAATTTCCTTCCTTTCATTCAGACTATGTGTCATCTGAGGTGCACTATGAAGGGGCTTGCACGTAGGGCTGGCAAATAGGTCATAAAACACAAGGGAGAGCATTCACTTCAGCAGGTGATGACATCTGGAGGCCAGATAAATAAGAAATAGAATTAGGTAACAGGTGTGTACTTTTAGGGTAAAAAGTCACTATCTCTTTGCTGCTCTCTCAGGTCACAACACTGCAGTGTCTGTAAAGGTTGCGTGTCTGGTGATCTAAATAGGAGTACAAACAGCCAAGTGCTCCAACCCATGTCTAAATTAATCCAACTTACCTTATTCCTTAAAACACTAATTTACAACAACTTCAATATTAAAATCTTCCCAAAGTTGCCAGACAGTTGAACTGGATCTGCCTCAGTCTTACTTAGCAACCCAGAAATGTCCCTGAAGCTTTTCTTGTTTCACTTTCCATCAGTCTTTCTTGAATGAGGATTCTTTATAATGAATACTCTACCATGGTCTCTCAATTACCTGATATGTTGATAAAAATAATAATCAAAACCATACAAGGAAACACAGAAGGCTAATGGGAATGAGAGTACAGAATACAACATGCCAGCATGAAGAACCATCCAAAGAGTTTTATATTCCAGTAAGACTGGATCACCTCCAGTCTCTAGAAAAGATCGTGATGACATAAATTCAACAAGTATCACTAATAGATCCAACAAACCCGGGAAAACAGTATAAAACTGGAGCATAGCAAGTGCCATGTGCATATTTAGGAAACTGATAAAGTGATCTTGTCAATTACAAAGTCATTAATCTTACCTTAATAGCTGAAAGGCTATAGAAGAAATTTTGAAGGAAAATATAATTAAACCCATAAAGGTAAAGGAAAAATGAAATAAAAGGCAATTTAAGTTTACAGAGTTATAAAGCTGTGTGTCAAGCTAAATATGTTTTTATTTTTTTTCTTTTAAGGCTTGAAAATGAAGATTTAATTGGTCCAGAGTTCAGTAGAGCTAATACATGGCAGTGAAAGTGTAGAACTTGTAACACCCTCTCTCTATGGTAATATCTTAAAATTAAAAAGGAAAAAATCAATGTGCTATGCCAGAATAATTTTGTTATTACAGTTCCATAAGTATTTTCTTTGGGATTAGTAATTCTTTTAATTCTTTGACTTTATGGTTACTTAATTAAATTGTACTTTGCAATGTTGGAAGGTATCATCAGTACAGCATATGATTAAAGAGATGGATGATATAGAAATTTGAAACAAGAGAAGGGGAAAATTTACAGTATTTAAGGGATATTAGAAAATTTTGCTATAAACTGGTGGCTTATTATACAGGCACAACCAGAATTCATGCAGTAATTAACCACAGAAAGGCAATGAGACTTTCCAAAGGACAGGTTTCCCAAATTTCTTGAAGCTCTTTACTAATTATCAATATTTTTCTGAGCATATGGACATCAGAAAAGGCTATGGTGCCCAGTGACACTTCTGTAAATGTCAAATATATGTGCAATTCCGACTGATAGTCCTCAGCTTGTGTACAGGAATTACATTTATTCTATCAGCCACCACATCATGCTGAAACTCATTTTCAAATAAACAGCCTCTTTGATGACACTTACATTATTTGACTGTCATTCTAAATGACCATCCTGTGGCACAAACTTTGCATTAATTGTTATTTAAACCAATTCTGGTCAGATTAACCAATGTGAATGTACCACCCAAATCACCTTGTAGAACTGATCTACTATAGCTGTGTTACAAGCATACCTTCTCCCCCCAGTGTTTAAAGGTTTTACACACTGTGATTTTATCTCTCCTCATCACTAAACAATACTGTAGTGTATAGCTTTATGGTGGAAATGAAAGCACCTTTAACTCTTTCTATTCAATGAAATGTCAATAATGTGTCAATAACTCATTAACATGTGAGTCATGGGCCTAGAAAGTCACACAACTGAAGAACAATTCCCACCCTGGTAGCAGTACTCTAACCCCGGGAGTAGGAAACACTACTAATGAGTGGATTGTGGTTTTCAATGTGAGTTAACATGCTGCAGACCCCTAAAGACTGTTTCTCCTGGAATCATCTTTCCTTGAAATGAAGATCCTTAGCTTGAGGGTGAATCCCTTGCACATACATGAGGATGTAGACTAGTCAGCTCAAGGCTATACATAGTCTTCAAAATCATATCCTTAGACCTTGCAAACTCTGTACATCTGTACTATCTTTGGAACCATTAGCTTAGAATTCAGTCATTTCTTTTATCTGCACTGTTTGCTGACATAACTTTTTAAAAAGAGCTATTTCTAGAAAATTACTTCCTTCTACCTTTTACCACTCAGATTTTTTAAATAAAAAACCCCTAATGCTCTTAAAGACAGATTAAGCATGTCAAAATCACCCTGATCCAATGGTTTGAAGCCAAGAAATCTTTTCATACTGCTAAAATACCAGAGGCATTGCAAAAATGAGCATGAAATGTTTAAGTTGCTCTTAAATTCTGACTACTTAGCAAACTATTTTCAGCTTATAATGTAAACATTTAGCGATACATCAGTAGAAAAATATAGGTCAGATCTTTCTTTTAAACTGGTTTTGTGGAGTTGATTTGTATTTTTAAAAAATGAAATAAACGATGCTGTAAGACTATGAGAAACTTTGGTACTACCATGTTTCTGACCACCTGCCCAGTCAGATTTTTGTTTCTGTTCATTTTGATTGTTTCTCTTTCACTAGACATATTTCTGTTTAGAGAAAATAATTAATATTTATAATAGACTCTTTCTCAAACAACAGTGGCTTGTGCTTAGAAGTGAGGATTTATTCTTATCATCGCTACAACCTGCAGGAAAATGACCATTGGCTTTAATAGACACAGGGTTTAAGAAGATTTTAGTTGAACTCCATTAATTTTGTTGCATGAATTAGGACTTGTTGTGTTTGACATTAAAAAAACCACAAATGAAAGAACTCCTGTTATCCAGAAGAACACACAATCTAATTATTCCTTCACAACCTATTACAAGTCCTTACCTGCAAGGTAATGGAATTGTTTCCTTCCTAGATTTAAATTGCAACTTGCACTGAACTGCTGGATGGGGAATTAAACTATTGATATCCTCACACTAATGAATTTCATACATCTGAATTCCATCTTTTGAGATGAGCCATATATCTGCAACGTGATATGCACTGGAGCACAATGGCTATAGCTACATGACTGCAAGTCAGAAAAGTCAGATTAAAAAGTAGAGGCAACAGTGTATGTGCAACTTCACAAAAAAAACCTCAACCAAATCACAGAATAAAAAAAAAAAATTACCATGGAGTAGAAGTGGAAGAAAATTTCTTAGATTGCAAAATGTTTGCTTTGATTTGGAATTGCATCATACAATGATTTTTTTCTTTTTAAGTGGCTTGCAGGGTTTTACCATAGTACTTGGCTTATTTGTTCACAGACAATGTCAGTTTAAACAAGCAAAAGGGGCAAAAAAGTCCTGATATTTGTTCTATGCCTAAGTTTATTGAAAATATATATGTAGTTTTCCATTTTCATACTTAAAGGTTATACTGTTTTACACAAGAGGAAAATTCGTACTTCTCACAGGGAGATACCTATTTTCTATGAGTTGTTTTACAATATAATTTCTGAGGCAAGGTTCAAGCATTACTTTTTTAAATTATATGTGTCATGTGTCTAGAGTACAAAACTGGGAAAGTGATGTTTGGAATACCAATGCTATAGATGTAGATTACTGTATCCACTGACCTATCAAATTATTTCTATATGAGACTAAGAAATAAATTAATATTTAGCTTTATTCAATCCTGCTACATGTAGTAGAATCCCTGGTAATTAAATCAACTATTGCTATTTTGCATTTTTATATATGCAAGACAAACAAAATGATAGCTCTCTTCATAAGAAGCATTTATATGCTTACCTGAAGACCAACAATAATACCTAGCATTAGTGAATATTTGGCATGCAGAGAACCCAAAGAGTCTATAGGTTTGGAGCTGAGCTTCCTTGTCCTGGAACATGGTTAATTTAGAACAGGCATTAAGTGAATTTGAGAGATGGTATTGAGGAAGATTCTTTATTGCCCAAAATATAGTAAGGCAGAGGATTTAACTATACTGAACTAATTTTAGAAATATGCTTTTAGCAAAAGAAAAGGACATATACTTATTTATATCTTACTGTCTACAGGTCAAAAGACAATGTAGAAATATCTTTTAGCATGTTTTAATGATTAGGCTATATATTTTTCTTATTAGCTTACATTAATGAGATATATATTTAGACTATAATATTTTCAACTGGCTAAATGTCTTTAACACAAACTGAATCTTTCCAATTAAAAGTGCTGCTATCCTTCTTTGATTTTAATTTCATTACACACTTTCTGAGTAATGACTTCCATTACACTAAGGGACACTTTCAATTCAAACCCAGCTATAAATTTAGATACTTGAAGATTCAGATTTCATGAAATCACAGATTAATTGAAATGCTTCAGTAATAATTTAGAAGCTGAAAATATTCTTTTTATGATTTTACTCTGTAATTGCAAATTTTTTTCTATTTTTTGAAAAGCAATTTCTGTTTCCTCTTTCAGTTAGCAGGTAGTAAAAACATAATCACATTTATTGTAACAGAAAAATATGGGCCAACAAACAGAGGATCTCTACTCTTGCTATGTTATATAGGACTTATTGGACTGTTATTATGTAGGACTTGAAGCACCAGGTGAGAGAGACCACCTTTCTTCAACAGACACTTAACTATGCATATTATTCCCTTTGTCTGCTATACAGGATGAAAATAAAAGCAGTAAACTGCCTCTGCTTTCATACAGAAAAATGAAAGATGAAAATATATGAAGATGACACCAGATATTTACTTTTAAATGTGTGTTTGTGTGTATATGTGTGTGTGTTAGTGTCCCAAATTGCAAATTACAAGGCCTATTGCAGACACAGCAATGACCATTATATTTACAAATACAGAATTTCAGATGTAAATCTGCTATGGGGCTGAGACTTTTTCTTTTTTGGCTTCTCTTCAGCTGCACTTGGATGCATGAGTGCTATGTAAAAGAAAAAAAAGAAAAAAAAAAAACAAACAAAACAAAACAAAAAGGCAAGCAAATCACAATAGTCGTTCCTGAGCTAAAGCCACGTGATTAAAGTTTTGAGAAAGCAGCCATAAACATATCAGTATTTTACATACATTTTATTCTGTTTTTTTCAAGCATTTTCTCAATCCAATGAAAATCTGAAGTAATTGATTCTTAAAGTATAAGTCAGTAAGGGAGAGCTTTAGTGAGATTACTTATAAAGATTTCTAGCCCACATTCTTGTAATCCAAGGTTATTGCTAGTATCATCATACTGACAGGTTTATCTTAATAAAAAATATTTTGTGCTAGGAGAATTTATGTTTTTATGCTCAATTACAGTTTTATGTTGGAGGTATTAAGCAGGCAATAAAAACAGTCTACCTTACATCTATTATTCATTTTTCACATGCATGGTCATGAAGGTATGATACCCTTGGAAATGTATTTCTCTTGTCCTTATTAAGCAAACAATTTGTATTAATTTTGCTTATCTCAAACTTTACCATTTTCAGATGGGGAAAATAGTAGGTCATAAATTACATAACCCTAGAAGAATGGTTCTTTCCCTTGATGGCTTCAGTTAGAATCGGATTCCCATGACAAGACACTTTGCATAAATTGAAAAGGAAATAGTCTCTGCCACAAAGAGTTCTAAGGTCAACAAAACATAAAACGGGAAAACTGATAATCCAATACTTTGCAGGTGAGAGAGTCTCATTTGGAAAAATGCAACATTTCTTTCTAAGCAAAACAAAGAGTATAGCATCCAAGCATAATATCCTAACTGCAAATTTAAGAAATCATGTAAAAACAATAATAAACATTCGAAAAGTCTCAGGATCTCAAATTTTCTTTCCCCACCCCTTCCAGTGTAGTACTGTACATGGTGCGAACTCAGAATAATAATCTGAAACAAAGCTCAATAATCACAGTTTGCTGCAGGTTAAAAACCCAGCCTCAGTAATTATGTTCATTACCATGATGGGTTAGTTAGAGACCAGTAAAACCTCTAAATGTCCTTTGTGATCTCAATTAAATTGTTACTAAGAAGAATGCCTAAGGAAAAATCTCAGTGTTAACTTTTACTTCCATGCAACACAATGAAATGCTCTAATGCAAAAACTCCATAGGTCCCTACCCTTTATTTCAAATGACAGACTAAATTAACTATACCCTAACATTTTAAATTATTGGGATAACATACAAAAGTCACAGGAGAGAACCTACTACTGATCATTAGGTAGGCTTGGATTTTCCCATCTTTTAGGTATTTTGTCCAAAGTATTCAGTAATAGGAAACATGGAATCTCTTAACAGCGTGTGATATATGTGGTCACTAAGCCCTGATGAGACAGCACAGTGAGACCTGAAGCCTGAAACGGGAACATTTAGAGAAATAGAGTAATTCATCAATTCATAACTCATCAACAAATTATACTGCTTGGATTCCTTAAAGATCTAGCCAGTAACAGGCTGGATTAAGGTAAGAGCAAAGAAAAAATCTGTCTCTTTGAATGCTTGCAATGCTACAGGCTCATGATTTTTCTAGGTTCTCATTAATCATGGGACATTCTCTCACAATTAACTAACTATTTGGTATATTCTCATGGCTACAATGACATCCTGGGAAGAAGAAACTCCACCTTCAGCATTCAAAAAGACCAAAATCCAAAAGCTCATTAAATAACACATCTATTAGGCTTAAGATGTATTTAGTTATAAATGTACTTAAAAGCCATAAGCAGGTATTAATTAATAAACCCATGGTAGGAAGCATTACATTCTGTAGCCAGGAGGGCCATCCTAAAATCTGGGAATGATATTATATGTCTTTAAATCCATATTTGCCAGTCCTATATTTATATAGTCATTATACGATCACTGTATGATTTTTCTTTTCCAGACTGATTTCTGTAAAATAATGCACAGTTTTTTATCAATATTTTTTAGGAAATAGCATGGGGGAATCTGAACAGTCTGCTCATGTTAACATGACCTGATAACAGCAAGGGATGTGTGAAGAATTTGTGTGTACACAGGGTGCGTGAACAGATTTTCCAAAACTGCCTCTGCTGATAGGGTGTTTGCCCCAAATGTGATTATGAAGAAATTAAGAGTCATGGTCTACTTAATGTGACCACCAGCTGGATTAAGCAGTAGCAAGGCTTACAAGAGAATAAAAGTGAGTTTGAAAGGAAGTATTTTTAAAAGGGCAAAAATCTCTGCCTGAGTAGAGCCCAGCAGCTGCCACACAGCGTTTGGTATTGCCAGAAGCTGCCCCACTGGCACTGCAACCCCACCTGCCAAAGGCTGCCCCTCCCTGCCCTACAGCGAGGGAGGTGACAGCACAGGTGCAACACACAGCATGCTGCTCAGTGGATCACATGGAGCAGTGCCGGCAGGTGGGGAGGTCTGTGGGGAAGGTGTAAACATGGGAATTGCTCACACAGGAAAGGGTGTCCCTGTGAGCAGGATGCATCCAGCTGTGTGAGGCATTTGTGTGTGGTGAGATGAGAACTTCCTGGGAAAGAGTACAAAATGGTGTTCAGCAAATTCAAAGAATATGTTTATAGTCTCTAGGTGTCTCATGTTGTGGTTCATCTGTTGTGTTGCTGACTTTGATTATCTAAGTGTAGTTCACTCATTGCCAGTTAATTACATCTTGTTAATAAATCAATAAATCTTTTCAATCCCTACCTGATCTGGAAAAAAAAAATATGCAGCTGTTCCTTGCAATGAGGCTATTCCATTTTGCTCTAATTCCTATGAAAGCAAACATACCCTGTTCTAAGAAAGCTGAGTGCCTGCCTTTCTTACTAAATCATAACTCACTTCTGAAATGGACGTGAGCATCAGGGCCAGACGGTGTAATGCATCACTATCTACACGGTGGTAGATCACAGAGAAATGGGGAGAGGTATTGGGTGAAGTTTTCTGAAGGTGAAAAAACAATCCTCTCTAGCCTGTATGCCTGAAGTTAGAAATAAATCATTGTCTGTGCCCAGCAACAATGCGTTCTGCAGAAAATACTGCCTAGGGAACAGCCAGGGTCACTGCTAGCTTTGCTTAGCTACACAGGTGGTGTTCAGGAAAATTTCATCTGGGCCATGTTGTTCACTTTACTTAAATCAGCCTTCAAAGTTGCTACTCATAGAGGAAACAGTGCAAAGAACTTAATGTAAGTTTGAATGCACTTTCCTGATCTCAAACACTATTTTTCTCTATATCACTGTTCTTCTGAATACACGTTATTTAGGACAGTGTTGTAAAGTGTGACTTCATTGTGTATGAACTATATAGAATTGAAAATAAATAATTAGAATATTCAATCTGTAATTATCTATGGGTTTTTTTAGCATATTTGTGTGCCACTAATATAATTAGAATTCCTACAAACGCTATTAATAATAACATACTATATGGGACAACTTGTATGCCTGGGATTTGATCTCGTATATTTGGAAAGGGGAAGAAAAAACTTTGAATTTTAGATACCTTGTTATAATAATTGGGGTTTAAAAAATACAGGAAAAAATAGTACATATGATATAAAAAAATCCACAATGCCTCATTCTACCCCCTGCACAAAGCTAAAGGAGCTGTAAAAAAACTTTGTCCCCCCAAAAAATTACAAGGGCTATATAATGTTTCCTGTGCTGTTCCTTTTCTTTAATCTTTCAACATTTTCTAAGTGAGAGAAAAGTATTTAAATCAAAATTCTGACCTATTTCAAGTGTTTGAAAATGAATAAATGTCTATAATGCACTACCATATTGCTAAATGCTCCCTCATGAGGCTTACATAACCATCCTCAGGACAAATTCATTTCCTGAAGTACTACTCTCAGAGTTCACACATCAACCCATAAAATCCCCCATGTTTCAGGCATTGAGAAACACAGTAATATTATCAGCATTAAACTCTTTTGCATCATGCAGGACCACTACCAAAGCTCATAGTTTCTGTTGTAGCTGCATGAATATTTATTGGCTCAGATACAACAGCTGCCGGAGTTCAGTAAGGTCCAGACAGTCAAAGAACAGTTCCCCATAATCTTTTCTGACCCTGTCCTACACTTTCTATAAAAGCAGTTTCTACAGACACAAATATGGCAAAATTTTAGTCTCAGATTTGAATAGATGTTGTTTGTCCAGGAGTTATAAGTGCTAAGTCATTCTGTTTTGGAAACAGGAAGAAATTAGGATTCTAAAAGCCAATCTTCATCCTTGCTAATACCATTCCTAAAGACTCAGAAAGTCTTTCACTCTGTGAAAGACAATCCTTGAAGTTCCACAATGCAAGTTAGATATGATGACTTCCATCATACACTAGGCATAGAAACTAGGTGTTCATACAGTATCCATCACTGCAAGATCTTATCCCTCCTTCCTCTCTTATAGAGTTTAGGCAGAAACTAGTAGATTTTAAAACTGCGAGTATTTAGAGATGGAAGAAATTCTAGATATATCATTCACTCTGGAAGTGAACTCTCTCTGAAAAAAGACACAAACAATAAAAATACAAATACTATAAGCCACAGCCATTATGATCTCTTTAGGCTTCCTCACCTATTTGAATGCAAAGTGCTGGGAACACCAAACTGTGACAGTATGACAGATGTGTGAGGGCCAGGGTGCTCCCCACATCCTGCAGTGGGGCCCTCTGTGCTCAAGGCCAGACCTCTGGTAAGACAGCAGGGTTTCAGAA
Organism: Chloebia gouldiae; assembly: GCA_003676055.1. Taxonomy (NCBI): domain Eukaryota; kingdom Metazoa; phylum Chordata; class Aves; order Passeriformes; family Passeridae; genus Chloebia; species Chloebia gouldiae. The sequence goes on from QUSF01000038.1 coordinate 3,769,577, forward strand.
GGCTCTGCTGCCTTGGAGAGCCCCATGAAAATTCTAGAAGTGGCTTCCTCTGAGCAGCTAGGCTAAGGAGCCTCGGTAGAGGCTCCACACTTCTGAAGATGCTTTAAAGCTGAGGCTCAAAGCCCCAGCCCCTGCCTAAGCTGAGCTTCTGCAGCCTAACTCTGGCCCACTGACTGATATTCCTGGCTTGACTCTGAACTCTCCTCATCGCTGTGGACTTCTCTGTGGTGATGTGGCCTGCTGGTTCAGCCCTGGTTGCTGTCACGCTTACCTTGACAGTGAGGCCATGGCTTATGTTCCTGCTGCTCCCTGACAAGATGTACACAGAGCATGTTAATTAGATTGGGATTTTCAAGGGACACAGGCAGGAAATATGTACCAGTTCATGAGTTCCAAAAATGTTTAGGAAGAAAAACAGCTACGAAAGCACTTTCTGGAGCTCCTAAGGAGCAGCCCATTTCAAAGATGAGACGAAAAGAACAGAACTGAATCTGGACCACCCAGCAACTCAGTCAGCATCTTAATTTTTAAACTAACAGTTTTAGCTATATATTTTGTGGGGGGTGAGAGTGGCTGTAGGTAAACTAACTGAAGCAATGAGCTCTTGACCAGGAAAACTGGAAAAGTTAATGATAGCAGATCGTTCCTTTTCTCAGCAGGAAAAAGATTAGGTCTCGGTATCAGCAAACAAGACTGTGAAACCCTGCCTCTGAGAAATCCTTTTCCTTGCCTTTCAGAGAAGACATGCTTCACAGCTGAAAGTGCACACAGACAGAGAGCATGGCCCTTGAGCTTCACTTCTGGAAAGCCCAGCAGAGTTTGGCAGTTTGTGAAAGGCTGTTGCAAAGAGATAGGACTAATCAGTTGTCCATATCCATGGGGTATAAAACAAGGTGTAAAGGAGCTTAATTGCAACAAGAAAGACTCAGGTTAGACATTAGTGAAAACTAACAGAAATGGCAAGGGCAGAGGAGCTCTGCTAGAATAGAAAATCTCAGGTGATTGTGGAATCTCAACTGAAAGATCAAAGAAACATCAGTGAAGAAACACATTTGTAGAGTTAACTGAAGAGAGACAGAGCAGGGGAAGGAAAATTAGATGACATGCTGAAGTCTCTTTCAGCCTGTTTTTTTATGATTCATGATCTCTTGATTCTTACTTTGGAGCTGATAATACTTATGAGCAATCATTTTGTCTGAATTTCCTTTGGGGAAAAAGGAGTCCTGGTAATCGAAACCTGCTGATAGTGCATCCAGCTGATGAGTTTTTTATTCAAATATTCAAAAAAGGATTCATATTCATGTGCAACAGAAATACATATAGTGTTCTCTGCACATAATTACATTCAAATGAGAACCAAAGAGGAAAATAACATACTCCCTTCCTAGAACTCAGAGAAACTGGTCAGTAATTAAACCAAAAGAGGTGACCATAGGGGAGAAACCCCCTCCAAGAGATACACCTACAGAAAATTATGACATAGCAATTGACTGAATATAACATCCATTACTGATAAACTGTAAAATCTCTGGTCCTTCCAAGCACAATGAATAATTGGCTGATGGCTACAAAGAAGCATGACATAGTGAAATTATAATTTGTTTTGAAAGACTTGAGTTTAACAATTATTTTTAATATCAGAATTACTAAAAACTGTTTAAACTCTCCAAAGTACATTAATAATGTATTATTTTCCTGGTTCACCTGCTAAAACCGACAATATACATAAGATGCATGAAACAAATGCAGATGTTACAAATGGAAGAATTGAGTTCTACGTTGGGATTATGTAAAAAAAGTTTTACATCAGGATGAGAAATGCAATCATAAAACGAGAGAAAAGGGACAAGATCAAAGAGAGCATATCTGAAGTTTCCATTCATTCTCTATCTAGCCTGCTATCAAAACTGCCAGTCGTGGCACTCTATCAGACACTGAGCACTGTCGCAAGGCATGAGCTGCACCATCAGCCACACTACTGTTTTCTTGGCTTAGATGAAGACCTAGTGAATTATTGCATACAGTTATCTATATTTAACTGCTATTTTAAATATTGCAGGAGAACTGAATGGAGTTCATTTGTTCTTTGAGACACAAAGAAATGTGCCTTACAGTCAGAAAAGGTGTCAGAATTATTAATATACAATGCTGAGGCTGGCAAATAATCTCCTGGTTTAAATATACCTGTCAATAGCGAGCTACTGGGTATGAAAGGATACATAAAACTAGGCCCTAGCTAGCAATTCTTGCCTTTCACAGCCAGCTACAACCTGGTTCTCTGATATTTGCTACGGTCAGCCTTCTGGTTTTTGGCAGTTCTGGCTTTAAATTTTGAATCCCATAACCAGCTTCATAGGCTGCAGTATTTTGTGTAAAAACTTCCTCACATCACACATCCTACTGAATTTAGGACATGTATTTATTTTATTTGATAACTGTGATAAGTCACCAAAACATTATGTCCTCTACCAGAGTAAAACTCATAGTCAAGAAATTAAAATAAATAAATATTTTTTTAAAATCAAAGCTAAACATAAATACGCACAACTTGATCTATCCAAAAATAAAGGAAGACATATCCTACTCAGAACTTGGAAGATGGAATTGCTCTGTCTCTGGAATTTGTTTGCCTCAAACAAACTGTAAATTCCTGACCTTCAGACATATTCTGAATTTTTCCATGCAAAATTACTGTATTCTTACTGTCTCAAACAGATGCAATACTCCAAGAGAAATCTGTTTAGTGAAATAGCTGATGACTCAAGTGAGTATTTCACAGTAAACAGATACAGAAATATTCTTCAGATTTGGAAAGTGACATATTGGCCATGTCCCAAATCCTGGAGATACATTCCCTATCAGTATTACCAGTGGATTAACACTACAGCACTCCAGCAACACAGTAAAGATGTACTATTCTAAAATAGGCACAGGTAGCTCCAAATCTGTCAGAAAGAAGGAAATATGCGTCCTAGGAATATCATATATCTTCCTGTCTTAAAAGGTCTTTGGTCTTATTACAGTTTTTGCCCTTGGCCATGTAAGAGGGTTTCCAGCAGCAGATAACACAAAAGGACCAGACTGAGCCCTGTGTGAGAGCTGCAGGAGCTTCACCACTGTCCACATGCCCTCAGATCTGTGCTGGCCTTGTTTGAGCTCTGCTGTAGCTGTAGCTTTGTGGGACACCTCACTTACTCCCTCCTCACTTGCCCTTTCAACTCCAACTTAACCCTTTTTTCCCTCTATTTTTATTTCAGTAGCAGTGGCGGGGTAGAGGGGGGCATGTGTGTGATAAGCTCTCTAGCGCTTTGAGAACTGAAGGGTTTAGTTAGTGGCACTGAGAACACATTCAGCACAACTGGCCACTCCCGCCTCCCCTCTCTCTGTCCATATGGTACAAAGCACTAGAATTATGGACCCAACTTTTATGACAGAAGTTTCCCCATCTGCTTCTCTGGTTGTTCAAAAAGGCTTCACAGATGAATTACATTAAACTAAGAAACTACCAGCTCAGCTGCTTGAATGTAGAGGCGAGCTTTAGTGAAAACAGGGAAAACACCTAATCTTTATTGTGGAACACGTATGGCACCCTCTGCAAAGAAGTGGTCTTCGTCATGTGAGAAGGCATGCATTTCAGGCATTTGTAGATGCCCAATAAATTTTTTCCCCCATATATTTAATCCATCTGTGGAGGTGGTGTGACAATCAGAACAAGTGTTACAGCTGCTTATTTAGAGTTTTGACAGCTACAACTTCAAAACCTACTGGAACATAGGAAAAATCAAAGGGGAGGTTTTTTGAAATAAAAAGTTGCTGAATGCATATTTCTGTATATTTTCAGGAGTGTACAATTTCTATAAAAGCACAAGTTTTGCATCCTTAGTAAGGTCAGAAGAATTGTGATTTTTTAAACATACCTAAGAGATTTTAGGAAAAAAAGTATTTTGAAGTAAAAATAAATATGCATTATTTTTATACGCTATTATTAGCTATTTTAAGAATTAGAATGTAAATAACATACTTTTTTTGTAGTATTACATTAGCTTCCCAATAAAGGACATTTTCTTTTGATTTGAGGGAAATGGAAGTCTTGTACTATAGACAGATGCTTCTTAGCCTCACTTCAAACAAGAGAGAATACTGTATGGTCAAAAGCAATTCCCAAACTTTCAAGCTAAGTAATATTTTCCTGCCAAAATAATGCATCAAATATATTGACATGCTTCTACACTACATTATGAAGGATATTTTAGAGGATCCTCTGATCCTGGTATTCTGGTAATAAGAACATGCTGCTCATTCAGTGATACTGCCTAAAAAATCAGCATTTTAATATGGTTAAGTCAATGTGCTTTAGGCTTCATATCCTAAATAACTCTGTTATCAATACCAAAGGACATTTTTGTCTCTATTGTCAATTACTTTCAATTGTAATTTTGAATTACACGATGACTTTTTCCTCAGTATAAGAAACAAAAACACTTGAGGTAGCCTGCTAAACAAAGTATATTTCCTTTATTCAGGTTTTACATTGAAAACTGATTTTGATTCAAGGATTTTGATTCTTTGTGCAAAGCATCTTGAAATAGGTACATTTTTTCCTGCATATTTCTGCATATTTTGGTTCATTTCTATCCTTCTTTTTGTCTGTTTGTTTGGCCCGTTTTGTTTTGTTTGTTCATGGTTCTTTCTTGGTGGGGTGTTCTTTGTTACCTGTTTTTGTTGTTTGTTGTTTTGGGTCTTTTTTAATAGACGCGTAGATGCCTTTTGTAGTGTGCTTTCCTTTACAGGTTATGACATCATACACAAATCTAAAGAAGAAAATATCACCTGCTATAATAATTCAGAATGGAAAACATATTTGTTGCGATACAAAAGGAATAGCTCTTGATAAAAAGCATCTGAGATTTTTTTAAATTTTACTATAAATTATGTATTTATTTCAGGCAAAGGACATACAACAGTCTGTAACATTATTTTTTTTCCCATAATCATTTACACAGAAGGCACTCAAGAAAAACCTCACATCAGGATGCTCTCAGCTCTCATCTGAGCTTAATGCCTGAACAACAACCTTGCAACTTTTGAAATGCTATTTTCCTAGAGTAATAGTTTTTCAGATTACATATGAAAGATTTTATAAATGTTGGCAAACCTTGAACTGATTAACAAGTCAATTTATCTTACTCACTATTTTACCTTAAAAGAAAACAAAAACAAAACAAATAAACCCAAACAAACAAAAAAAAAAACCACCCCTGAGAACTAGACACTAATACTTTCATTCAAAACTCTACACAAATTTCTGAGTAAATCTGAAAATATCAGCTTTATGATTGCAGATTGAGAGAGTAATTAGTTAATAGCTTTTCTTTATGAGGAGGATCACATTTTTATACATGGCTTCCAATTACAGATAACACTACAAAAACAATGTAGAGATCCTTACCCCAGGAAACTATACCCAAGTACCCCACACTCCAAGTCGGGTACCTTGTCATCTTCACATAAGAAATAAACACATTAATTTTTTATTGGTAGTTCTTTCACTGTATTTCTTTTTTTGTGATATAAAACAGCCATACAAAATAATTGCAGAAGAGTTGGAAACAAAGGTTTCACAGAGGACTTAGGAGCTTCCAGCTGCACTCACTGCTGCTATTCAAGCAACGCCTGCCTTTATGATAATATGGCTGTCTAGGTCTGAAATTTGCCTCACCAAATATATCATCATATCTATCCTGTGTAATAACCCAAAACTTAAAAAAGGTAATATTTTTTAAAATCAGTACTAAGTAATATTTTCAAGATCAGGCAGTTTCAGTATACAAAGAAGCTGCATTTCCTAAAAAAGTCCAACAAGTAGGAAATGCACCACCCCAATTTCTTAGAAATACTATCACTGTGATTGTGTCTCACTTCACTCCCCCTACCCTTTCACATAGTCCATCTTTTTATAGCAATTCTCTATTCCCTGGAGGAACATCATATTATCTGCTCAGGTATTCAAAATTGTCATGGCAATCTACCTGGGTGTGTAGGATACCTCTGTGGTCATGTGCCACAGCAGATGCGTCCAACAGAACCCTTGTACCAGCAGGCCAGTGAGTACTGAAGGGACAATTGTTAGAGAGTGATCAGTCAGCAACATGAAGAACCTTCTCTTAAAAATTGTTGATTTTGTCTTCATTGATAAATATGATGTAAATTTAAAGCTAAATTTAAATGTGTCATTGAAGTTGAAAACTATAGCTCTGATGGAAAACTAGCTTTAAGGCACTATGACAAAAAATCCAGTCAAGTCAGTAGCTCTCTCCAATTCCAATAAGTATAGAAGGTTTTTAAAAAAATTCCTTGAATTATGGTATTTATTTCCTATCTTACCCTGAACAAGCCCAAATCTTTCACATCCAGGAAAAAAAAAAAAAAGTATGCATTTTAGTGTAACACTGTTTTCTGGAAAATACTAATTTCTGCTACTGAAATTACTATTTATGTTTGTTTTAAACAAAACAGATACTGATAAGATGGTTTTAGATGCAATCCTGTAACAACTTTTTTCTCTTGGTTTGATTTTTTTGCAGTACTAATTCCCAAACTATACTGACAAGGTCCACTGTGAGCTTCTAGAAGATCTTTGTGCATTAAGTGACTCCACTTAGCATAATGCTGTTGGCAGTGGGGACTTTGTTGTTTATTGACAGCAGATTATTCATTACCAAAATAATTATTTATTTGAACATAATTGAAAACAGTATACAAGCCATCCAAATAGTTTGTCCTCTCCCAGGAAAATTTTAAATGGGTGGGTGCAACTTGAACAGAGCACAGTATTTACTTTACCACTACTAATAAACAGGCAGTAAAGCCCATTTCCCTCAGTTTGTTAGATGGTATAATACATACACAGCTTCCTCTAAATGCAAACTTAACAGATGTTTTCCAGCTTTAGGGTTTTTTCCTGAGAATCACTTTCAAGGTTTGCACTCTTACAGCAGAATTGATGAAAATATGATTGCTTTTCATGACTCCTCCTCTGCTGCTGGGTAGGCACATTAAAAAGACATAGCTGTCTATCTCAATGTACCCATGCCATAGTCAAATGTGTGTTATTTACTGATAAAAACCACATGACAGCAGTTTAAAAACAGGATTTATTCTGTCAGTCAAATTAGGGAGGCAGAATATCCTCTATGCCAAGTGATTACTGTCTGGGTCTAAGTGTGGCAAACTGCCAGATCAATTATACTGGTAGAGAAGAGGAAATATGAAGACAGATTGGCTCAATTCTAAGTAGAAGCATCACTAAAAAAGAAACCCAGGGACATTTTAATGCAACATCCAATTACTTAAAAGTGCATCTTTGGCCTACAGTGCAGTTTTTGTTTATATGTTTTCTTTCTACATAGAGTATTAAAAGGGAAATCAGCATAGAGTTGGACAAATCAGATGTAAATAAAAACCACATGGATACAACCTGCACCTTGATGCTTCTGAGATGTGAATTTCTGAATGTCAGTTTTTATAACAAAAGCCTAGAAATACCATGGGAAAACAGAAGAAGATACCAAATAACATTTCAGATGTAATCCTGCTAAAATAGTGTTCCTTACTGCTTTGATCAGTAATTGATTTCAAAGGGAAAGAAAATGGCTATATTACTTTTCATACCCAAGTTGCTCCTCTACTATTCATTATTTTTTGGATAATTTACCTTTCCCAATACTGCAGGAAGAAGGATCACAGTAGAGCTGTTCAGATTAAAGCCACCTAAAACTGATCTATGATGTTAGCTTCCTTATCATAAGGGGAAATTAGAAAAAGGCAGATAAATGTGTTTTGTCTTTTCTTACTTTTATTATTAATACTGAATTCATCCTCTCAGCTGCACATCTTTATTTCAGGTTCTTACAACTGATGTGGGGAACATGCATGGGGAATGTGAGTAACCAAGAAAAGAATTTACTATTCTAGAGGACAAATTCATCAGCTTGTATGGTATGGTCTGATCAGTCTTTAGATGAAGCCTTAAAGAAAAGGATTCTGATAAATGTTGCTAAGATTAATGATCCACAGGTGGTGCAAATAAGTGTCTGATCATTATCTCATAGCAAAATGAAATTGTTTTGAATGACACACATCTAAAAACCTGCAGACCTCACCATCATAAATATTATGGGGCAAAATTAAAAATCAGTATCTAGAAATAGATAAAATACAGTAATATGAAATAATTAATAAACTTTCAAGATTTAATGTGGGGATAATATATGATGTTGTTTTTGCATGAAACTACTAGATCTCTATTTTACAAAACTTTGGAATGCATTAAAGTTGAGACGTGCAGAAATGTGAAACCATGAAGTTCAAGATATTTGCACCAAAGCAAAAGGAAAACTAGACCTATTATTTGAAGCCTGTTGCATGAAGACTATTAGAAAGATGCACAATATATTAAGTCTTAAAAGATATTTTTCTTAGACTTTGAAGAATGCTTATAAAAAAAAGGAATGAAATAAGTATTTTACGGCGACTCAGAAACTGTAAAATGGCAAAAAAAAAAGATAATAGTTTGAGAGCTTTAATGTTTTTTGAATCATTAGGAAGAATTCTTCATCTTTAACAGAAGAGAGATTTAAAATGAGAATTATAGCTAGAAGAATTTGAAAATAAGCACAGGAGAATCTAATGCTAAGCACTGTCAGTTTGCACTCCATTTGCTATTTTTAACACACTAATATGAAAATGTATTTATAGTCCATAAATCTATCTTACTAATACAAAGTATTCAGAAGAAAACTACAACTTTATACAATATATAAAACTGTTTAACTGATAGCTTTAACTCAGGAATCATTGTACCCCAAAGTATTCATTGTTAGGGGTACATTTAGCATAACATAAGAAACTGGAGGCGAAATACCATTCAGTTAACTGCAGCTCTGAGCAACTGTTCAGTTTCAATCCAGCCTGTCAATGCGGAAAATTGTATTTCCATCTTGAATGTGTAATCAGGTGAATACAACTCCCTCAATTTCCAGTTTATAGATGTAGTACATGAAACAAGAAAGATCAGTGCTGGAATGGTATCATTTTTTCTGGGGTTATTCCTTTCAAAAGGATACTGAAAAAAGATGAGGAGAATGAGCTATGTGAATGACTGAAAATTAGAAGTAAACTCCATTATAATTAGACAACAAAACTGCAATCTGTGGTGTTTTGGTTTTTTAACCACAAAGAGGTTAAAATTTATGTAACCGCCAATAAATGGAGACTAGAATATAATTATATACATATAAGTATTTTTCCGCTGAGGGCAACTAACCACTGAAAGAATTTACCCAGTTACAGAAGGGATACTTCATTATTTGAAGCTCTTTAAGGGTGACCAGACATATTTCTTGAAGAGATTCTACAGTCCAGACAGAAGTTTTGGTCATAAACCAGAAACTAGTAAGCAACATTCTTTGACCTCTGTTCAATAGATCAAACCTGATGATTGATAATGGCCCTATGCTGGTATAACACTGTATGCATTTTAAATGTTTCTACACATTACCATTTACTCTTTCTAATGTATCTCAGGACCCAGAGGTATGACTCTTCCTTCATGACTGCCTTATCATTATCACTTATCAGTAAGTCATTTCATTTCATTTCCCTTTGTCAAGAAAATTCAAGATATATTTCTCACAGAATGTAACTGAAGTTGATCCAGTAATTAAGTTGAGTGAGGCAGAGCAACTTCTGAAACTCTAATGCTTAAGAAGGATGTGTCACACTTTAGGCCAGGAGCAGAATACACATGTGCAGAAGCTGAGGATGGCCATCTGCTTTCTAAGGCAAGTGGGAATAGACAACAGTCTGAAGTACCTGAGAAGGCCCACGGCTCTTTCTCCTGTGAGCCCGGAGTCCTCTCTCATTGATTTTTTTTTTTTTTTGTTCTTATTACAGGGGAAACCCTACTGGGCTCTAAATGCAACCACAGAATCTGTCTGCCCTTTGTTCACAGACTGAAAAAAATCTGTATTTTCTATGTTACTTGTCTGACTCCCTTGGTTCTGCCTCTATCTAAATCACTTGGAAAGTACAGACAGGTATACTGCTGGCATATACATCCCAGTGGATAAGTAGGCCAGCAGAGCCTTTCCTGAACCTACAGATGAGGCATGCCTGAAACATTAAGGATATGTAGTTAATCATTCACACAGGAAATGCTGTAATTAAGGTTGCATGTATTTTTTGATGCATCTACTTATGTGTCAAATGTATAGGCTAGATAAGCTATTTAATTAGAAGATCACATCATAGTCGAATATCAGTCAAATTACTCATTACTAATGTTGCATCCCTATTTTCCTGAAATTTACTTTATGTGGCACTATGATTTTTATGACAGTTTTATGACAGTTTTATGAAGTCTTGTACATTATGGTGAACAGTTCAGTCTTCATGTTAACAAACACAAAAATAAATTATTTGAGGAACAGCATTGGCTTTTAATGCAAGAACTCAAAACCATACTTAATACAGTAATTCAAATATCTAGGCATCTCTTATAATACTCCTTTAGATTTCTTTTACAGCACTAAGTTGCTCACTGACTCACTACAATCAGTTACCCTTCAAGTGCTGCAAAGCAAACCATATCAATAGCTGAAATTAAATGTATTGCTAAGGACAGTAGGAAGATTTCAGTCTAATTGAAACAATTAATATCATTGTCAAGTAGTAATAACTAAAATCCTGAGGAGGAAATGTTTGGAGTGATGATGTTTCTCCTCCCAAGTCATGTTATGTGTGATAGCAGAGGCCTTTTTATCCAGGAGGTGGCTAAACACCTGCCTGCCCATGGGAAGCAGGGAATTAATTCCTTGTTTTGCTTTGCTTGCATACATGGCTTTTGCTATTAACTGTCTTTAGCTCAACACAACTTCTCTCACACTCTTCTGATTCTTTCCCCATCTTACCACGGAAGGGGAGTGAATGAGCAACTGTGTGGGGACAGTTGCCAACTGGGATTAAATCACAACAGTAATAAGAAGTCTTACCAGTGGATGTTTAACTATGTCACCTGCAAGATCTACAGAAACATGTCACCAGGCTAACTCCTTAGCAGATGAATAAATAAATCAGCATTATTTATAATTACATCCCTTCACTCTGAGTTATGATTTATTCAAGCTCCAGGAGCAGCAGAAGGTGTACTACCTTCTAATTTGGACGTTTACATCCCAGTGACCCTTCTTGAGGCCATATGTACTTTATTTTTTACCAGCTGTTTACCAAAAGGATGGTCTACTTTTCAAGCTGTGCAGTGATCCAAGAAGGGTTTCAGTAAAGGTCCAGTTGTTATAAGGAAAACATGAACTTACTAGTACTGAAAAATGAATACTTGCATGACTGCCAGCATTTGAATGAAGTGGCATCTGGTCAAACTGTCCTCAATATACACAGATTCACATACCTGTCAGTCATGGTGCTAAGCAAGTTATTTGGAGGACTTCCAGAAAATCTTAAGGACACAAACTACACTATAGAAGGCATGTCATTCCAAAGATTACATACTAGGGCACAGAACAACTTACTTTTTAAAAATACGTGAGCAATTCCCAGGTAATACATGTTGAATGGATTCTTCAAGTTCTTCTGAAGTAATATTACTACAAAGCCAAATCTCTGGGGATTCATTTAGAAAATCTTATCATAGGTATAATGAGTGCATGCTATGTGCATTATTCTAGCTAATATATCCAACTCCCTTCCTTTAGTGCCAAAGTTAGTCTTGCTATCATTCAGAACAAAATATGATACTTACTTCATCTGAAAAAAAAAAATATTTCTAAGAAACAAAAAATAGCTTCTTGAACAGGCAAAAGTCAATGGTATCAGCTCCTCTTGTCTTCTCCATAAAGGTGTGTTTGGGTCCTATCATAAAGAGAACCACTGAAGGCAGTACAAATAGCAGATAATTAAGCACAAGAAGAGAACTTCTACTAAAATCAATGGATTTGCATGACTTCATATCAAGTAAGATCATGTTTCAGCAGCATGGAATCCTTGTACTAGGAAAGCAGAAGTTGATTTTCTGCATTCTTTGGAAGGCTGAAGGGAGAAGTATGAAAGACTATATAAGAGTCCTCAATACCTTACTTGGTATCTTTTTTCAAAGGACATCATTCAGTATTTGAAACAACTCTTGGTTCAATTACTTCATTCTCCCATTTACCAACCTAGATGCAGTAAAAGATCATCCTTTTTATGAATTCCATCTGCAGTAATTGAACTAATTCATCAGTTTTAACAAAGTCAATAGCTTTGTCCTCCAATCACCTTCCACTCAAACCCATGAACCATGCCATAAATGAAGATAGCTCAGTGATCATGGAACTCTGAACATATTTCTTTTCTTACTGTATAATTGAAGTTTGACGTGTTTTATTTTCTACTGCTTTGTGTGTGCGTGTTTTTTGTTTTACTGTATAACCTCTATATCATTTGCAGTTATAAATGACTAAGAGGGAAGTCTGGACTTCACAAAGCACAAACTTCCCTGCCAGCTTCAACAATTATTTCAAAGATTGATATGCAGGTTCAGGAATGGCCTGTCACTCAAAATAACTCTATTTATTGTCTCTTTCCCTACAGGGAAACCATTCTTCAGTATTATCCCTCACTGCATGTGTCAAGGTCTATGAACACTGTGAAAAAAATTCCATTTTTTTTAAGCCAAAACATATATTCATTTTGTAAACAATCTTCTTATAATAGGAAAGAAAACCAAAAGAACTTCAAAACATTATAGTTTGCTACTTCACTGCCTGACTGAGTAGGGAGCAGCTGCGTTCACAGATCTCAAGGAGAATGGCTTTCACCTTCCTCTATTTTTCACACTGATCATCCCTTCATTCTGAAGCTATAGTTGACCAGACTGTTCCCCTTTGTGCGAATTGGGTAATGTTCTTCTAAATTTGCCTTTTCCTTAACTTGCTATAAGAAAGTGTTTCTTTCCTGTACATGGAGTTCTGTTTTCCAGTTGCATCCATGAGTGGTTGAAAGGTAACAATGAAGAAAAGAAGCCTATATCAGTTGTATGAAAGAAGCCTCCGTAAGTCCAGCAGAACGGAGCTGCTGATTATTGTATACAGACAAATCTATTTAACTTTAACTTCTTCTTAACGTCACACAAGTTTTTACATACTAAATGTAGATTTTTTTATATGAAGAGACGACACAAAAATGTTCTACTACATCTCTACGATTAGCTGATTTAGGTATTTTGTGCAATGTTCAAGAACAGAGCTGGTCTGGAGCTACAGATTTAATATATTCACTTTCACTTATAATAAAAAAAAAGCTTTTTTTTCCTTGCAGATTATAGACACATTAAAAAATAACAAAACCAGTATTTGCCAATGCTACCATGGGTACCTTTGCTTTGGTGATATTAACTACAAAACGCAAATTGTGAAGAAAACTAAGGCACTGAGAATATAAAAAAATTCAAATATATGTAAAAATGTGTGTTTAGTTTGGTTTCTGAGGTAAACTGACTAAAACAATTTTTGCCTTTTCTTCCCTCTAGTAACTTTTGAGTTCATTGATTTTTCAAACTAATTCCAAAAGTGGAGTAGAAATACCAAAACTTATAATTCCTAAAGTTTAGGGAAACCTCAGAGATGTAGAGATCAGAAGATATTAAATCATTACTTCCCGAGGACAAAAATCAAACAGAAGGTGGATATTATATATTCCACTGTATAGAAGCCTACTTGTACAAGCAGTCTGTGGAAACTACCATTACAAAATATGACAAGAGATATCATAAACACAGTGAATTAAGCAATAGCTTTCTTCTGAATCTCAAGACAGTTGCCATAGATTTGTTATATCATAGAAAAAATCCAAACCAAACAAACTCCCCCAAATCCAAATCACATAAAAGAACTAGGAAAGAGAAGACCTTAACTATGTAATCTAAGAGCAAGTTCGATGGTGTGGACTGTAGTTGCATCTGAACTTTAACTATCAATTAACATTGCCACAGCTCCTTTCCCTGTCCTCATTCCCATTTATTCCTAGAAGACCTCTTACAGAAAGCATAGACAACTATCAACCACACAAGACTAGATCAAAAGCTGCTTAAATTATCACATAGTTATGACTGAGAATGCAAATGTATTTCAGTGTTAGTTGGGCAGGTTATCTGCATTGTCTTTGAAAGGGTTAGGGTCTAGATTACAACTTCATTTGACGTATGGCAAATAACATCCCTTGGATCAGGACCCACAAAATTTTCATGTAGCTCCACCCATCAAAGCACTGCCTAGTCTGTAGCTTTGGTGAGGAAGGGGAATTATTAGTCTAGGAGCTTTTCCATTGGCAGTTCTGATCCAAAAACTTTTTACATGAATGGCACATTTGAGTGCCTTTCATTACAATATGAATTAATTTGACCCAAGTTATTCCTTGTATGTTGTGTAAAGGAAACAGCCATGGCAGATGAGCAACTTGCAGAACTGAAGTAATCATAAAAACATTAGGTTGTTAGTCAATGATGCTGAGCACATGACCCTTATTTCATTTCTATGCTGGCTTTTCTTTCTGATCCTAGGCCATCATATCTCCAAATGACAACACCCATTGCTCTGCAGCGCATTAGGAGGTGAGTGATTTCATTTACATGACGCAGAGAACAAAATGAAATGAGTTGATAATGGTACATCAGCAATTAATGTAGAAGGGTGATTTTGGTGTGATTCAAATTTCACCATGACTTTATATATCCATCTACAAATGCCTTGTCATGCAAGTTATAGTTTCTATCATTAAACTATCATTAAAAAGAATATTTTTTAAAATTAGAAAAAGGAATCCCTGAATACAAATACCTGAAGATGTGCTGGATCCCAAATGTTTCTAAACATCTAATATATGACAGAATGAGCTGATAATGGATAGAGAGATGAAATTTTAAAGTGGACAAAATTGAGATCAAATTTAGGTAAGCATTTATGCTGGTATTTAATTGGGATGTATTTGACTTGCAGGAGGCTCAGGCCTATGTTGACCTGTTTAGCCATATTTGCTTGAAGTTCTATTTAATATCTGAATTACAGAAGATTAAATAAACAAAATCTTAAGAATCCCACATCTGCATTATTTAATCATAGTGAAAAGAAGTACTTTAAGTGCTCTGACGCTCTGCACATTTAAACCAGCTTCTGAGAACATGATGATTGCAATAAGCACTGGATCAGGACATGGATCAGAAATAGATGTTAAATACTATCTCCTCCTAACTTGTTCTTAAGTACCTACAGTTATGGAGTAGAACCATGTCTTTCAGTAAGCTATTCTACTCCTCAGATATTAAGCATCTACTCTTAATAGATGCTTAAACTTTCATTTCTTAGCTTCAGGCTACTGCTTGACTCCAGACAAAGCATAATTAACTTTTGAGATTTTTATGTGCTCAACTCACTTCTAGACTATTTTAACTTAGCTACTTTGGTCCCACATGCATCTTTTTTGAAAAGACTTGTATAAACTTGTATGCTTCCTTCGGTGTTTTCGTCAGTTTTACTTTATACTCTCAAAGCTGCGGATACCATGGAATCAATATAATGCAATTAATATGCAGTATATTATCTTTTTTATATCTTTATCCAACTCCTTGTGTTCTTTGTTGTCTTTTATGCCTAGTTTTGTAATTATGGATTTTTTTCTAAGGTGTAAGAATTGCACTCTTTTAATTAGAATGGAAACTTCTTGATAATTCATTCTGAAATATAACATCTACCTCTTTAAAGAATAAAGGCAGCTTTTAAATAGCATAAAAGAACAGTACTACATAGCAGATCACATCAAGTAGACATTACCCTATCCAACTTCAAGAAAGACTGTTCAAATTATTTTGCACCGAGGAAGTCCATATGGCAAAAGCCAGTATATTCTTATTAAGATGTCTGTCATAATGATGCAAAGCATCTCTTATAAGGAAGCGCACTGTTACTTAAACGGCTAAAAATATTAAAAGGACACATTTTAAATACTGTCAACAACAAATGCTACCTTCATTTAAGAAGGTGCTACAAGATTTCTGAATATCAAAAATACCAAGAAATGTGGCCATTTATATCAAATATTAGTTTTCTTCAATCCAGTTATTTTAAACCTTCTGTAAGACAGTCAATACGAGAAAGAAAATAATTCTATTCAATTTTCCAAAGGTTAGTGACATCCTGTGCAAAATGTTTTCCTCGTATGAGGAGAGACTGCAGGAGCTGGGCCTGCTTGGTCTACAGAATAGAAGACTGAGAGAGAATCTCATCAATACAATTATTTCAAAGGTGGATACCAAGAGAATAGTGCCAGGCTATTTTTAGTGGTGCCCAGTGAAAGGATGAGGAGCAGTGTCCATTGTGTTTACTGGGAAAATACTGTATGGAAAGTTTAAAGACCATGCTTACAAAATCAATTTTCAAAGCATTTGTTGGTCTTGCTGACAGTCTTTCTACTCTTAATTTCTATCTACACTTATTTTGTCCAAATCAAGATAAAAATATTTTATTTCCTTTAGGTATTTTAAAAAGAAAATATCTATTATACTAAAAGATATAATATTGATTATATTGAAAATAAAATATTTACCTTTTCCAAAGAAACTCTCAGGTTTGATCCTGAAAGTCTTCTATTTAAAAAACAAATAGAGACTGTAAGAAAAATTGCAGGATTACACTGAAAACATACACTGAAATGGAGGCCACTGGAAATGCTCTATGACATCTCAAAACAAAAAGAAACATTAAGTTGAAAAGGTACAATTTTTTAATGTAAAATCAAATCAGGTTAATGTCAATTAATGAAAATCCCTCAAGTTCAAGAACTGTAATAAGAAATACTACATAAAGCAATTCTCCAAGATAAACATATTATCAACCAAAAAGGACCGGGGAAATCAAATACAATAAAATACACCAAAAAATTGCCAAATCTATTGCGAAGTGCATGTAATACTGAAGAAATTATTATTTCAACACTACAGGACGCCTAATTCCACATCATCATCTATTAGTGGGAAGTGTAATTTGTAATACTTTTCATTCCTTGTACACTCTGCACTGAGTTTTTACGTGAAGGAATAACAGTTTGGTGCTTACATATATTTGGTCTTAAAACATAACTTTTCAGTGCTGTGAGAAGTTTTATTCGCAAAAAAGCTTGACATATTTCCTACTGCTTGTAAAGAAGAGGTGTTTTTATGAAAGAATTCTCTACTGTGGGATGAAAGAGATTAGCATGTATTCGTTAAGATACAGTAACATGCTTGAAATGCTGCTCCTCAAAATGTGCAGTTTATCCTGCCAAGATTTATTTATATATTTAGCAATTCATATTACTTCTGTGTATGTAGCATATATTAAACTGAAATTTAAGGAGATACTTTAAAAGCCTTTTTAATTCAAAAGTCAAGTTTGATGTTCAAAAACATACGTCACCTAGGTATATAATTTAAAAGGCCAGACTTCCAAAAATATTGAATATATCTTTCAGTAGACTTTCCAATGCACTTCTCTGTTGAGATCACAAATTATGCCAAAGCATTTTGCACTAATTAAATGTAGGTTTGCCTGTTTTACTGATGCAGAAGCACAGAGGAATTAGATAAACTACAAAACAGAAGTCAGTATCCCAGCCAAGAAAAGATCCCAAAACACCTGACTTTCAATTATTAAGAAATATTTTTCTCCACACCATGATCAAACACAAAGAAGAACAGTCTGTTCTTCAATATTGCTGCAAATGTAAGCATCTAAAAATTACTTTGTCTACTTCATTTCTGCATTTCCCAAATTATTTAAAAAACATTATTGGGTTACATATAATGTAATCTTGGTTTCTTTCTAGTGATAAGATGAAATACTTTTAAATATTTTAAATGTAAACTGTTCTTTTAGCTTTCAGCCACTAGAACCTGTTATAAGCACAAATTAAACTTTAATTAAATTACTTTAACAGGAATTTTGAGTGTTCTGCATGCATAGTTTAGGATTGTACAATTTTATAACAAGGCTGACATGATCAGATGGCTTGACTTTAATAGTTACCATCACATTAAGTATATTTCTAATTACAGTATGAGTGGCAGAGAGAAAACCACAATTAATGAACATTTGACCCAAAGTCTTTCAAATTTAGTGAACTGTGCGAAGTCTGACACATAACATGCCAAACTCAAGTGGGACAGAGAATGAAGAGGGTGAAGTGGAGCGTGTTGTGAATTCATGCAAAATTTTACTTAAGCTGGTAATTCAGCACCAGTATGGGTCACTCATGAGGAAAACAGCTGCAATTGAATCCGAGAAGCTGTTCTTTGAATACCTGTGGCACAATACATGATGCTAGACCACTCCAGTGCCTCGCCTCATTATCTAGGTCCAGAGGATCGTGAAGTATGTGTAAAAACCAAGAAACTCCTGACAAAATTGAATGCCCAGAGGGCAGAACACAATATAATAGAAGAATTATACAACTGCCTCAAATTCAGTAACATGAGCTGAGATATTTTGAAAGCAGATGGGTTTCCAATGCTCCCCAACTAATGAGAAATTTCATAGTGGCTGACATTCTTCCTTCTTGAAAAAATTCTAATCAGCTTTCTAATATATTTTTTTTTATGCTTGGATCTTAATCTTACAATTACACAAGTGCTTGTCTTAAATGAATACTTTCAACCAAGAGTGTGTCAGAAGAAAAAGTTCTTAATTTTTTACAAAAAACAATATTTTCCTTTCTACTTGCTTTAATTGCTTCTTTTCGTCTAGGTCATTTCAGTTTTCAAATGCTCCTGTGCTGGCTTTCCCAAGTAACCATTACAAGCACCTTTCACCTATGTGTGCAGAACAGTAGAACACACCAGAAAAAAACAAACAAAAAAAAACCAAAACCAAAAAAAAAAAACTGAGTTGGTTTTCGTGTGGGGTTTTTTTTGTTATTATTGGTTGGTTGGTTCATTTGTCAGTTTTGGCTTTTTTGTTGTTGCTGTTTTGGTTTTGTTTTGCTTGTGCTTTGTTTGTTTGGTGCTTTTTTAAAAGAACCAGGTATTGTACTAGAAATAAAACCAGGAAAGTGGATATAGAAGTTAAGCATAGTGCTTTCACCATAAAATGAAGAGAGAACAAAACAAAAAGTTTCTAAGATGTACATTACAAGACCCAACCTAAAGAATTAGATTTTGAAAAAATGAAACTGATGCAATATTTCCTTTACTAACCTGTAGCTACATTTCCTTAAGTTTACATTTTTCACTGGAGAAGATTCAGGGGAATGATTTCTTTCCTCTTGGGGATATCAGAACATTTTATCTTCAGTGTTATGAAATTACAAAACACATGCAACATCAAAAGTAAAACTCTGTCTTTGATCTCAGAATCAGAACAAACATAGTTACTGTAATACTAACACACACTGCCTGTTCACTTTTTTTATGCTCAGAGTAGACTTGCATGGCTAGAGAAAGTAATTTATGGTTTTGTGATCTCCTGATTTTAATGGAGAGATCCAATGCAGATGTAAAGTTTTAAAGGAACCCTGCCGTGTATGAGAAACTGGAATGCTACAGAGTTCTCTCTTGCTGTGCAGTCTATTCAGAAGAAGGTAGGAAGAGAAAAGTATTAGGAGAAAGGAAGAAGCTCACAAAATTCTGCAATATGATAGCTTAGTAAGATCCTCTAGGGAAATAAATAGACTTCTCTCATTGCAAATAGCTATGCCCCGGTACTTACAAAGATCAATTATATGTTTGGTTTTTTTTCTGGAACATTAATGGTAGGACTCTTTAAGGATTTTAAAAATCACTTCATTTAAAAATCACATATATTTTAGAGGAAAATTATTCTTTTCACCTAGTGTGTCCTACTTTGAATAAACTGCTCTTCTAAAAATTCTTTTCAGTTAATAGAAAGTATTATCTGTAACAGCAAGAATCAGAGCAGCATTAGGTGCACTCCTTTGCACTAGATTTGGTACTAAGGAACAGGAGGAGGCAACGCTGCTAGTTGAACAATATGTTTTTAGGTAGTTTTATTAGTCTAAATGAAAAACCTACTAGCACATGGTGAGAGCTGCAGTCCTAAGATCTTAATAGTTTTATCAGTTACATGGAACTTTTTATTTTTTGCAGAAATATCCAAGGTTATTTGCTCTCTTGTAATAAAATAGTAAGCTATATGAACTGTAAAATCAATTGTGGTATATCCATAAGTTATGAATCCTTTTCAGAAGGCCAGCTGCCAATACAGGAAAAATCAATGATATTTCCAAGTAGCATCAAGTGCATGTTGTTTGTTAATAAACCTGTGAAGACAGAATTTTCACTTAACATACGTAAATCCAATACAGTCTAGAGGCTTATAATATCTACACTATATAGTGAACATGCATTAAAAATACTTTGTGCTTATCACATTAATTTCTTTTAATATTGCCAAATGTTATGTTATACCAGAACTGCTGCCCTGGTAACCTGCAAATTGGTTTAATTTCACAGTCAGGTGGGCTGAATCCTGGTGTTGCAATTCCTCAGCAGGTCCCTGTAGTGGCAGCAGCAGTACTTGTTTTTTACAATACAGCAGCAGCTGCAAACTGATCTAGCAACATGCAAAAGTAACTGGACAGCTATTCCTGAACTTTTCCAGCAAGGTTTTTATATCTTCTCCAGATAGAAGACCATAGGTAAGGACTTTGTGAGCTTATTCAACAAGCCATCAGCTAGCTGGTGACCCTGCTGACTTGAGAAAATTAATAAACACAGCCAATAAAATAGTTTTTAGAGAGTTTGTTATAGGCTATATCTCCCTTTCTTCTCTGTCTCAACATTTTATAATTGGGAGTCATCCCTTTTATCCAGGTGAGTTGTAAGTTACAGAAGTAAGACTGTAATAGCCAATGTACTGCCATATAAGATCACAGAATACTTATCTGAGTTGGAAGTGACTCACAAGGATTGTCAAGTTCAACTCAAGTGAATGGCCCACATGGGGATCAAATGCACAACTTTGGCATTGTTAGCACCATGCACTGACCAATGGAGGTGAGGTGATAGCTTGGGCTGCTACACATCTGTGAAAAGAGCCCAAATCAACTGTTGCAAAATTCCTTTAGCCATATAATAAATTAGACTAGAAGAGACCCCTAGAAGTCATCCAGTCCGACCTCATGAACATCTATATGGTCGTTTCAGGAGATATCCCTGCCACTTGGGTGGCTTGTTAGACATGGAGAGAAAGAATATAAATCTTCCTCCCAGAAAAGCTGAAAGACCCATTGGGCTTGTAAGGGACATTCAGAAAACAGCTGATGACAGTGTTACATGGCAGGGGAAAGGTCACAAAGATACTGTTGTCTTGACTAGCCACCCTGTTTAATGTTAACTCCCCTTAAAATATTCCAGAGGTACTGTGAATCAGGTGCAAAGGTGTCCATTAATTTTCATTTTGGTGAGCAACTTCTCACCACTCATACATTGCTCTGCTTTAAATCACTATTCCAGTCCTGTGTAATTATGTTTTCATTAAATAATCATGTCTAAATTTGACTTTAATTTCATCTCCATTGTTCACTGTCACTCACCAAGATCTTCATCAAGCAACTGGCAAAGATTCAAATGGATCAACAATGCAATATTAATGTCCATGAAAATATACTAGGAAGTATTTTTCATTGTACTTCCAAGGTCATGACCTTGTAACACACTTTTTAAATTTTATTTTCAATAGTTCTTACTATTCTTATTTCCTTAGTTATGTTTTCATTCCACCATACTGCCTCTCTTTTAACCTCTCTTCTAAACATGATTTAAATGCAGACACAAACTTCATTAGGTGACACCTCCCCCTAAAAAAAATTGGATTTTTTTTTTGATCAAAAATAGCAGGGTGAGTGTATTACACTCAGAAACAGTTCCCTTTGTAGAAAGGACTTATGGAATAATAAAATAATTTCCTTCACAGATGCAAATAACAGTTTCTAAAAATCTGAAAAAGTACATTTCCTACATATAAGTCCTAAAGTTCAAGTGTTGGCAAAAGGCCTACCAGAACTGATATTCATGTTTTGAAGCACTAATATAATTTGTATCGATTCAGTCAATAAAATCCATTAACGAAATGGAAGGTTCACATGACTAATTGAATCAAGAGAAGCAGTAATATTAATCCAGACTTGCATCAGTATCTAGAAGCCAGTATCATCATCCAAGGCCAGACAGAAGCAGCCAATAAAATGGGGTTTTTGCCAGCACTACACCTTGTTGATATAAACTACAATTATCTTTGCTTCCCCTTTGTGTGCTTTTTCACTATTAGAGTTAAGTGAACTGAAAATCAAAAGCACAATATCTTCCCATCAATTAATATTTGTAACAATAAACTTGTTTTCAGTATATCTCACCTTGCAAGTAACTAATAAAGTGACATAATTTTATTTGTGGCAATGTGCATTTTGTTTTTGTGATGTTTGCACAGAGGCTAGTGTGGGACTTGTAAAAATTGTCACTTACGTACTTACATATGCTCACAGAAAACAACTGCCTGCTTCAGAGACCACTATCAAACAGCAGCTTATTATCAAATTTCACATGTAAGGTATGTAAATGAAAAACAGTTCTTGTCTACAAACAAATGTAATGACCCTATATTTGCAGATATATATACTATATCAAATAAAGCTCCATTAGATTTTAAGATTAAGTAGGAGGAAAATTATTTGGATATTTTAAAAATATAATATTCCCAAAGTGGAAAGAGCAAACACACTGCCACTGGAGGTTATGAAACTTAGATCCTAGCAGCTATGAAAAAATGCATAGCAACATGTGAAAATAAAATTTCCAGGATTACAGTTCTGGCAAAATTCCAAGCATGTAATTGTCTGCTTGCTACTTGAAAATCCTTCAATGTTATCTTTGATTATTTATTCTCCAAATTCTGCACAATTCAAATGTTTAATATATTCCAGTATCACTTCTACAAACAATGCATGTAGTTACCTAGTTTGTATCCACCATACTTAGCTTTACTGAAACATATCTCAAGAATTACATCAGTTTCCAGTTTCTTCAACTACTACAAGCTTGGTTTCTCTGAAATTGAAATAAATCACTGAAACCTGCATCAGAAAAACTCATCTACTTCTGTCCTGTGTCTCTGCCTTAGTGAATCCTCATTAAAGGCAGGAAAGGTAGTGAAATCATAGCCATTACTCTGTCTGTGGCAAAATTCCCACTAATTTCATGGAAACTGGGTTTTTGGTTACAGGTAAGATGTTTTTCCAGGACTGAAAAAAAAGAGCTAGATCACGTGGAAAAATTATCTTAGCAAGTGGAATACCTGAAAAGCTCCTGAAAACCTGATATAATAAAATATAGCAACAACCTCAATCCAATCTGGAAGCTATTTGTAGGAGAGCCTGAAGTGTGAAGGTCAGTACAACCAGTACAATACTGGCAGAATGCTGATGTACTATCGGATACAACATCCAAATCATTTTGGGTGATGGACAAACTCAGGTGTCTGCATGGCATTTTAAACATCACCACTTTCCATTTTCTAAATGCCTTAAATGATGCTAGCAAGAAGATGTTATAATACACAGCAAAGATATACAGATTGTAATGAACTTTCCTGACCAGACATATTTCTACTGTATTTGTTGAGTCTGAAAGAAATTAATTTGTTTGTATGCAGAGACATAGTATTTAAAAAACATGGGAAACTGTGAGTCCCTGAATTCTCATGTCAGCTAACTTATTCATGATGTGAGATGAAGTTCAGGCAGCATCTGAAGGCTGCAGTACAGACACACTCTGTACCACTGGGAAACAGTTGCTCCACTTGTTAGAAGTGCAATTCACTTGAGTCTTACTCAACAATGCCCTTGTGTTTCAACCAAATATGATGATGTGACAAAGTAATGAAGTCAGTGATAACTTAGAATGGAGTGCCTGCAATCCACTTAGCTGTAGCCTATGGGATAGGATGAGCTTTGTATGTCTTGACAGGAGAGCAAAATATTTTTGTCTTTCTTCTAGCATATTTTAACTGGAAAGCTAAAACTCTTCATTTCAGAAGCATAAAAATTCTTAGACAATGTGTTAAATATATCCCCACTCAAAACACTAACATGTATTCTCTCAGGTACCCCTTGTAATCCATATTTGTTGAATAAAAGCCTTCCAAGTTGAACAGCTGAGTCTACATTCACAGCTTTTTCTTCACCTCCTGATGTCCTACATGACCAAGCTAGCATAAAGTACAGAATATCGATTAGAAGTGTACTAGGGATTCCTTGCACTGCAAGTTAAATTACCGTATACTGTATATTTTTAATTTCCCACATATAACAATAAACATGATTGATTCTTCAATTTCAGAGCATCGTTTTGGCAATTAAGAAAATAAATACTCTTTCCATGTACAGATCGCTTTTTTCCCTAAATAAATGTCTGCAGTGTATTAGCTCATGTGTGACAGAAAAATAACTACCTACCCCTCTCCCTGTAGGCCTCATTCCATTTTCTATTTCTTTTTTTTTTGTTATTTATTTAGGACCTGCCATTCATTTTCACATCTAACAGTAAAAACCTCTGAATGTGGTTGTTGTGAATAGGATTATCTTTCAGATCAGTGCTAAAATTGATTCCAAACCATGCTATTTATCAGCCTGAAGCTAAAGCACTAAGAGTCAGGAAATATTTTTTCTCTTTCAAATCCGTTCTTATTCTGCTGTTGGAAAATCACAGTACTGTGGTCTTCATTAATACTTGTATTCCTTGTGCATGTGGAATATTCATGTCAAATACACTATGAGGTTGGTAGCATTATCAAATCTGATTCAGAAAGAAACAGATTAAGGAAACAACAGCATGATTTTTGCACCACTGCTGAACAATTGCTGATGCTAACTAGGAATTTAGCCTTACTATGACATCTGACATGAATGACTCTCCTCTCTATTTCACATAAAATACACTATAGACTTTTATTAGCATCATATAATTATACAAGAAATACACATTAAATGTCTCTTTACAAAGTCAAATTTACATACTTTTTTTTGCTGTTGAAAAAGAAAAAAGGCCTGCTACATTTCATGCTACACAAACTACAGAAAATTAAAACTAAGAGATTCACCAAACTAGGCATAATACAACAGCCATGCAGATACGCAAGGTCAAATCTGTTAAATCTTATCCTGCTTCTCTGATTAACAATCTTTGTAATGAACAATTAGGGACAAACTGATGAATGGTGAAAGTTAATGACAATCTTTCAGGAACTATATTAGGCCTTTATTTGTTTGAGACTCTGGTGACACTGTTAGTTCATTATGACATTTAATAATGTCTGAAAGGATGGGACAAAGCCTGTGGTGAAGCTTAAACTAATGTTGTACATAAACTTCAAATAAATAAAAATCACAGTGTGATTTATAATATGCAAAGGAACACAAAGAGTCCAGGAATTTAAAGTAATGCCAAATAACATTAATATATGATGAATATAAGAATGATAATAAGTAGTTAGATCAAGCAACGATGGTTTCTTCTCACTTGGTTCCTTTTATAAGACAAAACCTGCAGTTTGTGACTAAGACTTTAGGGTTTCAATGGCTCTGCCAAGTGCCTCAAGAGCAGAATGGGGATATTTTGGATTCCACTAGAGATATAAGCTGAAAACATTTAATTAATGAAAGTTTAATATTAAAAAATGTAATATTAAAAAAAAATTGGCTAAGTTTATAGTGGGTAATAAATTCTTATTTTTCAAATGCAGACAGTAAATGTAATATCCACTGCCAAAGATATGGATATACAGGAGTCCTTCTGAGAGCAGAGACCTTACTCAAAGTTTGTTGAAATAATGAAAACAAACAATAGCTAAATTTGATCATTCAAGATTTAATATTTAACATTTTTGTGGCAGATTTAGACTTTGTGTTTATCTCCTAATTAGTCTTTAGGATATATGTAAGTTATTTTCACCAATTACAGGGTGATTTTAGATGTGGTTTGATAAGAAAAGATATCCATACACCATTCTTGGAAAGGGTAACTGGTAGAAGGAATCTCCTACCTTCTTGCTTGAACTTCAACACTAATTAGAAGATGTAACTTTAAAGATGTGCCCCTATTGAAGCAAGATGACCACTGTTGCTCTCCTCTGATGCTAGAGGTGAACCTTGTGGCTTATATCACTGCTGTGCTCTCTTCCTAATTTTACAGAAACTAATGCACATCTTTTACATAAAAACTCAAGTTTACCCAAATCAATTACTGATATGTCTAGAAAAAAATAATGACCCATAAGGACACAAATATAGCAAGTGCTTGTACTTTTTACAATCTATTATCAAGATTAATATTGAGCTTGTAAAAGCAGCAAACACTACATAATAAAGAAATTTGAACTATTTAGAAATCAGATCACTTCATGGGTATACCAAGGGAATATGAAACCTCTTACTATTAGCCAACCCAGTAAATTTTTCAGGATGACCACATTTTTCTTTATATCATAATTATTTTTCTTTCTCTTTTTATTTAAGTTGCTCTAAGCTTCCAAACAAAATGTGCAAAAACGTCAATTTATAAAAACAAGCCCTTCAGCTTTGGGCTTTCCCTCTTCATATAAGTTTTTTGTATGTACTATTGATCCCAAAACAGAAAGAAAAAGGAAGCCATACTTTTCAAAAATTTTATTCTTCCAGAACTATATGCAGCAAATGCAGCCTGGTGCATTTACTCATACTTAGAACAGCAAAGCACTCATAAAGATGGAAGTTTGCAATTTTTTATGATCAGTGTTGAATGCACAAGGCACTTATTTTAAGTCTGATCTGTACAACCCAAAATTCCTAACAACTCTTTCGGTTATTCATGAATTATTTTGACATTTTCATAGAGAAATTAAAAAAAAAACCAGTATTTTCAGACTTCACAGAAATTCATTTATATCAATGAAAAGAAAATCATATTTAAAAGGCTTTTGTTTCTAGTAGAAGTGAAAAATTATACACCATGTCTCCTAATAGGAAGTAAACCAAACTAAGTCTTATCACACATATACAGAGAATGATTGGAAATTCATATTGATAATGGCAGCATTTCATTTCTAATACATTACGCTTAAAAGCAGCTCACAACATTTCATCAAATCCCTAAAAATACACTTATTTATGTTAAAAATACAAAACGAGTGTTTTGTACAGATGAGTTTGCTTCAGAAACTGTATTTTAAGTATCTTGACTATGTCTTGAGCATATTAGTAAAGAGCTATCATCATACCATGCTTGTTAGTGAGAATATGTTGGACAAAATGGCATTATTATTATCATTCAGTAGATTCTTAGTAACAAAATCTCTTAGGAAATTATTCTCCTGATTTTCACACCTGTGACTATGTGTGAGACTTTTGCTTTTGGAATAATATGCTAATTTATGCCATTAAGCAATTACTTCCCACTGTAATTTTTGACTCATTGGTCTGTCTACTTATTTCTAATGCAGATATAAAGAAACATTACCCAGATAAATGTGATCTTACAGCTACATATCATATTTAATAAAATCCCATTAGCAAGGAAAATGTGCAATTTAAGAAATTATCAGAGACCCACAATGTCTCAGTAACTTTACAGCTTAATTTGAGTTAGGGTCGAACCCTTTACTCCAGCTGTCAGGGAACAGCTGAAGGCTGAAACTGACTCCTTTCAACTAAATGTTAAACAAAAAATATATATCTACAGATACATATGTCATATTTCTGAATTATGATGCAACACACTGCTCAAGACCCTGGACTTAGGGTATTTGGATTTTACACTTTGCCACAGTCCTGCTTTGTGATCTCTGAACAATGTTTCACCATTTGTATAGAAAGCCCTGATCCCACTAGATGTGGTAACATAGAGTATCACTATATATAACTTTAAGGCATCTGATCCCAACATGGAATTTATAACCCAGGTAAACACGCAAATGACCTATATAAGGAAAGCTTATAGGGTCTGAAAACAGGATTCACAACCAGGCTGCAAAGCAGAAATTCATCTGTCCTTGACACTGCGAGATACTGTTCTTGTGTAATCCCATGCAGATGCAAGAGCTACCAGTGAATAAAAGGTTTCCAGACTTGAAACCAAAAAAACTGTGTCAGTGTAGCAATCTACTAGAATTGAGTAGTTCTGCAAAGTGCATAGTTCATTGGCCTAAGTACTGAAATGACCTGAAGACATGCAATTTTCAGAATATGAGCTAGAATACCTGCACTCATTGCTGCACTGGAGCAAGTGGAGTATCTTTACACAGTGCTGCACTGCAGCATGACATGACGTAGGCACGTCTAACAAAAGGGGGAAATGGTGTACTTCAGTGTTTAGGTTTCTACAACAGACATGTAGATAAATACTGTAAGCTATTTGGCTTGTTACCTTCTTTTTACTTAAACAACTGAAAAAATATCCTCTAGGTATAGACAACCAGCTTAGTCTGCTTTGCAGCTGAATATGAAAAACTTACACAATTAATACCTTGGAATACTGTTGAAAGTTCTAGGATACTGTGATTAAATCTCCATTCACCTGAATTAATTTCAATTTATGTTTGCCATATCCCACAGTTCCTTAATCAGTTTATGTGCCAAACAAAAAATTCACACCATTCTTAGTCTGTTTACCTCAGGTGTACCTTTGTGAGTGAAGAGATAAAAGTTACAGAGATACAGATGTCATTAGGTATCTCAGTGAATGAGGTCATGCACCTGAGAACACAGGCAAATGCTGGAGGACAGCATTATTGTACAGCTTTTGTTTTAACATTTATCAAATGTTAAAATACACAAATGGTACTTAGGAAACAGAAGTCAGGGTTATCACTTTATGAAGAATACTAAAGCTGGGTGTCTCACAAAGGCAGAGCTGATCACACTACTTCCTGCCCCAAAAATCTGCTATTTCTGGTTGTGCTGTGTCATTTCCTCTTCAAGAGAAGGGAGGCAAGATGAGTCTCTGCCATGACAATCTCATCTCTACTTCAGTGGCCAAGAAGTGGCCAATCTGCTAAAAGGTTAGAGTTTCTACTACTAGAGACTGAAGCATGTTTACAACCATGGTTTATTGATTAAATGCTGTAACCTCCATGTTACAATATAAATGGTGGACAGAACAATTACTGAGAATGACATGCTGGAATCTGATACATTACTACATGCATTAGGCATGGTCTAAGGATTTCTGATGCTCTAGAATAGAATACCTGGTTTATGCACTACAAAACAGGTTTAGTTATGACATAGAGATATATAGAAAATGACCCTACAGCATCCCTAGATGGAGAGTACTTCGAGTAGGTTCAATTGCAGATGTGTAAGCATGTAAACAATGTAACTGTCAGAAAACAAGATACGAGTCCACATTTGATGGATCACATCCTTAGATTTGACATATGAGTTTGTCCTTTGTCCCAGAACAGGATCTAATACCATGGCTGCTCATGGGTGGTATTGTTTGAATTTTTTATGATAGTGATTAGATAGATACAGAGAGAGAGAGAGAGAGCGAGCAATGTTGACAACTCAGTGCTATTAAAAGCAGGCGATGCTCAGTCGGGCTCCACTCACAGGCCAAATCTTCACTGCAAAAACTCCTCTTTTGCCTGTGTTTAAAGCTGCTGATTATGCTCCAGTTCTCTGGAAACACAACCCCTTCATTAAATGCTGCCCTCTCTCTTATGCTGCTGTATTCCTAAAATGTCTTACATCTTTCTAAAAACACAAAAAGACAGCGTCCTTTATAAATCAGAAAAAGAAGTAATCTGTGAATATATTCCTGTTTAACCAATGAAAGTACAAATCTTTGCTCACCATGATGAAAAAAGTCTTGCTTTTTGACACTGAGCTTTTTGTACTGTTTTAAATTGGTTATCCATTAAAAGATCTAGGAAGACTAAGCCTTCATTCAGCCTATGATAGGCAATCTAATGGTAAAAGTCAAACTTACAACTAATGCTGAAAGAAGTTATATTAACTTGTTTCTTTCTCAAATTGACTGTCTCACCATAGTGCTGATCACACAGAAAATTATGCAAGCATAATTCACTAAACCACTTTCCTTAGTGCAGATGCTGCTTCTCTTCTCAATGACCAAAACAAAGTAAAAAGATTAATTTCCCCAGTGAATTGCTATACCTATTTAGTTGCATCTTTCAGTTGTTTTCACTGGGGTTACACTAGAGTAAAACTGAAGCAATGCAGTGCTTAATCAACCCTAATATATGGCCCTGATAGCTTTATGTTTTATTCCAGCCCATTAAGAGGCTATCTGCCATGACAGTCTAAGAAAATCATTATGCCTTACTGAGGTGATTAAAACCAAAAAATATTCAGTTGTTGTAAAATATTAGAATGGACTCCAAGAAACCCCACCAATATCTTATGTACTAATACTTTATCTGTCGCCACCTATAAAGTCTTCAATTATGTAGTTGTAAATAATCTATGATATAAATATTCTTAATGTAAAAGCAGTCACTGATACTTCCAAAGGTAGGAACTAATTTTAGAATTAATTACAGGTGTTATTCTGATACTATTTTTATGGTGCAAAGCTATATATTTATGTTACTAATCTGTATTTCCCAATATACAGCATTACAGGAAGCACTATTAATAAGGCTATGGTCAGATTTGAACTTGGTACAATTTTATACCTGGAACATATACACTAGAGGTCTCAAAAACATTTCAAAACCTATGCTTACAATGACACAGATTTTGAAAGTATTAACCTGAAAGACCACATATCCAAAATCACTCTGGTATCTACCCGAGTTGAGCAGATGACTAATGATACCTCCACAACAACCTGTCTCCCTGCCCCCTCAAATCTGATAGAAGTGCATTAATTAATTAATTAATTTACAAGCATATGAAAAACTTGAAACTAAAATTTAGTACTTTTTAAATTTAGACACCACACTCAGCAATATATAATAAAGAAAAGATAAAAATAAGTTTGTGGCAGAAAGAAACCAATTGAAGGTAAAATTATGTTAGTTACTTTCTGACTATTTGTAAAGTAACTAACATAATTTTGTATATTGAAAACTGTGTGTGTACATATAGGAGCATATATATATAACTCTATATGCACATATGCCTCATCAATCATTCTGCTTACTTTCACATGTAGACTGACCTTATACTCCAAGGAGATACTGTATGACCTATTTTTTCAATATCT
Source organism: Chloebia gouldiae (assembly GCA_003676055.1). NCBI lineage: Eukaryota > Metazoa > Chordata > Aves > Passeriformes > Passeridae > Chloebia > Chloebia gouldiae. The sequence continues at coordinate 3,800,877 of QUSF01000038.1, forward strand.
TTGGATGGAGCTCTCTGCAGAGATAGGAGGGACCACTTTTTTGCCTGAAGAATGATGTCCTTACAGACCTCATACTTTACTTACCTCATTTACTCGTCAGAGCTGCTTCCCATGGGACCGAAACTACAGTTTCCTGAATAAAGATCTTCACTCTACTGTTCTCTTTCCTCACTCCTCCCAGGACTTGGAAGTCCATTTCATGGTCACAACATCCAAGGCTGTTACCCACTACCAAATTTTTCCACAGCTGTTTTTTTACTGTTTAGTAAAGAACAGGTGAATCCAGCTGTGTATCACTCCTGCTTAACCCATCCAGTAATATGCCAAGTTATCCCCAAAACTTATCAGAAGCCTTCATGGCTACAATATTCAAAATCTATAAGGAGACATGAGAAAGAGTGAGGACTCACAAATGAACTGACAGAGATCTTGAACAAGCCTCACTTCCCCAGAAAATGGGTTTAATTATCCATACAGAGAAATGTTACCTGTCGTTACCAATGGAAAAGTAAAACATAGGGACTTTTACCTCTACCAAGTACCCTTAGATTCAATTGCTAAGCAGACAATATATTGTATGATTTACACAATTGCAACATTAAATGGCAACTTAGAGGCACTAAACCACAAATGAAAGGGACATAAATATCAAGTCAGTCTTTCAAAATGAAGTTCAACAGACAAGCTATTAAGCTGTCACTTTGGTTTATAGCCATATACAGACCATAACCCAATGTTTTAGTGTACAAGTGCACAATTCATGACAGTCTTTCAGAAGTGACCTCAGAAACTATTCTACAGATATACTGGGTACCCATATGACCCAAAATAAAAGGAAGAAAAAAGAGTAACTAATTAACCAGGATCTAGTGGCCCTGACAAAACTTCCCCATCTTGCTCCTAGTATTAGATATTAAAAACTTACTGCTCTCTCTTGTTTACCTGTGTAGCATTTGCATTTGAACAATCATGTGTTCACAAACTGAAAACTGTCTATATGATGCTAATTAAAACATTGTATGCAAATATAAATTGTATTTTAAATAACACAGAAGAAATTAGATTTTATTTTTCTTCGATTAAATAAATGTTCCCCTAGAGTTAGGAATCTAAACAAAACCAAATCATTCTGTAGGGAAATTTTACTGAAGATATATATATCCCCAGTTTCATTACAAAAGTGCTGACATATCTTTCGCATCATGAATACAAAGCTGTATTGTTTATATATTTCCAAAATCCTGATGAATATTTTTATTTCTCTTTTCCTACCTCTCCTCTCAAAGGAAAACTAACTACTTGTCTACCACTAAGATATGTATCTTCTTTGTTATGTTTTGTGACTATTCTAATATGTTAAGAACTACAGAATGTTGAACATCCAATATTCACCTGAATAAACAGTATAATAATTTTTCATCAACTCTTCAAACTGGTATGATTTAACTTGGTAGAAGTCCTAGTGGGATAAAGGCGGACCGATATTAAAAAATGGTGAAGGTTTTTATTTTTTTGTCTAGAATGTAATATACCACAATAGTGAAGAGTGTGAAAGTGTGTGTACTTATTTTTTGTCAGCTATGCTTAACAATATATATACACCAACATAGCTGATATGAGCAATTTTTTGATGTGAATAGAAATACAAAAAGAAGTAGTTCTTCAGGAAAAAACTGCTTACAGCTGGACTGTATACACTCTGAGATTCTCAGTGGGGAGGATCCCCACTGATCTCAGCTAGAGGATTCTGGCAGATGATGGAATATCATCAGGCTGAAAACTCCCAGATCACTCCATGTTATAACAAAACCATGAACTCATCAGAAAGCTCAATCACCAAATACTAAGAACATAGGTTAGCTGTAGTGACTTTTGTGTCAAATTGTTATATTCAGTATTGAGGATAGCTCAGGGCAAGAGCTCAGTACAATTTCAAAGAAATGTGCAGTTTGTATTAAAATGCAATGACTGCAATATCCTGATTTAATATCTCTTCCTTACTGCTACTACCTGGCTACTGTTTGAGCCAGCTGTTAAACCAGTTGTATGACAATTCAAGTCAGGGAAAAAAAAGAGCAATTGAAAGGTAGTAGATGCAAGATAGTATTTATGCTTTTGAAAATTTCCATCAGTGGTAGAGACATGTCCTTATAGACAGAATCAATTTGCACATTTCTAGTTTGCCTAATTGAAATTTGAGAATGAGTCACCTGAAGACTCATGTTTTCATCAGTGCCTCAGTGATGCCTTCATATTGAAAAAGGTATATATCTGAATCTTCAAGCAATGAAACAGAAAAAATACTATTATTTCTTTTTTATTTTTCCCACAACTTAAGAAAATACACAAAGACTTGGGAACTAGCTAAAATTGCTAACACCTATTTGCTGCTGCCAGATGGCACAGTTATCCTGAAGCAAACTGTTTGATTTACAGAAGCTGAGAGGAATCTGTTTCTGATAAAAGGCACCTCTTTCATTGATAAAAGAGTTATCAATTTTCTCAGCTCTTTATACCCAATATAATCATAACTAAGCACACTTTACAATTAATGCTTAAGAAGAAGTAGAAAAAAAAGACACAAAAAAACCCAATTCCAATGTTTCCCCTTTCTTGTTTATGTAGAAATTTGTATTTTTCCAGAAAACATTGCTGATATCTGAATGCCTCTAATATATGCTGGTATTAATATGCTGTTACTAGTAACAGAGCCATCACAGCAATAGACCTTAGAAAACTTAAACTAAAACTTTTTCACCACAAATAAGATTTCAATGTGAGCTTGTACAGTTAATGAATGTTAAAGCAGGTTTAACAGAAATATAATGAATGAAAATTAAATAAAGACTGGTTTATTATTCTTTTAAAAAAGGCTACCGTAATTTATTAACCAGAGTCCGTTCATCAAAACAAGGATCTAACATATCTATAGGTATTTTCACCCCTAATAGTTCAAATTGATCATAAAACACATTCTACTGTCTACCCATCTGTTAATCTACTTGTTAGTCAAATCCTAAACACCAATGCTAATTCTAAGCATGTAGGAGCCATAAACCTTATTAGCATGATCCATCATCTTTGTTTACTTACTTTTTCTATTTAGCTAAACAGAAAGATTATATTTATGAAATAAAGTTCCAAGGAAGTGAGAATTTTAGATAAATTGCTGAAAATTATGAGTCACTTAATACTTAACTACATTATAGATATAAATGGAAAAAGTCCCAAGTGCAAATGAGAGTTGCTGAATTTCTTTTAACTCATTCAGGACACTAACACTGGAAAACTAGACAGTTTGGCTGCCATTATCTTTAATAAGAGAACACATTTGCAGTGCAAGTGCGGATGAAAAGAAATAATGTAATGTGGTAGCACTGATAAACTCACATTTCAGACCATTTACTTTAAAGGCAAAGTGACTTCACCAAAACTAGACTCCAGTTTTTCCTACAGGTTTTGTGAGCAGCATTTTTTCATAGTTTTCCAATACTAGGTTTTAGTGGCATCTATGATCATATCTGATTCATATTAAAGTAACATGGATACTACCACAGACAGGTGGCAAGGAAAGGAAACAGAGGTGCTACAAAGAACGCAGCCATCACTTTCACTGGCATCAAGATCTTAGATCAAGTTAGATCAACCATGGCTTTTATTATGAGAGTTTTGGCTCCAAAGGAAAGATGAAAGCTGAAGAGAACCAAGATGTGCCTGCATTTGGATTGTGTTCGCATATGTAGTCCACTTGAATCTATTGATGTAATTTTCTGTCTGTTTACTGTTCCTGTTCATTTGTTAGCATTCCTTATGTTTAGTTAAATCATCATTGCACTGCATTGCATGAAAAAATCTGGATGTGTGATCATTTACCAGTCTCTGTTCTCAGAGAGACAACACAGAGCAAGATGAGACCACTCAAATTTGCTTTCACTAATGCACAGCTCTTTATATTTTTTCCTTGATCTACAGCAAGATCACAGCTTGTTCTTACTCATAGAATGAGACCACTTGATTCAAACTAACAATTAGGCACACTAGTCTATTTACAAATTAAAGGTAAGTACTCTATTCTGTCACCTGGATGGAAAGAAAAACTTTTGGAAATATGATCAGAAGTACTTTTAGAAACAGAAATACAGGATATGGGTGATTTCTAGGAAAAGGGATGGAAGTCTTCTATAGAATTTACAGCAATAATAATAATAATAGCAAACTTTTCTTCTAATAAAAGGGTAAGAAGCACAGAGTTGAGGTTCAGGCTATATTGTACATCAAACCTGTCAGCATCCTCATAAAATAAAGAATGCTTAGATTTAATCTTGGGTGGGCCAAAAATTCACTTTTCTTTTTAACAAAAAAAGACCACCGAAGTACCTTTCCTTAAACTCCCTTCAAGACATATGCTGTATTTATTCACAAACTATTTCACTTCTGAATTCATGTTCCTGTAAACTCACAGAAACATTGACATGAGCTAAGTACTCAGAATATAAAAGAATGTGACTTCAAATAGCTAGTAATAAATTAATGCTAGCATTCATCATGAAAAAGAAAGTAATTTTTCCTTTACTGGAAGTAATCTATCAAAATAAGAAAATTTGGAATTTTCACAATGAAATGATTGATCTGAAAAAACAACTGACTACAATCATTTATGATGAGCATTACTTAACATTTAGACATCTACAATTTACATAACAATATGTTTTCAATACACAGCCACTAAGAATATTAAAAAGTATACTGTCAAAAGAACAGACTTTCTTGAGTAAAATATTTCATGTTTTGTTTTATGATTCTTTAATGTCAAGCAACCTTTGAAACCCTAAACAGCATTTTACTGGTAATTATATCTGCCTAGCATTAAGCCTTTGAGAAAAACATGTTGGGAAAAACTGGTAAATTTTGAATTTCAAATAGCAACTTGAAAATATAATCTATGAAAATAAGCACTGGACACTAGCATATTTATAAACTGAGTAGATTTATGCTGTGTTTTAATTTTGTGGTTGCTTTTCTTGCTCTTTGTGCCTCAAGACATTCAGACATATTTTACCTTCTTATGGGACAGCACACAGTCCCCAGTTCCCTGAACTGCATGCTATTCAAAATATCTTTGTGGCTGTGGTCTACTAAATGAAAATTAAATATCATCAACAAGTAAAATAACTTTTTTATTAGGGTTTTTTATAATTTGTATTGTTGGCTATGAAAGATAGATTTTTTTTTTAATCTGGAAAGTTGCCTATAGGATGACAGCTAAGTTTTTTCACCTTTATTATGTTTTAATAAAGGAAGGTATTTATTACATATCTGTATGAGTTAAACTATGGATGTCTTGCTTTTAGTGTCACTGAGCAGAATGAAACCTTTACATCAGAGATTCAAGGAGTGGATTGCAACTTTGGCTGCTCCTAATCCAAGCCAAACTAGAAGTAATGGACTGAAAGCAAAAACTTCAGTAAACTAATGTCTGCCTGTACTTCATCAAGTTTTAGTATTAAGAAGTTATTAATGTAATATGGTGTAATAAAGTAGGAACACCAATGGAGCAACAGCATTTCCACAGTAATACTTATTGAATTACCTGTTCCTCTGATTAGAAAACCTGTCTCTGGCCACAATTCAGTAAATAATTTGATTTCATAACCTCTACATGCCTTTTTTCTTGAGAATGATATAAGTTTTCAAAGACAGCTTTTTAAAACCCAGACAAAGGTAAGCCAGAACGCATTTTTCTATTTTCAATGTTTTTTGTATTCTGAGAAAACTCATCTACCTTTACTGTTTTCAAAGCAATTCAAACAATTTATTAGATTTGAAGGAGAAATGGGTATTATAAAAACCATGCTTTCAAAATAATGAAGTACATCACTTCAGAGACACTTCAATACTTATAAAACATAAAGAGCATCGATGCACTGTTTTGGCAGTTCCAATACATTGGCTGTCATATTCAGATCAATGCTCTTTGTATTTGACAATGCTATATAGAAGATTTATTTTAGCCTTTATTACTAAGAATTGCAAATATCAAAAGCAGGAAGAGACTATGAAGAAAAGAGAAAGCAGTATTTACATATAACTTAGGGAACTTTTATTTCACAGATTTTTTTTCTTCACTAAGTTATTAAATTACTGGACTACTTGTATCCAGAGTTTCATAAATCTTATTTTGAAGACTGTAAATAAGAAGTTTAGAATTTCAGACATGGCATACTGGTCAACATTGTGCTGTGATGCTGTTATGTTTGACTGATTCCACTGTGATGCCTATTTGTAGGAAATATTTCTGCTGTAACATCAACCACAATAACTACTGTCCAAAAGACATTCAATAGAATTTGGTGATCAAATCTATATGACCTGGATTGTTAAACTGTTATGGTTGCCTTCTGTATTGAAAATTTGTAAAAAGAAAACCTCACCTACCCTAAAGCGTGAAATAAAATCCTAAGAATTTTTTTCAGGCAAGGACCTCATGTTGCTCTTCATATAAGGGATTCCACAATGTATTTTAGAAGAAAGATATCTAATTATAAATAATATATTTTCATAAGATAAAAGTCTATGCAAACTCAATTCTCATATTAAAGTAACATCACAGTCAGATAATTGTATTATCTTAAATACAGTAGTCATAGACCTAACAATAAAACTGTATTTTAATGTATGTACTTTTGAGAAATTGAAGACCTGTACTTTATAGAAAGACATGCCTCAATTTCAACATCATTCACCATATTTGCCTGTTATTTTGTTCCTGTCCAGTGCAGCACTGCAAAGACATCTGCTATGCATACTGTAACTATTCATGTAGGTGTAAATACCCCAAAGACAGTGTTAAGTTTTCTTATGATGCATCTGTTGCAGTATGATATCAAAGTATTTGACATTATGGAAGAAAGAAAAGCAAATGCTATAATTAAGCATTACCCTTTCTTGTGATCTCTGATTAATCAGGGGGAACAGATAGTGGCTCCAGAGACCCGGGAGTAGTTTCTGCAATTGTGTCACAACTTGCTTTAGATAAAGTTTAGTTAGAGTTTTCCTACAGCTGTCTTTTCCTATATCCTTACAGATTATATTTTTTATGAAGAATCTTCAGTATTTCCTTAAAATCAATTTATCATTCTAATAGAGGTATTAGGTTTATCTCCTGTCCTGGTTTCAGCCAGGGCAGTATTAATTTTTCCTCATGAGGGGGTAGCCATGAAGGGGGCCCTGGAGCCATGCAGCTAGCTTGTTCTTCTATACCACCTCACATCATTGTGGGGGTGTAAGGAAGGGACCCTTGCTTCCAGGAAAAAGGGTATGGCTTTGGATGGAAAAAAAACGTGTGCCTGGGTAGAGAAATCATTGGCTGCTATTCATTCTCTTGGGGTTCCACTGCATTGGTCAGTGAATATTTTTTCCATGTAAGTCAACCTCTCTTTGTACACTTTTGTTATTAATATTATTGCTCTTACTGTTTCTTTTCTTATCTCCTCGCTATTTCCAATAAATTGTTCTTATCTCAGCCCTGGATCTCTGCTTTTTGTCTCCCACTGGAGGCAGGGAGGAGAGTGGCTCATGGTTTTCTTTGTAGTGTTAGTACTAATTCGGGGAGAGCCCTCCGTAAGATGTGACACCTCCTTTTATTATATCTAGTATATAGTGTACACTTATTAAATATTGTAGCATTTTCATCTTTTTTTCCCAAGTTTTTTGAGGATTTTTTTTCTCTGAGGTTAGAACAATAATCACAAAAGTGTCCAAAACCTATAACACACTTGCTAACATGCTGTCTGGTTCTGAACTAAATCTAACTCACAATTTTGGGGAAAAAGGTAAATAGCATAAAATAGATTGCCAGTATAATGTATCATGTTACATTATTCTAGTATTTAGACTGCTTTATGACTACTATTTCCAGTCAAAATTACTCATGATCTTCATACGCATTATGTAAAGCTAATCACAGACCTCATAGGCAAAACAATAACAAGATAAGAAGTGCTATAAACATACAGAGATATTTGTATGTAAATACCTAAATATACCTAGGATATCTGAAGGTAGATACTGCCCGCATCTACTAGATACACCACCATGTCCAGGGAGTGGTGGTGAATGGTGCTGCATCCACTTGGTGGCCAGTCACCAGTGGTGGCCCCCAGAGATTGTGTTGGGCCCAGCCCTGTTTAATATCTTTACTGATGATATGGATGAAGGGATCAAGTCTACCTTTAGCAAATTTGCTGGTGAAACCAGGCTGGGAGGGAGCGTGCTGGAGGGTAGGAGGACTCTGCAGAGGAACCAGGACAGACTGGATTGGTGGGCCAAATCCAACTATATGAGGTTTAACAATACCAAGTGCTGGTATCTCCTCTTTGGTCACAACAAGCCCCAGTAGTGCTACAGGCTGCGGACAGAGTGGTGGGGCAGAGGCCAGGCAGAAAGGGACGTGGGTGTACTGATTGGCAGGAGGCTGAACATGAGACGAGTGGACTCACATGGCCAAGAAGGCCAATGGCATCCTGGCCTGGATCACCAATAGTGTGGCCAGAAGGACCCAGGCAGGGATTGTCCCGCTCAGTACTGGTGAGGCTGCACTTCAAATCCTGCGTCCAGTTCTGGGCCCCTCACTACATGAAAGTCACTGAGGTGCTGGAGCATGTCCAGAGAACAACAAAACTGGTGAAGGGTCTGGAGCACAAGTCTGGTGAGAAGTGGCTGAGGGAGGTGGGGGTGTTTAGCTTGAAGAAAAGGAGGCTCAGGGGAGATCTTATCACTCTCCAAACTACCTGACAGGAGGTTATAGCCAGGTGGGTGTCAGCCTTTTCTTCCCAGTAATAAGGGATAGAATGAAAAGAAATGGCCTCAAGTCAAACCAGGGAAGGTTTAGATTCAATATTAGGAAAACCTTCTTCAGTAAAAGGGCAGTCAGGCATTGGAACAGGTGACCCAGGCAAATGGTAGAATCACGTCCGTATCTGGACAAGTTCAAAAATGTGTAGCTATGACATTTGGAACATGGTGGATGGTAGTGATGGACTCTGCAGTGCTAAGTTAACAGTTGGACTCAATGATCTTAGAGGGTCTTTTCCAACATAAACAATTCTATTATTCTATGTAAACAGCAGAAGTTAGCAGCTGCTTGTGAAGAAAGTAAATATTTTGAATCAAAACTCTCAGTAATCAAAACTCTCAAAATTATCAGTATGGTTGCTATTCTACTACTAGTGCAAAAGTCATAGAAATAGAATAATTACACACAAACAAAATACAATTCTTGTTTTTTCTTTCAAGAGGCTTAACTGAAAATGTTCCATGAAACACAGGATTCAAGACTCTATCAAGTGTCCCTGTATTATTTTGTTTGAAATTTATTGAATTGTAGGTAGTATTATGACAGCTTACATATTTGTAACTAAACAGTAATTCTCATCAAGCAAAGTTTAAACTTTCCCTGATGTCTAAGGAAGTCTACTTTATGAAAGTCTGGGTTTTTTTCCTATACAATAAGCTTATTGTCCATAAAAAAAAAAAATCCATTGCTTCAAAGACCTGATAAATTAATTATCTCCTCTCAAGAAATATGGAAAAGATGTATTTCAATACAATGGCAGTGTTCAGAAAGGCCATAAAAAGAAAACAATCTTTAAAATAAATGACCATGTGGACTCTAAATTAGAGGATGCTGCTTTTAAACGGAACTGTTTTAAACAGAACTATTTAGAAAATTAAATTTAAAACATTAAACACTTCATTTCACATCTAAGGGTTTCTATTTTATTACAGTTTTCATTCACAGCAAGTTGCAAATCCTTCAGACTTCCACCAGAATCTAATGACCATCTGGAAATGCTGCGTAACTGAAACTACAAAAAAAATCGTTCAGAGCCTGTCCTCCCTTGGCAAAGTACAAAAGTTTTTTTCAACAAGTATTTCTATCATAACAAATGTTTTAAATTCTTTTTCAGACAGTTACATCAGTGTTTCTCCTGGTATAAGATTAACAAAGCAAAAGGGTAGCTGACATCAAGCATTAAAGTAGCTTTTTAAAGATACTGGTAGGTGAACTCCATCAGCACAAAATGGTCTCATACGCTAAAATACTTATATTTACACATGCAAAATGTAACTCTTGGAAGTTTAATCAGATGGAGATCCCAACTGGGCATCTGGTGACAGTGAAGATCTAGAGACCTTGCTTGGGCCTAGCTAAATGAAAGACAAAACAGTCAGGGTGGAAGCTCATGTGTTGAAAATAAATTGGAGCTGGTCCCTCAAAATAGGGATTAAGAAACAGAATAATATTTTTTAAAGTATATTCTGAAAACTGGTAATGCAAAAATTCTATATTACATGACTACTATAAAATAAGGAAGTTGTTTTATCTGAAAAATTCTTTATTTTTTGTGAAGGCTTTATTTAAGTTCCTATTTTCTCTTTGATTTCTTCTGTTTGTTTCTTAGCTGTTCCTTACCCTTCAATCCATACTTCATATTTTATAATATCTTTTGCTGACAGTCTCACTTTTTAACCTCTTTCATTAGCTTCCATGCTTTTTTTTTCTCATGCTATTCATTACATTAATTCATCTTTCCTCTTATCTCTACAAAGAGCTTCAGGACAATGCTCACACAGCATTTGAATCCAGCTAAATAAATGTTATTGCAACAGTAATTAGACCTAGTGATGCCACCTCAACAAAGATGAGCACTGTCTCACGTCTTCAACTCCTCTAGCAAATTATCCTTTCATGTGATTACTATAAATCCTGCCCAACAAGTGCTGCTGCCCTAGGAGAGCAAGATAAGCAAAAGCTGTGCACCACATGTACTTGCTGCTGCAGAGAATGTTATCAGCTAGCAGGTAAAGAGCTACTGGACTTGGTAAGGTCTCTACTACACGGTGCAATACAACACATGGGAAGTGCAAACCAGTTCCAAAACATGAAAGAGTATGGTCTTGTTAACATGATGTTGGCTCCCAACGTGTTTACTCCTACTGCGTAATGCAGCTCACCAATCTACTGTGGCTCTTTGGGTCTCACAACCACTTCATGATGGAGATAAGCCTAGAAGTGTTTCCAGAACTGGCTATGTGATACAATGTCTTGAAATCTCATGTAAAGTAGGGAAGTGGTTTTTTTTGGTTTTTTTTTTTTTTTTTTTTTTTTTAATGTCAGCTTCTGATGATGTGAGAGAGACCTGGTCCTGCAGCTACATGTGCATAGTTCATCTACGGCTCCCTTCCAGCTCAGCTAAGCATGGGCTTCTCATATAACAAGCCTGTAGATTGTGCAAGAGCAAAGCTGAGGAACACTCAAATACCCCAGAAACCACATAAATAGAAGGCTATATGAAATGCACATAACAAGTGCTATATGAAATGCACATGTTTGAGACACACTTCTTTCTTACTGCCATTATGGCAACACACTATCTGGCAGGGATCTATTCCCATACTTTCATTATCTCAGTTCAAAGCATATATATTTGAAATTACATTTCTGCATTCCTCTAGCCACAAATTGTAATACTGCAATTGTCTAAAACTCTAAAATAAAATTGTAAAATTGTGAATAATTGTATAATTAAAATATTGAAGTTATCATGATATATGCAGACCTATGTCTCTGGCCAGTGCCAATATACAAGAAACAAATGGCAAATTATACTTCTACTTCATGAGCAATCAGAAGCAACAATTAAATAATACCAGCTTTTTCCCCTGCAGATTAAAAAAGCATAGATAACCAAAACATATTTATGTACTTATATTAATTTAAATTTATTAATTTATAAATTGCACACTATTTTAGTATCAAATATACTGCATAAACAAAATAGTAGTAATAATAGGAATAATAATAAAAAGTGATAAGTAAAAGGCTATTCTGTAACAATTTTTTCAAAAAAGTAAGTGATGCATAATGCCTGACCATATGTCTTTTCTGTCCTGTTGGCTAATTACCTACAAATTGCTGTACCAATTTTACTGCTGCTGGTTATTATTAACTGAAGTATGTTTCCTCCTGAGTATTGTTACTCTTTTTCACATCTTTTCAACCTCACCAGAGAAAATGCATTTAAGATTCATGACACTCAGATGAATTGAATTGCAAAGGACACTTACAAATGAATTCTGTAGAGAAGGGACACCTCCCAAACAAAAAGGTGACTGAACAAAAGCTGCAGCCACACACATTGTGCTGTTTCAAAACAGAAAGTTGAAAGGACTGAAAACAGTTATATTTGCATCAGAATCTTCTTTGGCTATGTAACAACAATGTAGCCCTGGGCATTTACTCTGACATGCATTAAAATGATGCCATAATGATTTTTTAATACAGAAAGTAAATTAGTATTTTTACATGATTCGTTCTGTAGAAGCCATGTCTAATTTGGGGCATCTGCTTCAAAGTCCCCACCCATGCGCTAGAGTTTAATCTTAATGATTGCTTTTGCTATATAAGAACTTTAACATAACTATCGATTATGGAAACTATGATCATTTGTAGGACATGATTAAGGCATTCTTGCCAACTAGATAAAACTAAAGGAACATGTAAAATTCTTTTTTAAGCACCCTGCAGCCCAGAAAAGCCTTGAAGTCCCACCCTTTAATTAAAAGCTAATTAGACAAATTTAGATCTAAAATTTCAACAGCTAAGAATAAATAACTTTGCCTAGCTTATTTATATCCTGCATACACTTTATTTTTCTCCCTAATATGTTTATACTATTTAAGAAAAAAAAATCAAATTTCCAAGATCAATAATTAGTATATTCTTCCAGCAGCAGTCTTGTGAAAATCAACACAGCTTAGGGAAAAAAAAAACCCAAACAAATCATCTTTAATGCACTATTCAACAAAAGCTCATCAGCTGAGCTTCCAGGTTTAGCTTGCCAAAACTGCTAACCAGAAGATAATGATTCAAAGTTTGCTTTAAATGATTCCCAAAAAAGATCATCTCCATACTTTGTAACAAACTTTGCATTTCTACAGAGATAAATGCATTAGTCTTTTCCTGCAGGTATGTGAATGCATCAAAATGATTCTCTGCTGTTACACACTTCACATTTAACAGTATAACTAATGAATATTTATTACACAAATTCTTGGTGTACAGAAGAATATAAGTAGCAATATTAACTAACTTTTCCTCATTTCCATAAATTGTGCTAATTGAAAGGTTTTAAACAAATTAAAAAGCCAGCAATACTTTATTTTTACACATTCCTTTTGTTTAGTTGTTTCAAGCTATTAGTTGTCTGATATGAAATTCTGTATCTACAAATATTAATTCATTTTTATTTTTGGTAAGGAACCTATAAATACCAGAGTTAAATAAGGAATTCAAACTACCATGAGTAAACTACTAATTATAATTCTACCTACTCATCACAGTGAATAATGGACTTCATGGATTCTTCTCTGTCATATCACTGAAGTGAATATAACTCAGTCAAGTAAAACTTCAAGAATTTCTACACTACCCCTTATAAGTTCCTCATAGACAAGGTAATGAGGTATGGGTTGGATGAGCAGAGAAGTGGATGGAAAACCACCTGAGGGGCCAGGCCCAGAGGGTGGTGAAGGTAACCAAGCACTGGCACAGGTTGCCCAGAGAGGTTGTCTGCATATGGTCCTAGGAAAGCCATTCTAGGTGGCCCTAATGAGCCAGGACAACAAGACCTCCAGAGGTACTTTCCAACCACCATCATCCTATGATTCTAATTAATTGTAATTAAAATCGTATCTGTCACAGTTCTCAAAACATTCACAAACCTTGATATTTACTCTGGCATCACTTCATCTTTCACATCAAATTCTTATACTTTACAACCATCAAGGTAGAAGACTTCCTTCATCTTTACTATTCTATTTCCTACATGTCTGCAATATCTGCTACTTGACAGAGACTACCAGAAGACAGATTTTGCATCTCAGATTTCAGAAATACTCTGCTTAAAATTTTCAGACAACACAAAGAGGGAAGGAAGAAAGAAAGACAAATACTAACGTGACAGTTAACACATGCATTTCACATGGAAAATTCTAACAGTACTTTAGTTTGCAAGTCTGCAAGAGGTAACGAAGGGAACATAATGCTCATGATTTTTTCTGGGACAGGGTTACTTTTTAGCTTTATATTTTGACAACAAATTCCAACAATGTCAAGGAAAAGTCTCTGACAAAAATGTTATTCATATTCAACTGGCAAATTATTTCTGATAAAAAGACATCTGCTCAGAAGATTCCCAACCAGCTGTTCTCTAATATTTTCTTCTCCAGTATTACAGCTTTTAAGTCACTATTCTGTTTTCCTGTTTCTAAACACATTTCTTTTTCCCTTGCAATCCTTAATGTTGGTGATTGGGAGATTTTGTTCCTACTGTTTTTTCACAGCAATTGATAAAATGTGTTTATAAACTTGGAACCTCTTCTTGATGCCTATCCCATTTCTTATTTATGTGTATCCCACCACCAAAATATGGAGTGAGAAAGTTTAGGTAGCTTTTCCCCACCACTTTTGGTATTGGTTATTAAGGTGGCAGGAAGTTGCTTTAAAATAAGAACCTATTTCTGGTGAGAGAAAAAAACTCAAAGAAATCTAAAAACCTCAAATCTGTAGTTGAGTAGTATAAAGAATCCAGATGAGACATTTCTGTTGGTAGCACCCTAGCCCCAAGGGTGGTTACTGCCTTTTTTCTTTGACTCACTTTTTTGCCTGTTCCTTCAGTGTCTTTGAAAGGGTCAGCAGTGCCAGTCTCTAACAGTCAAATCCATTGCAACAAGCCCTTCTGTGGCATGAGCCAATTAATGAGGAAGCACTATCTTTTTCCTATCTGCTTTATTTCTTTCCCACAACATGACCAAAATTAGGTTAATTAGCAATGTGCTGAGGGAAATAAAATCACTTTATTTAGATTAAGAGTTTTGAGCTGGCCTCATTATGAAGTATAAGACAATTAATAAGTAAAAATGGAATCATAAGTCTGACTTAGGTTTTCAAGTAAATTTTCTCTTAAAGAGTTAGCAAACAACTTAAAGATTTTTTTTCTATTAAAAATATAAAAGATGACAATATATATAAAATACTTTTGTTCAGAGACATGTTCATACAGAATATAGCAACATTTTCTTAAGATTAACATGCACAATACAAGATGCTTTAAAAGTGGAAGAAAATGAAGACCTACCAGCCACCTGGAAGCTAAAAAAAAACCACTGTATGAGCAGAATAAAAGGACTATGTATGTACTTTCATTACCACTACCTGAAATAATTTCCATGAAAGTTATCCCTTCTTGAATTAACCTAGCTCAGAAGAGAGCAGGCACAATGAAAACACACAGCACAGATTGTATTAGCAGCACTAAGTAGCTATAGTATTCCCAATTCAATCCACACTATTCAAACTCAAAGCATCACGAATCCCAAGCTTTTGGAATAAAACTAGATTAATATAATTGGTAAATTGCACCTTAAATTAACAATGTGCTTAATACCAACCTTAGAAATTAAACCATAATTTTATTAAGGGCTTTAAAACAGCAGAAGTCCCTTCCTACCACCACTGCTATGTCATTTTACAGTATTTGAAGATCTGCCTCAAGGTATAAAGAGAACAAACACACTTATTGACCTTATGAGAAGGGATTTAAACTCGGTAAACTGGAGAAAGTTTATTATCACCTAAAGCAATAGTGCAGGGGCTGTGAGAAATAGACCAGGGTGTAATAGGATAAGAGAGGCTCTCACACTTCTTTCTCTTTTGAAAGCCAGGTGACAATGGGTTTATCTACAGCTCCTCTACAATGGATATACATGGCATGGGATAAAACTAGGAAGAATGATAAACCTGTGCACAGTTGTAGAGTTATGAGCTAACTGAAATTAGAGGAGGCACAGCTTGTATGCCTGGAGTACTGAAGCGGACAGAAAAAAGCTCCCTGGGAAAGAGAGGCCAGAAAGCTGAGGATGGGGCATTGTAGTCTGTGCAAGAGAGTAGCTCACAAGCATAGAGCTTTGAGCACTGTCTTTGTAAAAGCTCAGATCCTGCTGCAGAGAGAAGGCCATGTGATGCAGGGTCAGCCTGGAGAAGTGGGTAGAGAACTGGTCCACAAAGTCCAAAAAGGGTAAATTAACCCTGTATCTGGGATGGAAAAACCCAATTACAGCACAGTTGGTGAACAAGCTGGCCAGGAAGGACCTGTGTCTCCTGATGCACAGTAACTTGAATATGAGTCAGCAGTGTGCTCTCGCAGCTGAAAAACCCAGTGACCTAGTGGACTTCATTTGCAACACCCAAACCAGAATGTGGAAGAGATTATTCCCCTCTCTTGAGCAAGTGTGAGAGGGTACCTGAAGTCCTGAGACCAGTTTTAGAGTATTCAGCCTTGGAAAAGACTTTATGTACAGGACCAAGCCCAGTAGAAGACACTTTGTAAAGATGAAGTTGACACCACGAACTCCCTTCAGCTTTAGAGGTTCAAGAGAGATCTTCCTGCTGCTTTTTTTTCCCCTCCTACTCCTGATGGGAGGGCACAGAGACAATGCAGCCAGACTCTTCACACTGGCACCCAGAGATGGAACAAAAGGCAACAAATTGAAAGACAGAAAGTTCTAATTAGATAAAGAGAGGGGAAAACTACACCACAACGGTGCTGAAACATTGGAATAAGGTTGTCAAGAGAGGTTGTGCAGTGTCTACCCTCTGAGCATTTCAAAACTCTGAGCAACCTGACAGACTCTAGTTTAAGCAGGGTGTTGGACTCAATTATCTGCAAATGCCTTAACTTAAAACATTAGCTAATATTTGTTTCATTGAGTAACCTACAAATTTACAATGTGATAAAGCTTTTGTTAACTAGCTGTTTTATGGTTTTTTTCCCTTCCTTCTGTTTTTCCTTCTCATTTTCTTATTCCATGAGGATGAAAATTAAATTTTATAAGACTGAATTGAGTGTAGCTGTATTGGCCCTCTAGGGATGAAGCCCATCAATACAAATGCCAATGCATTTCTTGAAAGCATATATGTGGCTACCAAAGAAAATTGTGAGTTTACAGAATACTGTTGTCCAGCAACAATGTCATTTTCATGCTATATCTCAAATGCATTCTGACACTACCATTTTCTATCATTCTTTTTTTATTACTATTGTTATTTTACTTAAAATACACTTCATTACTTTACAGTGGAAATGTTTAGATCCTATTTGGGTGGCACTCAGTGCATTCTGCTGTCTTTGTGATTCATGAGTTGCTGATTCTCACTTGCACAAAAAAAAAAAAATCCTCCACAAGAAGAAATAATTTGGACTTGCTTAATATGCCCTGACAAATGTGCTAATTATTTTGGAGAAGCAGATTTGCTGTCACCTTTCATTGTTGAAAGCAACACACTTATGGCAGGCTCTAGTGCTAGAGAAATAAATACTGCAACTGCTTAATGTATGAAAATGTTATTGGCCATGCACAATGAGTGGTTTAATTTGTTCACCATCCAATGAATTTGAACAAGACTTTTCCATGATTTATAGCACAGACTGTCACGGCTTGCAATATGTCATATTCTAAAGGGTCTTGGGACACAATTTTATGCAAAGCAATTCATTAGTCTTTATTGTAAAATGCTAGAAACACATCCTTGTTCTGTCATATCATGACCCTGGAGCCCTATAATCAAATTTCATGGAAGGAAATGAAAAATAGAAAGCATAAAAGAAAAAAATTTAGGGAAACTCAGTCTCAGAAAAAAAAATAGTAAAACCTGATTTTATTTTCATATACTGCACAAACTAGCTTGAGAACTGGCATAAAAATATTCAATTTGTATTTATTCAAATCTTGGGACATGCTACCTTTGCATTATGTTTTCAAATAGGTTATTTCAGAGGCCTGGGGATAGAGCATAGTATTTTAGCTGTTGATAACACTTGAGTCCATATCTTAGAAAGCATAATATATTCCAGAGAGAACCTCTGTCAGCTAGACCTCTGATGCCAATAAGTCTGGCTTCTGAATGTTTTCGAAGTAAAGCTTAATTGACCAATTGTCAGTGTTGATAGGCAAATACCTGAAATACGGTTTCCATCAGTTGTTTCCTTGATTTCTTTTAGACAATTCAAAGAAATCCACCCTTTTAATTGCTAAAATACAATCACTTGTCAGAAGTGGCATCTCAGCTGTCTTAATCTATACCTGCAGACTTACATATAATGTTTGCAGGTCTAACACTGCATAACACATCCCCACTTAAAACCAAAAGTGTTTCTAGCGAAAAAAATAGTTACATATTCTACTACACTAGGTGATTGTTATAAAATCTGTTAAGTACATAATTATGGGGATGCTAGCTTTTAGGTTTTAGACTGTATTTGCTTTCTGTATTTATTTGCAACATTTCTGGGAGCATTAATGTTATTTTTCATGTTTAGACAAGTTAAAAATGTAGTGTATCTCTGTACTGAAAACCAAATCAATTACTAATTAATTCAGAAACTCTGGTAACCTAAGTGCTAGAAATTAATTTCAGCTCAATTTTTAATATACTGGATACTAAATATACTCTGAATTACAGCACTTTTAGCTCTGGCCAAATTCTTCACTGGATGGCATTGCTGGTACATATTGTTTAGTAAGACATGTCTACTTAGGACATGGTATAAACATACATATAAAAACTCTCCTGTTATTATGTAGTTTTTGTGAATTAAATCATCCCAGTAACTCAGAAAAAAAGAAGAAAGGTACAGAAGTTTGAAACACTTAGCCATATACAAATACCCAGGATTTGCAATAAAAGTGTCCTGCAGAAACATTGGACAAAGTTTTAGGGTGCTGCGTTATTCATCTGAAGCTTTCAACATGACTTTTCAAGAGTTACTTGCAGCTGAACTGCCAAGGAACTGAAACTCATATTCACTGTGAATGTTGTAAGACTTCTGGTAGTTGAGGGCACCTTCAAATACAGTTCCTGCTCAACTCACTAGGAAAGCACAAGTTTGGTCAGTGTTCCAAATTTCCTAATCTACTGAAGTGTTTCTGAGAACAAGCTCTGACCCCTACCCTCTTTCCTGTTTTTCTTTTTGTAGTACAATAATTTGTTGCTCTGTTTTGAGCAGTAACTGAAGAATGTGGGGAGGAAATATGCAACTAATTAAATAATTATAGGGTGCTCTGTCTTTAGTCCTTATTGCCTCAAATGCAGACAATCATTTCAAAGAAGAAACATGCAAAAATTTTAAAAATTGAGAACTGCAGATGTGGAAAAAATCAAAATCTGTGCCAAAGCAGTAAATGCGATAATTTAGCAACAATCTGCAAATCAGTTTACAGTACTGGAAAATAACACTGTGACAGCAGATTTCAATGCCTGCTCCTTGCTCTTGCTAGCTGTAATATTAATTACTTAATATTTCAGTGTAGCCATAAGCAAAGGGCTTGCTAACATTAAGATTCTTCCTCTGTAAATGTTAAATACAGCTCTTTCCTCACAGTTTCACTATTTTATGTTTTACATGTGGCACAAGAATAATTTCAGAAATTTTCAGTAATTTCCATTCAAAATATTACAGCTTTTGAATTTCCTGAGTACTAGTAATACAGAAGGGTTTCCTTCACCCTCCTTAAGCAGTTTCCAGGCCATATGATACAAAGTGAAAAATTGCCGGATGCCTAGAAAATGAAGAATAAAGAAGTGAGATTGGGAAATGAAATGTGTTTTCTTCAGAGCTGTTTCTTTGTTTTAAAGTGTGAAACTGTAGGCTACTATTCACAAAATACCTTCTGACAGAGATCCAGTAGACTCCTGAATTATTTTCCAAGTAATCAGCTGAAAACCCTTAGCAGTAGACAAAAAACTAGAAACATTTTCTTAGAATATAGCATGGAAACAACATAGATGTAGAATCCTTTTTTGCAGCATTGTTTTCTAATCATCTTAATGTCAATAGCCATGTAACAACATCAGGTCAAGAGGCATTTCCCCCTTGTATATATTTCTTCATTTCTTAGTTCTTTGTTTAATTATCTGTCACCAGATTACTTTCTAGCCATTGCTTCCACAAAAGAGTATAAAGAATTTATGTTTGCCCTCATTCATGCCATAAATGTTTCACACTTTCATGAATATTCATTTTGTTTGTTTCAAAAGTTATTTAAAAACAAAGGTGTTTTCAGGGTGGTCCTTCTGAACCTTGTTACTCTGTAGTTTGCTTTGTTTTGCTTGAATGATTTTGCATTATTGTAGTTGATTGGTTCTCACGTACACATCTTTCACATCTACACTGAAATGGCTATTTTCTTTTGTTCATGGTAACACTTCACCAGGTACATGCAAAATATTTCACAGCACAGTAACTAACCCTGTAGCCTCTAAGCCAGCTTTCTTAGTAAGATTTGCAGTAGTCAACTTTGCTAACATGCCAGTCTCAACACAGAAGTTATTTCATTTTGTAAAAGACCGATGGAAATCTGGATGGCGTAACCAAACAAGACAACATTGGTTTGCCAATTGCACCCCTGAAAACATTACAGTCATCAGTTAGAAAAATAAATGGTACATCATTTTATTACTTACCAGCAGTCATTATTTTTAGCACATAAGATGATCTATTGACTTAACTGTTTATATTTGTGAGACAAATTCTCTGCAGAGATGGAAGCAGAGAAACAATATTTGAACAGCTGCTGCCAGGAGGTTATAATCAGATTGTGTTCTGACTTTTTTCCTCACACTGCACAAACACTCCATGGCTACTGTTCAAAGTCATCACCCTTCTGAGACAATACTTTCATACTTCAATTAGGAAACCTGCATTTATGAAGACTTTATAAACAAACCCCCAATCTTGCAAATATTTTCTAAAGAGTATGGTGCTCGAGAGCATCAGTAGCCTTCTGACTTCAAAGAAATTAATGTGGCAAAACACTCCAAGCCAAATGTTCAATGTTATTGATAAGTGTTTGAAAACTACATTTATAAGCACTGTCCCCATGATTTTTTGAGAACGTGAATGATTAGCACTTCTGTAGTGCAAGACTTTTTTTTTGTCTTATACTCCCATATTCCAGCCTTTCCATTTACAGAAGGCATACTTTTTCAGGTTAATCAATTTAGAAACCAGCAGAAGGTAGTCCCTCTGAATGAAAAATTTTCTAAAATTATTTACTTATATTGATACCATTTTCACCTATAGACATTGCCAGAAATCTTGTTACCAACAGCATTTGTCAGACTATAGGGTGATTTTAGTTTTCACAAAGGAAAATATTAAAACAGAAGGGTCCCAGAGTGTCTTATGTTTGCCTTCAAAATGTATTGGCTTTGACACAGGGATCCATTCTCCCAGCTCAACTTGTGCAGCCCCTTACAGAGCCTATATGTGCTGTACACACAGCCAGCCACATGCCTGGCTCAGACCCTGGGCCCAGCACAAGCATCATGTGTTGGGGTGGATGCACACTGGCAGATCCAGCTTCCATACACCATTCAGTTCCTTCAGCTGAGCATGCAGAACCAGGCAATTTGTATTCATGTTGCCTACAAGCTTCCATCCTAAAGAATGCTGCCTGAGAGGACACCTTGACAAAGACAGTTGTCCTTTAAATATACAAGGTGGGGCCAAATATAAAGCCTTCATTTTGCTTTTTTCTATACAGCCTCACTGCACCTGCTTCTTCAGAAAACAGTTATTGCAGCCAGGCATCTGGCTGACAAAGCCGTGGCCCAGGATAAATTATTCTTTCTGAGATATGGACACAGGTGTTATCAACAGCTAAAATAGCACACTGGATCCCCGGTCGTCTGATACAGATTTGTCCATCAATAAGATCGAACTACCACACAGTCTTGCTTCCATTAAATTTCCAGTTCCTTTCCATTCGAATTTTAGGTATGAACTAATGGATCATTCCTGCCACTTCCTGCTCTATTTGCTAAGCTGTCTTTCTGAAATGCAGGGGAGGCCGATACCAGAGACAGATGAGGAGAAAAAGGAGTGTGACAGACACTTAGTACCAGCATGACTGATGGGAAGACTGGGTTGAACCACAGAGCTATTAAGGCTGGAAGAGACCTTTCTATGTAGGTCATCTAGTCCACACTGCAGCCTGAAGCAGACACAATTATATCAGGGTGCTTAGTGCTGTGTCCAGTCAAGATATGAGTATCAAAGAAGGAGATTCCACAGCCTCCCCACAAAGCCTGCTCCAATGGTTTAGTATTCTTGTGATTATTTTTTTTCCCTAATATATTACTTTCCTTTTTAGAACTTGTGCCTGTTGCCTCCTGTCCTATCACAGTGCACCTGTGAAAAGAGCATCTTTTCACTGTGCATCATCCAATTAGACAATACTAGACAGCAACAATGCCTCTTCTTAGCATTCTCTTCCTAAGACCAAATACAGTTCTGTCCTCTTCATACACTGTGGGCTCTACAGAACCAAGCCACATGCTGATACTTGACTGGATTCACCCACTTGTCTAGAAGGTGGCTGTGGTACCACTCTTGCACATTACAATATCTTGTCCCTAGATAGAAGATCCCTGTGCATGGTGCAATTATGAAGCACATCCATGGACAGCCAGCTGTGTCCTTCCTAGGCATTAGCTCCCACAGAAGAATGGCAGTGGTGACAATCAGCCAATGCAAAAGCCATCAGGATGATCACAGAAAAATAAGGGGTAAAAAAGCACAAAGTTGGTTTTTACAGTATTAAAGTTCACAAAAATCCTTAATCTTTTCCTCTCAAGGGAAGCTATTACAAAGCAACTCAAAAGGCAGCTTTGCAACTTTCAGGCTCTTAATCTTCTTGGGACAATCTGGAAGAAATTTGAATGATCAGACTCCAACTTTGAAAATGCTCCAAGCTGAACATACCTGTGAAAGATGCTCAATAATCATTATTCTTTCTGGCTACTCCTTCCAGATGTATATACATCATTTGTCTGTGCATATTCTTCCACCTGCCACATTTTGTAACAAAACTGAATTTTAAAGGAAACAATTAACTTGAAGTGTTAAGTATCATGTTGCCAAGTAAATTAATGCCCAATTCAATACCTGGCATGGCTTGCTTTGTCCAACGGATTATTAAAATCTCACTCTTGAGCTGAAAGGTCAGAAGGGCAGCACACACATATATATATAAACAGGACATGACAATTACACAGTAGTCAATAGTCTGAATCAACTCTAGTATCCCAGAACTGACATCCAATGTCTATTTTTACATTAAAAATCATTACGCAAAACAAGAAGCTCATGTGGCTTCTACATTAACTTGGGGAGAGGCAGGAGTTGATCATATATTTGAGGCATAATGTTGATGTAGTACATTTTTGAAATACAATTTCAGAAGCCCAAGGGAAAAAAAAATATAGAATTCAAAATGTATGAAGGGAAATTTGTGAAGTTGAAATGAAAGTGCATTAATTAGTAGACCTCAGCTGTTCAAAGTATAACTTTATTATCATAGTTGTTCTAAAATTGAAAATGTACTACGAAAATTAATAAACTCGCATATAATCTTATCTTTGAGACATTTTAAGGATTATTTATATAATCCATCTGAAGAATGGTCTTAATGGTCTTGTGTCATTTGTTCTGTTATAATTCTGTCAGCAAACTGATTTCTATCAAATAAGGACTTCTTTGTATAAATCAGCTATCAAGGTTTTAGTAGCCTGTTCAATTCTGTCTTATACCCATCAAGAACTCATTTTAAGACAGCAAATCTGTTTCTCCTTTCTTCCAAATACTCCTTCTTTGTTTTCTAACACCAATATACAAGATATGCAGTGAAAAATTCTTATCTCCAACTTGTTTCCGTCCAATGAACCCATACCATGACTTGTGCTGAGCAGGTATTGCAGTTGCACAAGTATTTGAGCTGGGAGTACTGACCAAGAAAATCATGCAATATTATCTCCTTTCCCACTTCTGACAAGAGGATAAGACACTGGTTTTAAAATTTGAAGAATATGATTCAGAAAACACATTTCAGTTCAGAACTGAGTTGCCTTTGAGGTTGAAAAAAATATTTAAAAATCCTACTAATATTGAAGAGCAGATAAATTGGATAGCTCTATAAAACTTTCAGGATCTTAAAAGGAGATGTCACTTTAAGAAATGCGAATATACAGAGTACTCTTGATGATGCTCCCAGTAGCTTGAACTGTAATGCTTTTATCTTGTTGTGGATTTGTTTGGTTTTTTAATGGCAAGCCCACAAATATATTTCCTTGCCTATAATTTTGTAAAAGCTGTTTTTTATCAGAATAGATTAGTAAAGAGAATGTAAACCTCCTTTGTTCCAAGTTAGAAGACTTTCACATTTAATGTTTCTCTACAGAAATTTTACAAACACAGAAGCCCTGGGATAAAAAATTTAATTGTATGGTTATAAAAGACAACAGGGAATTGAAAAACCCCTTTGGAGTTCAGTCACAAAAAGGAAAGATTCAATTACTTTGAAAATCTTTAGACCCACAAGACAGAAATATTACAAGTGATGAGCCAGACTGGGGGTCATCATCAACTATAATCTCAAATGGCATTTATTCCACAGCTTGTATTACTATTCATTTAGAAACATAATGAATGGCAAGCTAGTAAAAATATAAGGAGATAACTGCACTTAAGGAAAGTAAGTTCTCTCATAATTATTCATTAATTGAATAAAAGTAAATGCTAACCACAGTAATAACTTCATTGTCTGTCTAGTGTGCAGTGCCAACACTGAACTTTCTGGAAAATTACAGTGTCTGAATATGTCTATTTATGTAAGATCCCTTAATGGCAATATATTATTACAGGGCAAATATGCAAATAACAGTGCTTAAAATACATTTTAATTCCATAAAGGTTAATAATACATAGCAAAATACTCTGATGATAGTTAAAGTTAACAATATTTTGACAGAATCTAATTCACACTATTTTACACACTATTGTTCTATTAATTTTAGTCATATACTCCTACAATACACTATACAAATATGAGCCACATTAAGTTGCTTATGTGCACACTCCTTCAAAATGCACATCTGGTATCAGCATTAAAAGAAAACCGAATTATTAACAGGCAGCCACCTCTAAATTTATATGAATTATTGCTATCACATACACTAATGAAAGTGTGACAAAATGAATTAGAAACATTTTTAAATCAATCTTGGACAATCAACTGATTCCTTTGAAGTGATTTGTATTTGGACACACAAACTACATTTAAATTTACATCAATTTATCTTCTGGGTAGATTTAATCTCCCCAAAAGATAAAGATGATCATCTAACATTGCCTTCAATAAAACTCCTACAGAAATAATTAATAGCAAAGTACTGATCATTCCTTGTTAAAACACTACCTTCTGTAACAGAATTCTCTGTTTATTGTTGAAATACATTCAGCATATATTAAAAAAAAGATCTTTCTTTACATTTTACATTGGATTACTTTTTTCATTTAAAGTCTTCACTATCTCAAATGACTTATTATTTATTTTCATGATCCTCCTTGTTATACCCAAACTGACAGTAATTCTTTGTTACTTTTCCAGGTGCTTAAGTATACCTGCATGTACAAACTGTGAAACTTAGCTCCAGACATCTGAGGCTGTAACTATGTCTGACTGCCATAATACTGCAAAAAGGCCACAGATTTAGTAGTTAACATGCAATATATATTAATACACTAAGATAAAAGACTTTTAACTATGCGTGCAATGATGACTGATTCAATATTATATCATGACTCAAAATTAAAAACTTATCAAATAAGAACAATGTTGGTATTTCATGTCTATATCTATTGTTCAATGCTTGTAATCACCATATCTTATACTTCACTGACCAATATACCATCAATAAAATTGAACTCTCCTTATGTATGGAGCAATACTCTATTTCAAATACATGGAGAAAAAGTAACAATAACTCAAAGAACATCATGGTGCTGTCAATTAATACACTGTATTCTAGGAATCATTTAAAGGATTACCCTAGGCTATTTAATTAGTCCATTAATAAGTAGTGATTTATCTGTTATAAATTCATTTCTCCCCTCCACACTTAACTGATCTTGCCATTGATCTGTCATTCTGCCCTCAAATGATTTCAAATTAAGTTTTCACTGCTTAGGAATCCTAGTACAGAAATTCAAGACCCTTAACCTACCAAAAGTGTGATAGGATTCACTACACTCAAGTCTCTAAAAGAAGGAATACTAATAACTAGGAAAATACTATACAAAGTAAATATGAGATCTATATCATAGCACATGGGCTCTCTTCCTTTGGTGACTATTTTGAATTGTGTAATAAAACAGCAGGCTTTGTTAACAATGGATAGTCTTTAGAATCTCTGTGCTGCTTTACCTGAGTTGCTGTTCTACTTACAAGAACTCAGTAGTAAGAATGTTTTCGGTGGTAAATAATGATTTATGCTCTGCAGTAGTCAGTGAGCAGACAAAACTATCCACCTCCATTGAATGCCTTGACTTTTTTTTTTTTTTTTTTTTTAGTCTAATATGACTTAAACATCAGGAAAACTGACCAGGATTTCAGTTCTATAATGTGCTGGACTATACCCTGAGCTGCTGGGCACTCTCAAAAGCCACGTATTCAAAGGGAACTGATGACATGGCTCATTTTATATGGCTTAGTCTGACTGGGGTTTAAGAATAGATTAATTTTCATATTAAATATATCTTCCTGAAATAGCTAAAGGGGTAAGAAATCTTAAGTTTTGCAAGTTGAGTTTACTTTAAACTGGAAAAACAGCCAAAAACAACTGAAATGACACACTGTTGTTTTCACAAACTCATCAAATGTTCCCAATGATAATTGCAATCAGACACTCATAAGACATTACTTCACATCTACCTTTATTCAATAAGCTAAGGAGGATTATTTTAACAGCTTTTAATATTTTACAAAGTTTCATCTATCTCTCTTATTTCCCCTATTTAATTCACAAAATAGCTGTTACCTTTCTCTTCCCAGATACATAAGTACTCTAAAACTACCTATATTACCGTCACTATTAGGTAGTAAACCAGTCATTCACTCCTCAATACTACACTCTCCTGCTTTGCAGAAAAATAGTTAAGGACATCCATGCCCAAATTGCAGAAAAGAGATTTTAACTTGCCAGATTTGCTGCTGATCACAAATCAAGCTAATGAAAACTTGAATGTTATAATAATTATACACTAACCTTGATTGATATATATATAATGTTACTGAATTTCCCAAGGTTACATTATGGAGTTCAGAAGCATGAACTGCAGAATGCTACATCCCTCTTCTCAATTGTTTATACCCAACATGAATTTTCATGGGAGTAAACTGGTTTTTTTTTTTACATTGGTAAACACTAATAGTTTGTGACATTTGAAGTTTCTACACTTCTACAAATTTCTCCTGAATTTCACTGCTTTCCTTTTTTTTCTCCTTGACATCATTCTTTTCTTAACTGCTCTGGTGCCACTTCTTACAGCACAGAACAGGTTCATGCAGTCAATGCTTTCTTTATCTATAGATGGGGTCAAAAGGTAATTAGACAAGTACAAGTAAAAATTGCTACCAATGCTGAGTAAGTAAGTGCAGCTTCACACTTTAGCTCAGAAAAACCCTAAACCACAGAGAATGACTGAGGAATAATTTATCCCTGAACATCTGTCTTGTTCATAAGTCTGTCCAAAATGATGTGCAGCTACAACCTGTCCTGAAATAAAAAAAACTTATTGGAAAGGGGCAAGGGAGCTGGACTAATAACATAACTGTAATGCATTAAGACCAGAAAATGGGAACTAAAATGGGACATTGGGAAGAATGCCCTCAAACTGTTCACTGACTTCTGAAAACTCTATCAAACTTAACTAGATACAGGACACCGGAAAATGTGACTGCTGTTACATTCATAAAATATTTTCTCCTCTGATATCAAAACTCCAGACTATGGGTAAAAAATCCTTTCTGAAATTCTGCAAATCAGAGGACATGTCTCTAAATCACTCTTAAAGGATTTAAAGTAGTTGTTATTAATTTAGTAAGTAAGCAAGCTTGATTAATTTATCAAAGAAAATGACTACTGTAATATAGATATTATATATTATACTGGAATAATTCTATATAGAAGAATAGCGTGGCTTTCCATCAGTGTCATCATCTTCTGCATTTTTACAATGACTTATTTCCATTTGTAAACATAAAGGCAAAATTAGCAACAGACAGTATGTTTGCAGTGTATTGCAACACGCCGGAATAATTAAAAAACAAAAAAACAGATGGAAGTGGCATAAAAGTATTAATATCACATTTAAAAGGACAGCTACAACAATGTTCAAATACCAGTTTTCCAAAAACTGTGGTGGCAGAATGAAACTTAGTCAGCCCTATCTTCCAAGTGCACATTTCAGCCATGCTTAACAAGCTTCCTTGAACTGCAAGGAATTAAATAATCTACAAAGATCAGCAGCAAAATGTTCCGTCTCCTAAATCACTACATCAAGGAAAAAAATGCTTCAGTGGAAAGATTTCCCAAAGCTCTCTCAAAACCTTTATCAATTCCCACAAGTAGCCCATAAAAGTTGTCTTCTACTGCCCATACTGAAACTCATGACCTGAATTTCCAGGTCATCTTTATCAGAGAGCAACAGTGAAACCAATTTCACTGACAGTGTTGTCAAAGATCTATAGACCAAGACAATTACTCAGAATAAAACGTCTATTGAAAGTTCTCATTTAAAAACATTTCCAACATTTTCTTCTGTTGCTAAAGCAAGTTATGATTCATTTTCAGTTACTTTTTTCCATATGCAATTAACCTACTTCCAAGTAGAATAATCATGTAGGAATTTATATTACAATCGGGAGTTAAAATAACTAGTCAGTGCACAATAAATGTGCTCAAAAAAGATACTAAATTATTAGATTATTGTAAATACCAATGTATTTTGTAAATATAATTCTAAGTGTTCAGGACAGTTCAAGAGCTCTTAAAATCTCCTTTTTTCTTTCACTTTATTTATTCTCTTAAATCTATGCTACATTACTTTCTATACATTACACTGAGACTGCCAGAAAACATATCCCAGCATTAAATTACATGGTATACATTCTCGTTCTTAATAAGTTAGAAAAAATAGGCAACTGTGCTATAAATTGGAGTACTTGACATCTGAAACAATCTGCATGCTGCAATTCAATGCCTGTTAGATGATGCATCCACACTTTATAAGCAACTAAATACATGGGTTAAATTACAGCACTATGGTACACTTAGTGCTGTAGGTTTCTGAAGAGAGCTCTACAGGTGCAATTCACAAGTACAAAGGAGGTGAAATGAGCACTGGCTAAGACAACAACTGCTGGAGCAAAGAAGTAAATCCCTACAGAAGTAGCAAGAGAATGTGTGAACCACAAAAGAAAATATTAGAGAAAAGGGATCCACAGAAAACAGCATTACAGGGTCATCAAATATGGCAGAAATTAGTAAGGAAAGAAAACACATATGTAAGAGGAAGATCTGGCAATGAAAAATACTGCAAGGAGGAAGGGGAAAAGAGATATGAGAAAATATTCAAGAATTAGAGGGTATGGGGAGAAAGTAAGCAAGCAAGCATCCATGCAAGCCACAAGAAAGCAAAATAAAGGACAAAAAAAGTACAAAGAACTTAAGAAAGATCAGACGACATGCACTGGCACATAAAGTAAAGAAAGAAACATTCTATCTGCTGACATCAAAGGTCATTAACAGTATCAGTTACATAGCATTAAATGTATCTCTGCTTACTGTGAATATGGGTGGATGGCAATCCCAGAAGTTCTTGTCTGCTGCAACAGAAAAGTTTCTGTCTTACAGCACAATCAATAAAAAATCAATTGCCTGATAATTGCTTTTCATCAAATTAAATTATGGAGGGGTACATAGCTCAGAGGGTTGGAAATAAGATGTGGAGTCACTGCTCCACTGCTCACTGGGTCACTGCTACAAACACAATGCAAGTCAATAATGACTAAGAGTTGTTACTTTTGTGTTAGTGAAACACCTGATTTTAAGATCTACTAAACCACACCCTTGTTGCTTTATAACCGCAGAACTTTGTTTTGCCAATCCCTGAACAAAGTTGGATGAAGCTCCCATGTGACCTTTGTGCTGCCTGTGATTATAATCAATATAATTCCTTATCCTTTCAATCAATTACAACACAAATCCAAAGAGCCTGGTTACTTTCAAGACTAATTGGAAAAATTAAAAAGATTATAAGTTAGATTTAAAACATTTATCAAGACCTCAAAATCACATATAGTATTTAGTCTTTTTGCCAGGATCATAAATATAAAAAAAAATACTTTTTGAGCATTTTGATTCTCACAAAAAAAAAACAAATCCAAACCCACAGAAGAAACCAATCCAGCCCCCCCACCCTGCACACCAAAAAAAAGCCAAACAACAAAACAATCCAAAACATTACTAAGTTTTGCATCACTCTTGAGGCATTAAAGCAAGAGGAAGATCATTCAAATTTCAGAAAACACTATGTGGCTTTACATAAAAGATAGCTAGTTTTGTTGTGAAAGTAAAGTCTGGACAGTACCTGTGATACTGCTGACAAGTAAACGTGTAAATACAGGCATTCTTGAAGCCATTTATCTGGTAGTGGCACTCTTGACTTTTACTGTTTCCTGTTGCATCCTGTTTTCTAAAACCTACAGGGTTTTTTTGTTTGTTTAATTGCATACAGGAAATTATTACTATTATTATTATTTACTTATACATTTTAGACTCCAGATTCAACGTCATTTCTAATTTAAGATTCAGCAGTTAAATACTTTTAGTCTGTTCTTACCAGCTCTGTGATATTCATGGCTATTTGTAGCATAATTAGCAGATTGATGTGGACAGCCACATACAGATGAATTTGCTGCAGGAATTAGAAGACTACGACTGAATTTGCATGTTCAGAAGTTCCACAGAGAATATGAATTCTCTTTCCCTGCAATCTTATTTTTATAATTTATTATTCTAAGAATTGGACAGCAATTAAATACCTCTACAAGAGCCAATGTAATTGGAGCAGGGGTGGGGGAGGAGGTTCTGTTTGCCAAAAAATAAAAAAATAGAAAAAAAAATTGCTCCTATTTCCCTTTTTCTTCCTATATCCTGACAGTAAAGAATGCACACCACATCCTCTGGACAGTCAGGCACTTCGTTAAACAATAAACCAAAGATACACAGTATTTGTAATATCCTTCAGTTAGTATTTACTCAAATTTATCTATTTTATAGAAAGCAAAACAGCGTGCTTAGTATTTTCAGTGAGGCAGACAAGCTATAAATAAAGGATCTCTTCATAAAAAACATTCTGTCTGTAGCTTCATGCTAAAAACACTCTGGTTTCTATACCATATATATGTATGGGATTGCTGCTCTCCCCACACTGCAGCAGAAGATTGTCTTTTGGGTAGGACATGAGGAACTGAGCAAATTAAAAAAAAAATATTGACAACTTTTTCTCAAAAACACCATCAGTCTCAGTGCAGTCCATGTAGCACACTTGTAAACCCTTTAAAACAGAGTGCAAACCATCACAGGGGTAAGAAGTAGCAATATCGCAAACAAGTACCTTCCATCACAAATCACACCATAAGGAGCATCACCCTTTCTTCAATAAGGTACAGCTCTCACAGCTCAGCTAAAAAAGGACTGTGCAAAACTGTGCTAGCAGCACACTGATACTTATTTTACTTCAGTTAGAGGAAACAGAGTACTCCTTTTGTACAATGGTGTAGTCATCAGAGCACTCACCTGACGGCTGATTTCCAAGCCATCGTCACCCAGAAGCCACAATTTCTTTCCAGGAAAAAGCTCTAAGCTGTAAAGAGGACCAGGAAGAGAGTTCTTTCACTCTCACCACAGCAACTGAGTCTCTGTGTGCACAGAGGGATGAGAGCCTACAATTTACACTACCTTTGGCATTTAAAGGGAGCCATATCTAACACCTCATGCTTCTGGTACAGCTACAAAACATCCCAGCTTCAGCTGTAGGATAACCAGCTTCCCTGTCCTAGCTTGGGATACATTTATGCAAGGAGAGAACTGTAGTTACAAACAGTATCTGTGGCTCTCAGTTTGTGCTCGTTGACCACCCACACAGCCTATATGGAAGGTTCCTGTCACACATGTGTTTTGAATTGAAACTGATGCTAACTAAGTGAACCAGCTGGGCTCAGGCCCTGACCAAGAAGGCATGATTAATTATTCCAGGAACTTAAGAGGTAACATACCTTCAAAAATTTATCCAATTACCTACTTACTCCATGTAGAATTTCTTATGGATAGTAAGGGGCTGTACATCTTGGAAAACACAATTATTGCTTAGTATTTACCATTCTTAAGAGTTTATTATTGCCACAAAACCCAATGCTATTGGTCTATAATGCAGAGTCATCATAGATAATCTTCAAATTAATGCAGGTAATAAATCCTACTTTATGAATCTTGATCTGAAAGCTTGAACAAAAGAGGTAGCAACTTATTCCACTATTAAAAAAATCGGTCTAATTTCTCACTATACTTGAAAGCTTAATGTTTACACTTGTTTACTATACAGTTTTTCCCTTAGCAGAGTAACTACTAAATAATTTTTCAGCAATCTTTGAAACAATTTGTCACAATTTTTAAAAATACTTTTTATTGGCATAAACCAGTTTGATTTTGGCTTGATTTATAATGAGCATTTAATTGTGCATTATTTTCCTAGTGCAGCTCTTAAAAAGCTGTTTCCATTCACAGGTACACTGAAAAGAACAAAAAACTTATACATAAAAAGTAATGTACCACCATAATTTGAAAACATTCACCTCATTCATCTATCTCCACTAAAAGATTTATAATATGTCTAAACCAGAAATTGATGAATTCATCAGTGGCTGCAACATTTTGATCATAATCAATAATATAATTTTACCCCTTAAATGGGTTTTCAATTAAAGTACATTTTTTTTCAAAGTAATGTTATTTTTGTTGTAAAAACAGTTTCTCTGCAGACTAACAGCATTAAATAATTTCATACCGGGTGCTGTGTTGTAAAGAACAATAACCTGTACAGCCAAACAAAGATAATACTATAATTAATGAAAGATATATAAAATTCATTGTGCTGTTTCACAGGTTAAATATTACAAAGTAAAACATTTCTTAGATAAATAAGTACAAGTGTAAAGATCAAGCACTATTATGCAAGTTTAGAAGTTCATTATCCAACAAAGAAGAATCTAAGGACAGCAAGAGAACATCAGAGTTAGGAATTCAGGCTGGCCTGGCTCCCACAAATTCACTTTTGAACTTTCTCTTAGCTCTCCAGAAAACCCAGGACAAGACAGTCTAGAAGCTTCCAAACAAAGTCAGTGTAAAACATTTCTTGGATAGAAGAGTATGCCAGGAGCAGTAGAAATGGAGCAGACCGTCACCAGTCTCATCAGATGATATTAAATGACATTATCAGGACTTTCTTTAAGTTTTATTTCTCTGTAAGCTGGTGCTTACTAGGCTAGGACTTGCTGTACAGAGCTAAAGTAGAGAATGTCTTAAAGGAAAACTTATTTGTACTGCTACACAGCAAGACCTTTTAGATATAAGAAATAGAAACTAAATTTAATAGTGTGGAGTAAGACGAATGAGCAAATATATATGAAATCATGCTAAACCAGAGGCGTTTGTGGTCCATTGAACAAATACTCCTGCTGTAGAAAGTGAATTAAATCAAATGGTGTGATCTGATTATCTTCAAGGATTATTTGTAATGGGAAAACTACTGGTTCAGGTAGGAACAGACTGTTACCCTTCAACTAAGTGGCAGTTATTGATCTTTGCTGGCACAGCCTCATTGTTACATGGCTTCACTGTTATGGAGAGGCTGCTCGCTTAATGTCTGTCAGTCTGGGAAATACAAGTAGTCCTTCCTTAGGAAAGATAGAGGGAGGTAATTTCAGGGTCTTCCATCTTTTACAGAGCTCTACTGTTCAGAAGCCAGAAAGTGTATTTCCTTTGTCTACGGCAATTAACTAAATCTTGAACTTCACACAATTCTTATGGATTAATAATATGTATATGTAGAAATAGGAAAAAATTTCTAGCACTGCTGTTAGCAATGGAAACACAGCTTTACCCAGAACCATCATCCCGTACCAGGACAGAGGCCTCAGAATAAGGAAAAGGAGAGGACACTTAGGGGAGATTATGGGGAACTCTTCAAAACTCTTTGAGTTTTGGTGTCACTTCTGAGAACTTAATTGAATGGAAAAACAATTGCATAGAATTTGAAAAGAAACAAAAATGGGTTCTGTAGCTTTAAGAACAGACAAAACCCTTGCACTCTTGTTCAGGGGACTGCTTTACATAAATCTTCAGGAAGTCTCTGACAAGCAGTATCCTGGACAGAAATCAGATAGCTATTTCTCAGGCTCAAATATCCAGCTTGTTTTGAGGCAAATCTCAAGATAAATACACCAAGAGTTATAAATCAGAGAACTATACCAGATGCAAGCAAAAATGAGGCTACAAAATCTGAGGAACAAGTACACAATTCCACTGCTCTTCCACTGCATTTGTCAAAAAATGTTTGCTAGTTTCACAGTTGTCCACATAAGTTGAAAACTGAAAGTTACAATTGGTAGACATCTTGGAAATTTCACTCCATTCAGCTTTTGTGAGGGAGGGAGCTGTAGCTTAGAATCAATAAGTTTCTCTTTATTTATATTTGGAAGCTGGTCCTGAAAAGCTTCTTCACACAAGAAATTCCTCTTCCTACAGTAAACAGCCAAATAGGACGAATGCAGTCATAATTTATCATTGCAGAACAGCAAATGCACAAATGTTGATCAATTAATGTAGAGTGAAATCTTGTTTTATGTCCCCCTTAGTGGAGCAGGTTAATTCCAGGGATTCACCATTCAGAATACCCTCCATCATTACTTACACATCCACCTGGGCTCTCTGATGCTGTGCATTTAAGGCCCAGCTGGGAGATCCAAACGTACAATGACATCCCCGTGAGTTTGTGAGGCTCAGGGAATGTGGCAGGGGAGTCAGACTCCTCGGAGAGGAATGACAGCAGATGCCCTCCAGGGGAACTACAAACAGCACGTCATCCCGGACTGCCACTCTGAGAACACACTCTGGACTCAAGGAAAAGAGCTGACAGGCAGCAGCCATAGTTTCAGCTGTTTCCTTCAGATCTCTCCCATCAGGTGTCACTACGATGTAGCATTGCTATAAAATTTTCAAGTAACAAACATTAAAGTAGTGAGTTCCTTTTTCTCCCAACTGGCAAAGCACCTCTGTAGTCTAATTATGCAAAACCTGAATAGTCGGCAACAATGAGCTTTGTGATGAGAGGGTGGGGAAAACTGTTAGCTGTGTATAATTTCCACTTCCATAGAGCTGATTTTCTTCTTATACTTCTTATACTTCTGAAAGAGATGTCTTTAATGAAGTGGTTAATTTAATGCAATGCTCAGCATTCTCTTCTTAACAGGTGGCTGTATTCTGAACTTCATTCATCTATTTCAAATTGTTATAAAATGGCTGTTGAATTCTTTTCTTTGGAGAGATAAAATATATTTGTAATAAACAACAAAATTTTCTAGCAGCTGGTTGTGAAAATTAAGAAAAAACCAAACCAAATCAACAGGCGGAAAAAGCAGTCTCCATGCAGACCCTGAGTGTCCTACCACCCAGCAATTCTGCAGGCATTCAGACACCTCACTGAAATGTCTCAAAAATCAATAGCAATTTATTCTCTCTTTGGACCCCAACCAACAAAAGTAAATACTACTGTCACCTGCGGTCTGCCTTCAGAACATGGTCATAAAACAGTCTTGCTACTATACCACAACCCTCCAGGGCTCTTTATCTATGCTGGCTTTGCAGATTGTATTGGATTTCACAAAGGAGAAACACAGAAGACAGCAACAAAAAGGGGTCAAGTTCCTGTACTCCGACCACCCAGGCTGCTGAGCTGGAATTACAAAAAGGTTTGGCACCTGTCTTACTTCAGTTTCAACTACAGTAATTTTATTAAAAGGGAAAAAGGAAAGAAAAAAAAAATCCAAAACTGAAAAAGGAATATTAGAATAACGTTTTCTCATGCAATAAAAGGGAAATCCTAGAGGAAAAAGTTGAAACACTTGCATCATTGCTAAGTTAATTTCTTAAAAATTTGAGGTTTTGAAATTCACATTCCTTACAATGCTAATGAACATATGTCACAATATTCAAAGTGATCCAGAATACTGACAGATTGTTTTTAAAATCATCATAATTTGTAACCAATATTAAGGAATCAATTCCCATCTCATTATAAGACAACCAACCAGTTTAACTGCTCACAGCATGAGGTATATCATTGTCACAGGGACCTTAGAAAATTTCAAACACATAATATAAGATATGCTCACTTCATTTCTAGTGATCCTGTGTATGTTGGTGGAATGGACTCTTGTCTTTCCAAGGAACATTCTTTAAATATGCTTGCATCTTTGCATATTAAATTGTCTTTGCTGCTGCATGAGTGTAAAGTATTGAGGTGGAGTTTTTTTCTCTTTTGTTGAAGGTCTGCGTATTATCCTTCCCCACCCCCACCATTTCCCTAGTCCCTTTCTCCCGCACCCAGCTGACGTGTTTCCCAGCCTTTTCCTTGCCCCTCCCCTTTCTGGGTTTAGCCCCTGCACGATCCCTGCCTCCTCTGAGATTCGGGTATAAAATCTGTGTTCGCCCGTCCTGAGGGGTCTTGGGGGCTTCCAGAATAAAACCACCCTGTTCCCCTCCCAAGTCCCGTGTCGCCTCCATCTGCCCCTGCGCCTGAACAGAAACTGCAGAGCAGCAAAAGGGGGAACGGATGAACTCTCCTCCTCTTCTCCTGCTGCTAAATCTCGCCGCCGCTGGGGGGAGAAAAGCGGACGGCACGCACCGCAACAGATAGTAGCAGAGAATGGTTTCGTTTTTTGTTTTGTGATTCGTGATGGCGCCTGCCTCACAGAAGAGGAAGGAGGAAAGAGAAACACCTGCAGCCATGAAAGCTCTGCACAACGACGCTAAGAGGAACCCAGCGCTGAGCGGAAAAAAAAACGAGGTTCCTGGACCCTCTTCGCGTCTCTGCCCTCTACCCTGGCCGTAGACAGCCACGTTGCGGGGGCAGCCATGCCGCAGGTGGCCTTAAGGGGGGTAGACTTACCCCAGGACAGGGAGGGGGGTTTGGCAGTGCTTGATGGACTGAGCCCGAAGAATGGCGCATCAAGGGACGGCACTTGCTTGAGACCACCAGAGGCTAATAGTGGGTGAACCCAAGGCTTCGAGGATGAGCCTTGGTTAATGGGAACACCTAGGTCTCTGGAAGAGCCAAACCATGAAAGAACACGTTCCCAGTTCAGCGTGATTTTTCCATCACCCGAGAAGAACGTACGAGCCACCACTGCCCACGCCTGGAGGGTAAGTGGGACTGGAACAGGAAGATCCCCTGGCAGGCAGATGGGCTTCCCCTTTCTTTTTTTTCCTATGTTTTAACCACTACCCATGCCCAGATCCGGGCTGTATTTTTGCATGTCCGTAGCGGACAGGTGGATTTTTTCTTTTCCAAGGGGGAGCTAACCCCGCTCGGTCTTTTGTGGGGGGGGGACTCATATTTGGGGGCTTTTTCTTCTTCTCAGAAAGCTCTCCTTTCGATCCTCTCCTCCCTGTTCTGGGCTCTGGGGGCAGAGAGGCTAGAAAAGACACAAATGGGACAGAATTGTAGACTGCGACACATTAGCTATGGGAGAGTTGATAATATTTTAAAAGAAGCCCTTCACACCCATGCATTTTGTCGACTTTCAGTTGCGTCGGGCCCCTCTCCTGTAGATTTTCCCTTTAGCTTTTGTAAAGCTCCCCATCCCCTTTTCCCCACAGACTTTGCTAAACTCTCTCCCTTGGGGATGGCAGCGTACGAGCTGCCCCAAGCGCCCTGTCAGACCCTGCTGCTCTCCCTTGGGGGTGGCATTGGCCGTGCCACCCCGGGCGAGATGCAGCGTGCCTGGCACCCCCTCCCAAGATGGCACTGGCCACGGCACTTGGAACCCGTTTTCCCGCCGTGATCCTTCTCTTCTGCCCCGAGTTTTCCCGCCAGCCCCACCCCTCCCTCAAGGGCCCTGCACCATCCTGCAGCGAGGCTAGTCCCTGTTGTGGGGAGGCGGGATTGGATCAATCCCCCAGTCCTTCTTCTGCCTCTCCCTCTGGGGGGAAGGATTGCCAGGGGCACCTCTCGTCAGAGGACCTTTTTTCTTAGGAGATCAACCCCATTTTTGGGGGGGGACCTCCTTCAGAGGAAGGTGAAGCCAGAAACCTGGATCGGGAATCCACCGTTTTGTTTTCCCCCTAAAATGGTGGCGCTCACGTCCACCCTTTACCAAATCCCCTTTCTAATCATGACAATCATTAATCAAGTGATTGTCTCATTCCCCTATCCCATCCCTTAAGTGTACCTTACCCAAAGTTCCCTTTTTATTTCAATGCATGCCTTTTTTATTACTTTTGATCCCTTTAAAATAATTATTTCGATTGTGTTATATTTTATAGAAAGAAAGATCATCCTCTTTGATTATTGTTCATAATGCTGTGCCCACTTCGCAATCAAAGAATCAAATCAGAGAAGCCACGTCGCTGCTTGCTGCTCCAGCTCTGCAAGAACCTAAACACCACAAGTGTTGCAACAGATCAAGCCATGAATCCTGCTTGTACCTCTGATCTGGAAGAATTTATTTGGGACAATTTTACATGTTTTAAGTTTTAAAGTGAAGAAAAATTTTACCCCATGTATTGTAATTAAGATTGAGTTATCCTTATCTGTTGTTTTTCAATTTATGATCTTTTAATAATTTGTAATATTACTATATGACTTTTATGTTTTATTAATTTGTTTAAACCTCACATCTCTCTTTCTTTTTGAAAAAAAAGATTAAGATGTTGAGGCGGAGTTTTTCTCTTTTGTTTAAGGTCTGCGTATTATCCTTCCCTGCCCCCCGCCCCCTTCCCTAGTCCCTTTCTCCCGCACCCAGCTGACGTGTTTCCCAGCCTTTTCCTTGCCCCTCCCCTTTCCAGGTTTAGCCCCCACACGTTCCCTGCCTCCTCTGAGATTCGGGTATAATATCTGTGTTCGCCCATCCTGAGGGGTCTTGGAGGCTTCCGGAATAAAACCACCCTGTTCCCCTCCCAAGTCCCGTGTCGCCTCCGTCTGTTCCCACGCCTGAACTGAAACTGCAGAGCAGCAAAAGGGGGAACGGCTGAACTTCCCCTCCTCTCCTGCCACTAAATCCTGCCGCTCGGGGGAGAAAAGCGGACAGGGCACACACTGCAACAGTAAAGCCTAGAGGGCATAGAAATTCTCACCATCACCACTAATTATTTTTGCTTCTTAGAAATACTGATTGTTGTGGGTTCATATATAAAGTTCAGGATGCATCACTAGTTCATACAGGCATCACATCCCGATTTAAAGCTGTTCACCCTTTCTTTTGTGGCTGTTTATATCATGAGTAGAAAGAGCATGGGCTGAATGCAAAAAAGGAAGTTAAAAGAAAAAAATTGACCTTCTATTCCAGTTTTCAACATGGACAGGTATTCCATGAAGTAATTTCCCACTCTAAAACAGTAGAATGCCAAAACTTAAAAGTGCAATACAAATATGTGTATTTAACAGGCCTTGTAATAACCCTTGTTACAAGCCAGGCTAGAATTATCATTTCTTTCAGTAGGGGAAAACTTAGTAAAGAAAACTGAAAATTCCAAAATATTTTAGGTTAATACCTTAGGAGAAAGAAAAATCTGCCTGGATTTTACATGACCACATGAGAAGAAATGAGGAGATACTAAGACCAATTATTTACACAAGATATAAACACTTGTGTAATCAAAGGCATTCTGAACAGTGCTATAAGAAACTCCGGTAAAATATTAGGAGAATAATGTATTAATTATTTTAGAAATCAGGTGCAAAATGAAGAAAACCCAATAGCCACTAATGTCAGAGAAAAGCAACAAAATAAACTGAATTTTATATTGAGTCATAAATGGAATGAAAAGGGAAAAAGGCTACAAAGATTTAATTAATTCCTTCTACAATAAGCCACAGCCACAATGAATGGAAAGTCTACCATTGTACAAACCAAATTTAGGGTACAGCAGACTGCCTCAACAGCAGATGAATATTCAATTATTTCATTAAAACTGTAGAACTTTTTAATGAATATTTAATAAGCACATCAGTATCTGAAGTCAGACTGCTGCATGACTGGATAATCATTCAATCCTATGAAAGCTTTTACTAGCCCCTTATTAAAAAAAACCAAAAACTTACAGGTTAAAAAGATATTTTTATCTTTAATTTTACAAGAGCTAAACAGAATATGACTCAACAAAGCAACAGCAGAAATCAGGAGTGCTTCTCTACTGTTCCATTTGTTTGTCCCAGTAAGACCATTTAATTTAATTTACTATTTACTCATTTTTCATTTGCAATTCTCTGCAGGTGTCTGTGTTTACTACACCTAGTACTGGGAACACAAAATAGAAATTTCTGAAAATAGGCTTAAATAATTCCAGAAATTCTTCTGTGATTTTGAAGCATCTGCCAGAAAAGCTCTGACAAGGATTCTGTTTTGTTTAAAGGAACAACTCCTAGCTTGCCTCAGAAGCAGAGCAGCCAGCCGGTCAAGGGAAGTGATTCTCCCCATCTACTCCACTCTGATGAGATCCCTCCTGGAGTACTGCATCCAGTTTTTCTGGGGTATCTGACATTGGAAGAATGTGACCTGCTGGAGCAAGTCCAAAAGAGAGCCATGAAGATGATTAAGGGGATGGAGCACCTCTCCCAGGAGGACAGGCTGAGAGAGTTGGGAATGCTTAGACTGGAGAACAGAAGGCTCCAAGGAGACTTTACAGTACCTTTCATTATTCATTACCTAAAGGGGTCTACAAGAGAGATGGAGGATCACTTTTTACAAAAGAGAGTAATGACAGGACAAGGGGGAATAGCTTTAAATTGAAAAAGGGGGAAATCCTTCACTATGAGAGAATTGAGACACTGGAACACATTGCCTGATTCAAGGAGCTAAAACTCACCACAACTAGAACAAAGGGGGAAAATAGGAACACCTGAATCAGCTCAGCACTGAATGAGAAAAGTGAGAATACTGGCAACTGAAAGGTGCTGGAAGAAATTATTTAGCTGTTTGTTTGTTTTGCCTACCCATTTGAACAAGTTAGCTATACTGTGAAAATTGAGTTGCAGACCAAATCAACTAATATGAATGCTCTGTCACCCTAATACATTAACTACTGACACTGTTAAATGAAATTAGATATTTTGTTGACTTTATGAAAAAAAGTTTAAGTTACCATGCACAAACTAACTTTGGGTTAAAAACTGGAGAGATATTTTAAAATTTTGCTAATATTACAGTGAAAGCAATACATTAGCCATATTGGTACAAACTGTTAACTACAGGTGTGTCAGTCTCACTTCAGTGCCTGGTAAAGTTATACTGAAGGTACTGAAAAACATCTGGAGGACAATGCAGTCATTGGCCACAGCCAGCACAGCTTCATGAGAGGAAAGTTATCAACCCTGATTTCCTTTTATCATCACACTTAGCTGATCAGGGGAATCCAGTCGATATAATCTTTCATATCTCAGTAATGCTTTGGATACTGTCTCTCCCAGGATCCTTCTGAACAAAATGTCCAGCATGCAGCTGGATAAACACAACATGGGATGGGTGAGCAACTGGCTCATGGGCCAGGCACAAAGGGTTACAACGAATGAGGACTGGGGACCTGTCACTAGGGGGTTCTAGAGAGCTCCATTCTCAGCCGTGGGCTCTTCAACGTCTTCATAAATGACTTGGACAATGGACTGGAAGGGATACAGAGCAAGTTCACAGAGGGTACAAAACTGGGAGAAACTGTTAAGTCCCTTGAAGACAGGAAGGCCATGCAAAGAGACCTCAACAAATCAGTGAGTTGGGCAATCACCACCTGTATGAAGTTCAACAAGGGAAAGTGCCAGATTCTGTACCTGGGATGGGACAAAAGCAGAAGACAGTACAGGGAATGAGATGCTGGAGAGCAGTGCCACAGAAAGGGACCTGGGGGTCCTGGTCGATGGCAAGTTGAACGTGAGTCAGCAGTGCCCTGGCTGCCAGGAGGGCCAGCCCTGTCCTGGGGGGAATCAGACCCAGCATCGCCAGTCGGGCAAGGGAGGGCATTGTCCTGCTCTGCTCCGACCTGGGGCAGCCTCACCTCGAGTGCTGGGGGCAGTTTTGTGTGACACAATGTAAAAAAGACATTAAGCTCTAAGAGAATGTCCAGAGAACATCAACAAGGATGATGAAGGGCCTTGAGGAGAAGCCGTATGAGAGCAGCTGAGGTCACTTGGTCTGTTCAGCCTGGAGGAGACTGAGGGGAGAGCTCACTGCAGCTACAGCTTCCTCATGGGGGGAAGGGGAGGGGCAGGCACTGATCTCTGCTCTGTGGTGACCAGTGACAGGGGGAATGGCCTGAGTTTGTGTCAGGGGAGGTTTAGGTTGGGTATTAGGAAAAGATTCTTCACCCAGAGAGTGGCTGGGCACTGGATCAGGCTGCCCAGGGAAGCAATCACAGCACTAAACCTTGACCGTTCAAGAAGCATTTGGACAAAGCCCTGGGGCAAATGGTGTGACTCTTGGGCATGGTGCTATGCAGGGCT
Organism: Chloebia gouldiae; assembly: GCA_003676055.1. Taxonomy (NCBI): domain Eukaryota; kingdom Metazoa; phylum Chordata; class Aves; order Passeriformes; family Passeridae; genus Chloebia; species Chloebia gouldiae. The sequence goes on from QUSF01000038.1 coordinate 3,843,668, forward strand.
GAGAGTTGGACTTGATGACCCCATCCAACTCAGCATGTTTTGTGATATATAGATAGGTACATTCACACACACATGTGAGTGCAGGTGTATGTATTTCTAATAATTAACTATTGTTTTCTCTCCAAAATGCTTGGGAAAAGGTTAACTCAGGACCTTTGCTAACATACATGTTCTCATTTCACTTTTATTCAGGCAGGAATTTCTGTCACCATAAGACTAGTGAGCCCTAGTCTAATATTTACAACCTTCTTTTTATAAGGAACTAGATTTAACAAGAATATTTACTAAGTTTGCAATGGATTAAGCTCTACCCTTCTAAAGAAATCTCTGCAAATTGCTTCAACTACTAAGAGCTACCCAAACAAACTAAGAATTAAGAAAGTGAACCATTTTAATCACTACTTTGCCAATACTACCAATAAGATAGTATGGCAAGTTCCTGTACCAATACCAATCGCTAATGTGGCCATTTTTCTCTAGGATGTAAATAGAAATTGTTAAGTAGATCTCATCTCTTAGATAACTAGTTTTGACTGCTTACCAGTTTAGACCAAATAAATATTTGCAATTTAAACACAAACATTTCTAGAAGAAATTACTTTGCACTTCCATTAAAAGTGAAATTAACTGGACAAGACAGCATGCTTGCTTCCAGGCTTTCCCATCCCTTTTCTTAAAATCTTGGTACATGAATATGCCTCCAAATGTGAGCTTACCAGAACAGAGGTGTGCGAGAGCAAATCACATAATTGGGAAGCCTGAAAATACAGGATAAAATTATAACGAGAAGGCAATATTTTATCACAAATTTGAGCACTCAATAATATTTCTAAAAATGCATACATTCTAAAAGCTCTAGCTTTTTGTTATCCTGGAGCATATTAACTAGCACAACTTATAAGTTTGGGGAAACAGTTTAAAGGCTAATATTCCAAACCCAAGACTCACCAACTGAGGTCCCCTCAGTAAGGTGCAATGCATATAGAGAAGCCAAAATTCTCTGCTTGTACTTTTGACACTGTTGGTGTATATCCTTCTGAACAGCACTTCAGATTTCATTTTACAATTCTGATAGTTTAAAACTACTTTTCTCCTGAAGCTTGACACACAGGTCCGTAACTATCCCAGTAATAAAACAGGAGTCCACAGACAGAATTCTTAAGAGTAGGGGTATTTTTATTTTTCAAGTTAAAAAAAAAGAAAAATATATCAAATCCAGCTACTTATGCCTCTCTTTGCATGACACTAAAATGATGCTTACAGGATGTAGTTTTGCAGCTTATGGCTGAGTATAAGCAGACTAAATTGTAAGCAAGCTGTGTAGGATAGTTCATTATTTAGATTGCCTGTTGTTTCCTATTGAGCAACCCTGATTCCTCTTCTCTTAATGGGTTTTAAATATAAATAAAAAAAATACTCCAATAACAAAATATTAAAAGAAAATAATGCTAGTTTCAAGGAATGATGGAATGACTAGGGAAACATTCCAGTACCATGGTGTTCATCATCAAAGACAAGATCATATACCCTGACTTCAAATCAGACTTCAATAGGACACAACAAGGTAAGCAGTCTGAGACACTTAATAATGAAAAATTACAGTGGCACATTGAATGTAAACTGAGTGAGACAGAAGCTCTGCAGAAACAAACTAAAATTTATTCTAAGTCTATCCTGAAATTATAGTAGAATAAACAAATATTAATATATCCATGTTTTTAAAAATAGCTTTTTCTTCCCTTACTTGGCATCATACATACTTACCTATCCAAAAGCAGGTAACTGTTCAAGTGATCCAGACTTCCATCAAAGAGGTTAGTAACAAACTCATTTACACTTACATTCTATTATTAAAACTTAACATAAATAAGGAAATCTAACTAAAGATGTTTACCTACATGTACCATGCTTAAGAAAAAGTGTCATTGGTTGTAACATGTTTTGCAGCTTATATTCACTTATATATTTTGCACTGCACATTCAATTTAATTTTCTAGATATGCCCTCATCAGTGCGTGAAGATGCTCCAATCAATTCCAAATTAATGGATTCTGTTTCAAATAAGCAGGGTGTATTTAACCAATATATTATGAAGGCTAATCCAGACTGATTTTATTTGCTGAAATACAGGAATTTCTTTGACCTCACTGTCTTGATTTCTCTTGGACCTTACTCTGAGGCTGTAACAGATTTGTTTTAGCAATAAGACAATGGTACAATCTAATCCACTTTCCAGATTGTAAACATGACTGTTCAAAGCACACATGTAATTATATTCTTTCCTTGCATCGACACATTATAGAAACACTTTTTTAGTAGAAACCTATGATTTGATATGAACAGTGTTTTTCTTAAAAAAGAAGTAAAATTAAAATTTGCCTTTAAACACTGCTATTTTACAAATTTACTCAGTTAAAACAACATTAATCTATAAAAGCAATGCCTAATTTTAATGTTCTTTGCTTTTAATATATTCTTACACCAAATGTTACAGCAACTAAGAAGTTTCAGCATTTTTTCACCTCTTTGAAAATCTGAAAGCAGTTTATACTTGTATAATTCCAGCATTTCCCCTCACTGAAATCAATACTCAAGAAAAGCATGCAGGTATATCAACCTGCTATCCGGATTTGAAAGAATACAATTTTATAGTCCTAAGTTATTCTTCAGTGTGTTGGCATAAAGAAACAAACATACCTAATTTTGTGGTTCTTCTCAAATCTATTGACTATGAAACATAGACACAAAAGAAACCTGCCATCCTGAACACACAGGAAACCATATAATGAAAAGAGCCATGACAAAACAAATACCTAGTCTTAAAATAATAATAGTTATTGAAGAAGGAAACAAAATTCACAATCCAAAAGATTCTCCAACTGGACAATTCTATTTCTCCTGCCATCATCGCAGACAAATACTTTTAAGATTAGTCCCTTAGCAAAGGCAGGGGTACTGAACTATTCCAGCCCATCTCTGAGCTCATCTTTAGTCAGAAGCTCCCTGCCTACTTAGAACCTGGGCAACAGCTTTACAACTACTGTATTTCAGTGTAACATATTAGCTACAAACCAATTTTTAGTGTTTTAACTGAAACCTTAGACTATGTGTTGCGTCGTGGTCAGCTCCTCTCGCCGCGACACCCCGAGCGGTGGCGTGCTGGGCGGTGAGAGGGAAGAGAACGGGCGGCCGCTCCCCCTTGTGAGCTCTGCGGTCCCAGTTATCGGCGCGGGGACAGATGGCAGACGACACGGGACTTGGGGGGTGAACAGGATGGATTTATTCAGCAAGCCCCAAGACCCCCCGGGGAGGGAGAACAAAGGTTTTATACTGTAACTCAAGAGGTGGAGTATAGGAACAGCAACCAATAAGGGTAGGGCTGGGGAGGAGTTTAGGACAGGACTAACATAGCACAAACCTATCAGGGAGAACAGGGGGGTGGAGTAACACAAAGTAACCAATAGGGTGTTGGGCCTCACTAAATGGACAGGGAACTCTCTGGAAACATGGGTGGGGACTAGGGAGAATGACAGGGAGTGCTCTGGAAGCAGGGGAGTGGACTAGAGGGACTGACAGGGAATGTTCTGGGGAAAGGGGCAGAGAAAGGGAGGATTGACAACTTGGAGAGGAGGGGAGTTAGGGAAGAGCTGGGGAAGATTGGCAACTGGAGAAGGGGGGGGGGGGGATATGAACTGGTATTTTAACAAATATCAAATTAAAGAAAAACACACCACCACAACTATGAACTTCAAAAGAATCTAAACAGCTGAAGCTTAAGTAACACAGTTTTCTACTGTAACTGGGAAATATACACAACCTAAAAAACAACTCAAACTAAACCAAACAGCAGTTTGTGAAAAAAAGCAAATGTACATGTTAAGAATACAAAAGTGGAGTTGTACAGAAATACCTCATGTACCTGAAATTTCATGTATCTTTACTGAAAGAAAAAATTAGTACAACAAAAAGAAAATCATAAAAAGTGCCCAAAAGGGAAGCACAAAATACCCCACTAACACAGGACAACTTTTTTCCTTAAATGAGTGTTTTTTTCTGTTTGAAGTACTGTTGATTTATGTGTTAGAATTTTCAGCACATTTGTAAATAGAGTAATGTGAAAAAAATTGAATGTAGCTTCTAAGACCTATAAGCTGTAATACTGTAAAAACAGACAGAATAAAAATCCCAGCAAGGCTGAATATATCATAAAATGACTGTTCACTCTGTAAGAAATATACCTGTTTCTAATATATGTATAAACAACACCATATTATCAAAATTTACATAGCTTAAGAAGTGTTTTTGCTGCAGTAAAATCAAAATTTGATTCACAACATTTATGTAAGAACAATAACTTATAGTCAAGAGTCATTATAAATTACATGAACTAATGGGCACAATGTGAAACATTTAGCATCTTATGAGAAAATGAAACAGATTTTGTACAAACTTGCATTGCTAAGATTGTTACTGCCCAGCACGAACTCTACTGGGGGTGAGACAGCATGCACTAAGAGGTAGATAGTGCTGCACAAACTCTTTAATTATACTTTTGGTGACCCATCAAATTAAAGTTGGATATTAAAGATCATTATGCCTTTAAGTTAAACAGTTAAGTTTATCAGACAAGACAATTTATTTTATAAGACAAATCATTAAAAAGAAATTGGAAAATATGGAAATATTGCCAAATATTAATAAAGGTAGGAAAAAGCTCATTTATTAAACAGTCATTTCAAAAGTAATATTCTAGAGATAAAAATTTATTATTAGGTCTTTAAAATGGCAACAATTCTTCATGTATTTACAGTTTTCAGTTTGTTGATCTATTGTTAAGACATTAGTGGCATTTAAAAATAATTGAGGGCTAAACAGTGATGCACAAAATGATACATTCCCAAGTAACTTTTCCCCTACTTTAGTGTTAACAAGTAGGAATATGCTTTTGATGCTTCCAGTGTCAAGATCAGGTGAACTGAACGGTTTTACAGAGTACATTACTCCAACTCCTTAAGGGGCTATAAAATCACATTCAACTCAGTTTGCTATTAATAATTCATGGCAACTTCCTTAGTTCACCACAGGGGCATTACTCTTAGGGCATCATTCTTATTGAAATAGCTTAACAGGGAAAGTCAGATAAACAGTGTTACCATCAAAATAAGAAGCCACCTACCATGAACCCAGGGACTTTAGGGACTTTAAACGCCGCAATGAATTTAAATCCTTAAGTTTTTCAGGCTAAATTCAGAATTTGACATTCCTTTCTAAAAGTTGATGTTAATTTAATAGATGAGTAAAACCAACAAAATTCCACCTATCTAATGAAATGTGATTTATCTGCAGATTTGAAGTATCACATTTCTGTTAATTTAGCTATACAGCATAAGAGCTATTTATGCTTTCATTACTCTGAAATAGACTCTTTTAACAAGAATATTCTACTTCAATTATGGATTAAACTAAGTATATCCCATTACACATATCTATGATGTAAAAATATTATGATTTGGAATTGGAACACTTTTAACTATAGTAAAAAATACCTACCAATAAAGCAGTTACTGACACCAATTATGATACAAAGACAAGACTTCATTCTTCATGGTCATATAATAGATGATTCTTATAGAATTATGTCATGTATTATTAACATTTGGATTTCAGTGCTAAGTAGATAGATTCAGGAAAAAATGGCCTTCAATATAAACACATTAAGATAGGGACTAGACACTCATTTTGTAATTTACTCAATGGAACAAAATTAGCTTTGATGCATCAGTAAACCACCATGGAAAAATCAGCTTTATCCTTACAAACTTAATTAATTCTGGTGTAGAAAGAAAGGAAGTCCACTTCAAAAGCTTAGTCTGCTCTCTGAGTAAAATAATGCCCTATACACAAAAAATTCTAGTTGTATGAAAATTCACATCCATCTTTAAGTTTTTTAAGTAACAAGAGAACACAGTTCATGTTTTAACTGCTTTGTCCCCTGCCAAGCACATTTTGGTATTAAGAATAAGGTATTAGTGAGTGGCTTGTGGTAATTTGCTGTCAGTTTCCCGCACAGGTAAAAAGCCTCAGAGGTGCATGGGCCTAAGTGGTTCGCTGCTGTACTTTCAAAATACAAGGTCTTTGTGGCTGTATCATCATTCCATAGATACATTATCTACATACTTTTATAGACAAACTTTAGATTAATTGCTCCTGATAATGTTGGGGAAAACAAAGAAGGTCAGGCTTTTGGATACTAATTCTAACATACCTAAACAGTAACTATTCCCTGGGGTCTCTCACTTGCTCCCTACTCAGTAACATAGTAGCCCAGGAAGGTTGTTTCCTGACATAAACACCAAGGATCAAAAGAATTTCATTACTGTCTTATGGAGGAAAAAGCTGAGAAGCCTTGTCAAAAAGTCACTTATTTCTTATAAGATAGTTGATTTTTAAATCCAGCTGGAAACCAATAGAAGTGGTCCAAACTTCCCTTCTGAAGAAATCAGCATTGTCTTATTTGACTATCACTGTTAACAGAGTCAGATTCTTTAGCAACAACATATAGCAAGATATGCACAAGTTTCATGTAGATGAAATGAATAAGAAACCCAAACACTTTGACTTTTTATCCTAATGCCCCCTTTGCACAATTGGCAAAGTAAATTAAAAGTCTCCCTGTGCACAGTCCTTTGTCCTCAAACGGCTGCCCATTTCAATTCATGTCTAGAACTGAATTAAAGTTCAAAAGTTGTATTCACATGAAATCAGCTATCTTATTTTTTTTATGTGTTGCAATTGTATCCTAAATTGGTTTATAGCACACTGTCTGCTTTCCTAGTTCAGGAATCTGATTATGTGAACAGTTTTAAAATAACACATTTGAAATGAAACAGGAATTGATGCTGAATACTCATTGTGCATGGTGTTACATAAGGACATCTTAAGTACTTACCAGAATTACAGCAATAGTTCTATTATTACCCACTGAGAGTGCTTAATTTTTTTCAACTTTATTTACATTAAAAAGAACTATGACTTCTTAATATTGAAAAATCAGGAATGGACAACATATGTTGCAACTGCTGTCAATGACAGATGAAAGTATGGAAATGCCAGGCTTCCAGAAATGGAGTATGAGAAACATTTTAAGTCTGTCACCAAATACAATTTATAGCACAAACAAGGATTATTTGTAGTATTTGAGTGTTACTTAGCATTTCCATTGCAAAACTCTGTACAACTGAGAAGAAAAAAAAAAAAATCACAGATGTGTTCATGACACAATTTTAAGAAACCAATGTCCCAAAACAGCGTGCTTACTTTAATGCAAGTTACATCACTTTCTGTCAAGATATTACCCAAGAACCCTAAATCTCTAGAAAAGGGAAAGTACACCAACTGTTCACTTATTTGATGTAATATTACAGTAACTGTATAATTTTAAATACAATTTTGAAGTATCTGATGCTTATTTTTAAATGTGTAATTATTTTTGTTTCTGTAACAAAAAACAGCAAATTTAATCCAGAGCCTAATTAAGAGGTGCAACTTCATAAATAACTCCTAAGCAGAGTTGCATACACCCACAGTAAAATCAGCTGGTGTTAAGCACATGTGACTGAAAAAAATCCCAGGTACAAATGGGCACATAAAGTTATGGGCTTAGGAAGCTGAATTTGGACAGCACAGGTAAACTTTAGGAGCAGTGCTAGGATCAACTGTGTGACTCTGACTGATTTTGGTACTTTTCTTGAGCTTCAGGTGTTTTATGAGATTGATGTGGCCAAAGAATCATGCCATATTTGAAAATTTTGAGTTTTAATGTTATTTCAGAGCAGTACTCAGTACTTTTATAAGGCTGTAATGTGTTTTCATTTTACCTGTACTAAAAAAAAAAAAAAAGGTAACAGCAGGAAAGCAGCTAGTCTAAGAAAGGGAGGCATAAAATGGAAACAATGCAACAAAGAAGCAAATTTTAAAAATTCTCCTCTTCCTTTATTAGAAATAAGGGAAACAGACTGTGCTCGTCTTGCTTAGGGCTAAGAGTCTCACTGTATGGAATTCAGCCAGGCTCCAGCACACAACTCACTATGGAGTTTTGCTGTGTTAAAAACTAAACCAGATGGGATATTTGCTTCCAACAAAATAATTCCAATGGAAATTTTTAGAAACACTGTAAAATAAACTTTTCAGCTTCATCTGCTATTTTGTTGTGTGTAATAAGGGCAGGTTGAATGAAAAGTAGACTATGAAAACAAGCCACAAAAATTTAAAAATTCAAAACATTAATCATTAACCAACTTTCAAATTTATGTACCTCAGAACACCAACTGCTTAACTGCTTATATAAAGCACATGCCAGGCTAAAGCCAAATCTCAAACAGTAGCAGAGTTAGCGTGAATAAAATATTCTGAAATTATGTAAAGTGAGTAAAAAGGAAACCAGCGTAAATGTTAGCCCGTAGCTTCATAGGGCTTGAAGAAAAAATATGAAGCAAGTCAACAAACACCAGGGCCTTGTGAAAAATGAAAAAACTTGTTTTGTTGTTTTTGTTTGCTTGTGGGTTTTTTTTTGGTGTTTGGGGTTTGTTGTTGTTGTTGCGCCAGTGTCTTAGATTGTAGCCCAGAACTGTTCCTGGCAGTAAACAGCTTTTTTCAATACAAGCTATACCCACTTTATCACAACAACAAATTCACTCTTAAAGAAAGATAACAGGCAATAAGGGCAATATTTTGTAAACAAAGTAGCTTACTTTGTAACTGTAAATAAACTGGACCCATTACTTCTGAGAAACAGGGTCAGTTATTATAGAGAGACAAGCTCATGCTTCAGTTATCCCAATCCAGTTTGCCAAGTAAAGGTACCTACTACTAAAAATTTACTGTTAAAATGGCAATATATGTGGGAGGGGTTCCCGGGGTTAGTCCACCTGGGATGCCCTGGGAGACCACTTCTGTATAATTTTCCCGCCTGCCTCGATGCCAATCATTTATCCCTGTTCATGTCCATCATCGTTTGAGCTATCCCTTTGCTCTGGAATGTTCCTTGCTTTTTATGCCTTCATTGGTTCCCCAATGTAAGCTACCCCTTCCCCCCTGTCCCCATCGGTCCTCACCCTGTTGGTCACCCCTACTCCTCCCCTGTATCGGTCCATTATTGGCTGGTTTGTACCCCGACCCTCCGATCCCATTTCTGTTATATACCTTACCCTGCCCTCGGGACGGGGCGCTCAGAGCCCGCTCCCTTCCCAGGGAGGGTGTGTCCTTACACCTCCGACTTGGCTCTTCCCTCAATAAAACCCTCTGGGAAACACAGCAGCCTGAGCGTCATCCCGTCTCGGTAGAAGCCTCGCTTTAGCTATCCGGCTCCGGCAGATCGTACCCTCTGCGGCGTCTACGGCGGGACACAGGTCCCAGACGCCGCAAATATATGTTGTTTTTTTGTTTTGTTTGTTTTTTTTTTGTTTGTTTGTTTGGTTTTTTTTAATCTTACTGTCAGATTAAACATTGCTCTAAGCTCTCTTTTCTTCTTCAGGAACTGGTCTATGCCAGACTTATGAAATTCTACTTAGGCTTTGACCTTGTCCTACCATGTTTCTCCAATCACCCAGAAAGCAGATTGGAATGAAATTGATATGACTGGATAAAAGAAAATCAATTTTTTTTTAACATTTAGTTTCAGTAATCTAATTATGAAGCTTTTAGTAATAGCATAATTACTTTGAAGTTCTGAACATATGTTTCCACTGAGAGTATTCCACAGAGGACACTGTATCAGAAAAGGGAAAAAATGTAAACATAAAATTACCAAAAATATTTCAGCTCATCAAAAAAATATAAAAATTGAAAGGAGAACCATATGCCAGAGATTTAATAGGATGTCCAATATGAAGCACTTTTGTTTCCATCATGCACAATCCTTTAGTTTAATACCAATGAAGAAAATGGAAAATAATTTTTCCATTACATGAAAGCACATTACCAAAATGCTACTGGATTGGCACACTTAAAGAAATGAAAATACACATGTAAAATTACTATAACAAAAAGCAGCTGAACACCATTCCTTCAGCTTTGAAGGTCTAAATGTTTCTGCTGATGAAAAGGATGTTTTAGACATGGCTCACACAATGGGTCTAAAAAAGCCCAGGCATCTCAGTATTTTTGTGATTCTTTCTCTTGTGAATTTAGCTAAATATCCTTAGCTCTATACACTGCAAGTTATTAAATCTGAAGTATTAGATCTGACACAAGACAGTTCTATTGGCTAAATGTAATAAATTTTTTTTAAAAAGGAATCAATTAACTAAGAGGGGAAATTCACCATTGAGCTAAGACATTTAGAAATTCTAAACAAAAGATATAGAAAACAACAGCACAGACAGGAAGACACTGGGGAAAAAAAACACCAAACAAATAAAATGTAGGGGAATTACATCATAATATAGAAAAGCTTTACTTTTAGCAAAACAAAACTCACACTGATCATCAAAACAGTGGTGAACAAAGCAAGATTTTTGTTATTGGAAAGTCAATTTTGGTTTTTTTGTTCATGCTTTTTATGTAGCACAAACTATTTACAAATGCAAATGAATTTGCTTCAGTGCCCTTCTATGTCATCAACAGCAAGCTTAGTGCACAAGCCTACTTTTACATAATACACAAAACCCCACTCTCAGCAGAAACTAAAGCAAAGGAGGATGTCCAGCTTTTGTGGCTATAATTGCATTCACTAAAAACTGCACAACCAACAGCTTTTGATTGCAACTGCTCTCTAAAAAGCTGTACTTTCACACATTAATACATTATTTCTACACATTAATACATTATAACTTTGCTGTCCTTTAAACTGCTATGTAATGACAAGCTCTTTCCTCAATTAGATCTTCCTTCATCATTATCAGCTTCTGAAATTCTTAAACAATAAATCAACTTCTTAATCCTTTTCTTTTTTCTTTTCTTGGCTGAGAGGTCTAGGCTTAGAGCTTTGAGCTAAAAAAACCCTGTGTCCCCAAATCATAAGGGAAAGTCAAAAGACGAATAAGACCCATGGAATAAAACAAAGCACAAACAATATTTTTCTTGTTTTCTTACCAACAGATCTATGCTATAGGGACAAATAACGAAAGAACTTGTGACATATTCAGAAAATAAACACACAATCACATAGGTCAGATTTCCAAAATTTCCAGAGGTTAAAAAGGGAAGACATTAATAGCAAGGGACTTGTTGATGTTCATTGAGCAACCACCTTCCTTTCATTTCCACTTAGCTCAAACCAGCCAAGGATAGAAAATCAAGTCTTCCTCAACAATCAGAATGGGAACACAGCCAAGAAGTATGGTAAAAACTGCAGGATCCAGACAATATATTTTGGACATGTTTTATGGGCAATGACCCATCATACTTTTTAGATATGTCTATATCATTGTTTTCCCTCTTTCAAAGGTAAATGGAGAAGAATACTGACATAATATAATATAAATTCAGAGGTCATCAGAGGGCATGAAAGCTTTTGAACAGTTTTAGAGTCAGAGGTTTAAAATTTCCATCATTGAAATTACTAGCGTGAATAGAGGTGTTATATTCTGTAGACAGCCTCAAACAGTTCTGAGGTCCAAGAGTGAGCTTCTGCCATTAAAAAAAAAAAAAAACCAAAACAACTTAGAAATAAAAAAACAGGAATACAGTTAGCAGAGTTAATTTCTCTGAAGCACATAATTTATGATGCCACTGTTTTGGAAGGCATTGTGATATATAGAGAAGAAATTGCACACAATTGATGATTGTGTGGCTTATAGGCATGTAGCCACTGTAAAAAAGACACCACACAAAGCTACTACATGTACTTAATGCATCATAATTGTGCCAAGTTATTTATGCAATCTTTTGTCTGAATTCATGAGCAATCATTAATAAGACTGCCTTGTTCAAGAAAAGATGCATGTTTACCAGCAGCAATAACAGCTACCACTGTGCAAATTGCTTAAGGGCATGAAATAAAAGACACTTTCATGATTATGTCTTCATTAATTTCTACCCTTAAGATTGCAATCATCAAATTTAATATTTGAATGATAGCTGGAGAACTGAAATGATTCTTTGTCTCTTGTCATCTTGAGAGAATTTGTAATATCATGGCAAACATTTCAGTTATTTCCACATGCCTCAAAAAACAACTTCGATGCTACAACTTTTCTTGTTACAGCTTTAACAACACTAATGTAGATATGGACATGCTGATTAAGAAAAGTGATGCAACACAAGAGCTACTGCTTAAAAGCCAGTTTAGTACAATCAGTCAAGTTTCAGTCTGCTTCAAAAAGTGCACAATAATTCTTTCTCCATCTTGTCCAGCCTCAAAAGGCAAAAGGGTACTGATGCATTTTTCTACATCAGATAAACTGGATGGATTTTTATCCTTACTTTGTAAGGTCATCCATTGTTCCACTCCTTTAGCACCGATCAAAATATAGAAGGACTGGGAAAGGCCTGAACTACAACATTTGGAAACTGAAAAATTGTAAAAATATTGTAGATTTTAAAGGACATAATTTACCTTATTAAAATTTAGTTACTTAATGATTAGAAGTCCTCATAAAGCACAAACATTTGCAAGATGCCCCACCCACACTGTAGTTCAGAAGGAAGAAATCAGGTTGTGAAATAACTGACAATTATATAACTAAAGCTTGCCAATTAATTACCTCCAAACCTGTCTTTGTAGTGGCTTTCTGTGAATTCTGGCTATATAGTTGCCCATTTCTTATATTACTGTTTTTTCTTCTTTTAATGGAAAAACTTCACACATCACTGGCTGCATTCTGTGTTACAAGTTGATTTAAAGTCCAACAATACTTATATACAGTACATAGCAACAATAACATTTGATTGAAAATAATTAATTTATGTATTTTACATAAACCTGTCTGGCAAAGCAACAAACTTTCCACTAATGGTTTTATTCTCCCTTGGGCTTTTCCTAAATATAGCAACTTGGAAAACCTGCACCATTCTCAATATAGTTTGCTTCTGTGGCCTGATCGTTTATATAACTGAGAGTTCCATGATACAGGGTGTGGTAGCCCAGCTAACTTATTTCAAATGGGGATACATGTGTTTCCAGTTAAGAAAACTACTCTACCTCTTGAGGCAATGATACCACAATAGATTAAATATAATGTCTTCAGCTTTAAACATACCTAGAAAATACATTTTTTACATTGACAAGGACTCTTAAGCAGTAGTGTTTGCTGTTACGCTTTCTAAAATATTTTTTCCAATTTCCATATTTTGTTAGCAAAGGCATTTTCCTAGATGTTTCTCAAAGTAAGTGGAATTTGAAACCCTTAACTTTATTCTCTCATCACAGATAGGCTGGATCAAAGCATTGGACAATGGATACTCTATTTACACACTGCATGCAAGTAAGCATGGGCCATAATTTAAAGAAATTTCCAGATCAATTTTCTTTAGGGCCCTATCTGAAAAACTCAAGACACTGCATCAGAATATCCTTAGCCCCTCCTTAGTCTCCAGTGCCTTGACATTATAATACTGTTACTTTGCAGTCATTAAAAAGAAAATCAACCAAAAATACCAAAAAAGCAAAAAGACACACCCCACTCTTCCTCGCCCTTACTACTTGTCTTTCAAAAAGAAATTCAAGCAAAACTTTTCATCTCCCTTAATGGAAACAACAAAATCCAGCATGCTTATGTGTATCTAGCAAAATTCAGCTGTCTTTTGAAGATATCCTACTTCAAATGATACTAATTTTATAACACCCTGCTGACAGAGTAATAATAAAGCATTTTGTAGGAAATTAATTGTTAATATATAATTCCAGTAAAACACAAAGTGTTTCATTGTACAATTCTGTACATGCAGTCCAAAACAGTGGCAGAAGGGAAAAAGACTCAAAACAAACTGAGCAAAACAGGTCATGTATTTGAAATGCAAGTAGCCTTTGATATTCCAAGGTTTAGGTTTTGTTTAATCAAACTATCAGCCAGATTATTCTACATGTTCATGAACTACAACTGGAGCTTGTAACTCCAGTCTTGTAGTTGAACTATCCATAGCATTAGAACATCAAAATGCCAAGAGAAGAAGAAAATTTCAGAATATACAAAAAGGTATTTTGCATACCAAAATTGCAGTATGAAATCAAAATACCTAAGTAGAAAAATAAACTATTTTTCCTTTGGTTGCTACACTACTACCATTATTATAATAGTACCATGTATATAAATATATTCAGGGAAATTCTGAAAGTTTTTATTCTTATTTTTCTTCCTCAAGGTTATTTTCATACCAATGAGAAATATTTATGCAGACAGTAGATTACCGACACACTGAAAAAGGGTGCAACACAGAGGAGTGTTCGGTCATCCAGATAGCTAAAACTTTAACCTAGGCTCCCATTATCCCTTAACTTAATTACTGCTAGATAAATCATATTTCACTGTCAAAGCCCTTCGCAACCTGTCGCTACTACCACCTTCATCTTTGATTCGCCACAGAAATGCTGAACTGCCACTGTTAACTATATAGAGTCGACCTTCTACATTTTTAAAACAGTTTAGGGCCTTCTCATGGCTTTTTTGCTCTTTGAGAGAGATTTTCTGAAAAATTCCACAAAGCTGTCCCAGCATCTTCCTTCAAAATCAGTTTTATTTTTTTTTTTAATTTTCCCCCCAGGTGTTCAAGAATGTGACATTATTGCCAGGGCTGTTGACTAAGAAATAGATCAGCCAATCCAGCTGCAGGTTGTCACTTCCCTTCCACTAACAACAGGTTTTAGCTTATGCAATGGTAAGCAAATAAATAAAATAAAGAATAAACTTTAAAACCCCACCTCAAAAAACTCCCCATACCTACCAAGCCCCTAAGTAGAGCTATGACAAGCTATGTCACTTAACTAGCTCAGACCGGATTCAAATTACGCTTTAAGGAACATGAATGTGCACAAATCTACATGACCTGGTCGGTGAGAAATGAAGAGAAAAAAGATAGAAAATAAAAAATCAGTTAAAGGAATTATCATGTGTATATTATGGCATTACCTTATGAGGATGTAAGCCATTTCTAGAGATATGAAACTGTGAAACATTTTGGAAAATATCCTATGTATTTTATAGGAAAATTCTTTTAAATACTCAAGTTAAAAAAATGGGCAGATTATTTTCTCACCCTTGCCCTCCTACCCCCAATTTTTGCTATGGCATTCCCAGCTAGCAAATGTTTAGAGGAGAGTTTTCAGAAAGTCTCAAAGCAGGATATTGGACTAGGTCTCCACATCACATACTTTGAAGATAATTCTATTTTTGGGGGGGGAGTGGGGGAGGGTGTCATAATTTTTGGAGTGTGGGGATGCTACGATAGTTAATTTGACTTAGAAGCTGATACAATGCTGCATCTTGAATTTAGTTTGAGAATAATGTTGGTAACGCACTGGTATTTCAGTTGTTGCTGAATAGTGCTAATCAAGGACTTTTCAGTTTTCCATGCTCTGTCAGTGAGGAGGTGCGTAAGAAACTGGGAGAGTGTGGCCAAGAGACAGCTGACTCAAACTAGCCACAGGGATATTCCACACCAATAGATAAATTGGTGGGAGGTGGTCTGAGGATGGGCTGAGCATTGGTCGGTGGCCAGTGTGCAATTTTATTCTGCATCACTTTTTCTTCCAGTTTAATTCTTCTCTCTCCTTTTCATTACTATTATCATCATCATTAGCATTATCAGTATTTTTATTACTCTGTTTCAATTATTAAACTGCTCTTATTTTGTCTGCAATTCTCCTCCCCACCCTGCTGCTAGGCAGGGGATGAGGGGATGAGCCAGTGGCTGTGTGCTACTTAATTGCCAGCTGGGGTTAAACCAGGGCAGGTTGCAACTCATGTAAAGCTGTGTTTTTAAATATGCAACTAATTGGGCTGTACGTTTCATAATCAATATTCACAAATGTTTCCATCTGCCACAGTGAAAATAAAATTATCATTCCTCAGTCATATAACATTTATATTCATGAGCAGTAAGTAAATATTTAGATTTTAGTGTGAAGCTAGAGGCATCAGCTCTGTAACCACATGGGCAGTCCCTTAGGTACACTCAACTTACTTTTCTGAAGCATTCAAAAAACAAAAACACATTGCAGTTCTGCAAACACACGTATTTTATATACTACAGCAATACATCAGATCAGCAGATAACACTGCAAAATAAAAACACTGGAATACCTGACCCTCTGTGCTTTCCTTAAACCAAGCCTTCAATTTAAAATGTTTCTCTACTACATAAGAAAAAAGTATCTCAAACGACAAAGTGCTGTAAGAAAAATTCCACAATTAGGAAGGGATCATTTGTATTAATATGTATACAGAGTGAAAATACTGGGCAACATTCTTTTTAGCTTTAGCAAAGGTGAAAGAACATTAGCTATACACTTGCAATCATATTTTCACTGCTAAGAAAAAAAATGAATGCTTGAAAGACCCATAGCATTCTTGGAAACTTTTGAGACATTCAATTTAAAAACAATAAATATTTTCAAACAAAATGCAGTTTTCAACTTGATCAGATCTTAAGTAGACAGCAATGACACCAATGCTGCTGATGAAACAGCAAGCCTGAGGACAGCAAAGAGTTGCTAAAATGCATGTGTGCATCCACCTCTTTTTGTAGGTTTTACTTTAAATAATTCTCAAAACTGAGAAAGTCAAAGATGAAATGTATAATAAACAGGAGGGCTGCAAAACAGATCCTGTAGTTTTTGAACTTCCCAGGTATGGATTAATCTTTCAAGGAAGAGATGAAAAACCCCTGCTGAAACAACCAAGTCACGCTTCACACCAGCACTGGATAAGTACAGAAAGCAACTCAAGGACCAAGGGTCACTCTCCCAACACCATGAGGTGTTCAAAGTTTCTTCTTTTCCAGTCGCCACCAGGTACCATGCCAGACTAATAATACGTATATATGCTGGCAAGGCCAAAAAAAGTTCGCAGATCGCACAATCCTTGCCGAGAAGCACTTACAATCGATATACCGAGAAGGAATAAAAAGCGATTTTAAAATGACCTCAGTCACAAGGACTGGCAAAACCTTTTCCCTCTCTCCCACGGGGGTAACACAGGAGGGCAGTGACCCCTCTCTTTGGTCCCGCGTGCCCTGCAGGGCCCCGAGGCGGTTTAACCAGCGGGCGCAGAGAGAGGGCGGCCCCAACTCTCCCCGCCGCGGGTCCGAGCCGCCCCTGCCCCGCCGAGGCACCGGGGGAGGCGCGCGGGGACTGAGGGAAAGCGAAGGGAGCCAGGCCAGCCCCCGCCGCTCCCAGGGCCGCAGACACGACAGCACAGGCGACAACAGCAGCAGCCGCGGCGGCATCGGCGAGGAGGCCGGAAGAGAAGGGGCGGGGAGGAAAGGGCGGACCCGCATCCGGGCGCGCGCCGCTCCCTGATCACTCACCGATCATGGCGGCGGCAGCGGCCCCGCGCGAAGAGAGGGGCGAGGTGTGCGTCCGTGCGCGCACGTGCCGGCCGCGCCTGCCGCTCCGGCGCTGCCCCTGTAGCCGCCGCGAGGGGGTCGCGCACCTGCGGGCGTGGTGGGCCGGCCCCGAATGCGCATGCGCCTCGGTGGCGGAGGTGGAGGCGCACGCTGGGCTCTCTGGGTAGCGTAGTTCCTGGGCAGCTCACAGCCGCACACGCTCTTCTCACGTTATCGCCTCACCTTTCCGCCACACACCGCTAATGACTTTCTCGCTAATTGCTGTCCGCCGCCCCGGTGTACGGTGCACCGGGGGTAGGTACAGCTGTCCGGGACCGGGCGGTGCCGACGGGGCTATTTGTGATTCCCCGCCCGCTTCCCCCCGGGTTGTTGACGCATTGCCTGGCAACGGTGGCGCGGCCGGGGGACGGCGCGTGGCGGCAGGTGCCGAACGGAGCTCGGCAGGGCCAGACCCGGCGGGGACACCGCGGCGGGCGGGAGGGCGGGGGCGAGGAGCCCCGGGGGACAAGGACATCAGGTGGTGAAGGGCTGGACACGGCGGAGTGCGGGGGACGAGCTGGGATAATGAAGAAGGGGACTGGAGGGGCAGGCAAAAGGAGCCTGTGAGGGGTAGGGAAGGCGCGGGACGTGTGTGTGAGGCTGTCGCTGGTTGCGGAGGGAGAGAAGTTGGACCTGCTGCCTGCTCTAACTCGCTGTGCACGGGACGCTGATGGTCGCTTATTTTTTCCAGTCCGTAACTTGCATCTGGTCCGTCGTGGGCGCCGGTGGGGAGATTGTAATGGAGGAGGGGCGCCCGGGCCCCTCAAAATCCGCCGGTGACAGGCGGCCCCAGCAGCAGGAGAAGAAGGACAAGCAGCAGGACAAGCAACAGGCCTGCGAGGGTTTCAGTATTAGAGCCATGATGAAAAACAGCGTGGTATGTTTGCTGCAAGCATAGAGGTTATACTAATTAACTCAACTTGTCCAAGAAGCATAGCAAGTGAGAGCTGTGGATATAGCGTGGCAGGAAGGTGTGCAAGTTTCTAATACTTTATCTGGAGTTTGCTGGTTGCTGAAATTACTCTCAGAGTTCGCAGAAGTGTTACTGCAAGTGGTGATGCTTTCACCAAGTGCTTTATTTTGGTGCCACTTTTTTTCTTTTTTTTAATATGATTTTGTATTGGCAGTGCACATCCTGTTAAACTGTCAGCCTATGGAATTGTGCGTGAGGCTTACTGCTTCCCACTTAGCAAAATGCTGTCCAGTAGTGCAGTCTGGCATAGTATATAAAATTGATATTAATGTCACATAGATCTGGAGAGAAAATCTGGAAAACAGATTAATAGATTTTTTAAACAAGGTTGGAAAATAACAAAAAGCTTCTACACCATCTAGGAGAATACTAAACAAACAGCCATTAGTTCTCCAACTTGTAGTTCAAAGACAGAGAAATTGATCCAACAAGTAACAGTCACAATTTCTAATGAACTTGGAGGTTGGGAGTTTAAATAGTCGTATAAAGGCCCTTCAAATCTCTTTATACTGTTTTATTTGTCTACCTTTATCAGAATTTAGGAGTTAAAAGCTTTAACTAGTACAGACTACAAATGTTCAACATGTGAGTGGATGAGGTAATATTACCACACATCTCTGCCTAAGCTCCTGAATTGTATTCTTCATTTGCACACAGTTCAAGGTGTTAGCAAAGGCTTGAGTCCTCTAGGGTTTTTTTAAATCTATAGAGTGTTCTGACAGCTGTTATGAAATACATTATTTCCCTTTGTTTTGCTGAAGTGGTCTTCCTGGAGCAGTCTCTCTGATCTTGTTATCAAGATGTTATGTTATCAAGAAGATGTTATCAAGAACATCCTCTTAAAAATCCAAACAAGCATGTCTTTAAAGAAATTTTAAATAGAGTAAAAGTAATATACCTGAAAAACTTTCTCCTATTTTGTAAAACTGCAACATATTTCACCTTACTTGGAAAAACACAAGGTGAATACGGCCAAATGATCTCCTTGTTTTAAAGATTGTTTGGTTTGTTTTTATTATAGAGATGCATGGAATGAACTATAATACTTCAGCAACCTTGAGAATTAATTTTTAAAATATGTTTCCTGTTCTCTGGAGAAAATTCAAGTAATGGATATTTGCATGTGGTTGTTTACACCTAGATATGTAAAAGACTATTTTTGTCTAGAAGAATCAGCAGTTGCAGTGGAGTTTGAGAAAAACATATTTAATTTATAAAAAGGAGCTGTGACTTGTGAACATAACTAACTATGAATTGAATCAGAATTCAGGTTTTCTTTTAAATATTTATAGAGTATTAATTTTTATGGCTGCATTTTTGACTTCCTAAACATGAACAGACCATTAAATCATGTTTTACTGTTGTTAAGGAACTGCCTACAGGTAAATCTGCTGCCTTTGCAGCTACTCACAGAATAACAGAAATTATTTTATTTGGCATGGACATCTGGAAATCATTTAAGCCAACTTTCTACTTGAATTGGGCCTGTCATCAGCACCCACATCAGGTCAATGAGGGTTTTCCTAGCTAAACTGTGAAACTCCCCAACATCAGGGATTGCCTAACCTCTCTGAGCAGCCTATTTCATTTCTGCCCTGCTCATCTGCCCCCTTGCCTGCCCTCCCAGCCTGTCAGAGCTAGGGTTTGCAATATTCTGACCTGCTGCACACGTTCTACTCATAACTGGGTTGGAAGCTCTGAAATTCTTAGTGGTCTTGGGAGATTCATAGTGCCAGGGCTATGTTTTGCAAGAGCTCCATCTGCGGTCAGGCAGCCACCAGAATAATTTCCAGTCAGTGTGCAAAAGAAGGAGTATCTCACTGCCACGCTCTCTGTGCTGAAGTGGGAGTTTCTTTTTACTTTTCCAACTACTTTTTAAATGGAGCTTTAGATTTATTAAGTACTCACTTGTCAGAGTTTGACATCTTTGATGAAGTTCTCATGGAAGGCTTGGGAGTTAACTGGAGCGTTGAAAGCACAGCAGGAATATCTAGTTACGACATGGTAATTCTTTTTGTTAACAGCATGATAAGGTATAGGGTTAAACGTGTTTGGCATCTCCAGGTCAAATAATGAGATATTGATTAATAGCCTTTAGTGCAAGCATGTAGTTTGTCTTAAAATCTTAGTGTAGATTACCATTATGCATATATGACTGTAAATATTGTAGTAAATGTTCCAGAATTCTTTTACATTGCTTGGGCAAAGAGTGTTTTACTAAGCTGTTTTTCATGAATGTTCCTGCATAAAGTCTGCTTTCGTAGTTAGTAGTAAGTGCGGAAATTAAATACTTACAGTATTTAAGACTTTTCTCAGTTCTTGCTAAATCAAAAACTTGCTTAGTGAAATACAATGCTTAAATATTCACTTAAAAATGTTCCTGAACTGAATAAAGTGTTTAAGTTATTCCAAAACTGTAAATTTATGTATCAGTTTAGATTAAAAGCAAGGTTCAATAAAGGTCTTCTATAATAACAAGATACATTTACATTTTTATTGTTTTGTCCTCTGGTGGAATCAAGAATGTTATGTGCTCTTACTTCAGAGGTACTGCATGTAGAATTAGGAACACAATTAAAAATTAATGTATAGACTAGCCGAAGTGTCTGAACATGAATGTGAGCAGCAGGAATATATCTCAGTTCATTTCTGATCCTCTCTAGATTATATTTTCCTATTTTCTGCAACTGTAGAGAAGAGAATGAAGTGTTAGTGTCCCACTTTTCTGTAATGCACCAGTGATGATAAAAGCACTTTTTCAAGATCAGGATTCATTTTAGTACTTAAAGGAAACAGTAGAATGGTAATTCTTATCTATCTCCCAACTTTTATAGGACTACTGTTACATTCATGTGTTCCATGACATCAGTCAGAAATTGCCCTCAGGAACAGGCCACAGGGATAGAATGAGCATGTTTACTAGATGGCCTTAGAAAGGAACGGATGCTAAAAATTGTTTCTGGATTTCTAAAACCAAAGCAGCTATTCAACCTTAGAGCATCTTAGCTATGTATAGGGCACAACTTTCATCTCCTAAAAAAAGGAAAAGCAGAAAAATGGTTATTTGTATTGCAGCTCTGGATTTTCATTCTTCTGTTCTACATTTAGGAATCTGCAGTCTATATGTATGGGAATGAGTTCTCAATCTTTGTACTTTAAACTTTTCTCTCAAGCCATTTTCAGTAATGTTGTGAAGAGCTTTCTTACCCTTTACCATTTGAAAATAACTCATAGAAAAAGTTTCATTTTAACCATGATGTAATTTGTTTATGTTCTGAAATTTGTGATTCATCATTATATTTATATTCATCCATCCACTGCGTAATCAAGACTGGTTTTGTTATTTACTTTGTAGCAGTCAAAGTTTCTAATTTGATTTTGAGGCTATAGGAAAGAATACAAGAAAGAAGTTGTATCTTTTGATTATAACAGCTAATTTATTGGAAAAAGCAGTGTGTTTTTGGGCAAATAGATGTCAAGTTAAAGGAGTGTTTTGATAGAGATGTATTGAGAAGTAGCACATCTGTCTTGGAGGAACTTCTCCAGTTTAACAATAGCAGTTGTGTACAATCTAGGAGTACACTTCAGTGAGCACTGCAAGACAATTTAAACTGTCAGTGCTCTGGGAGGCAATCCTATCTTCTTCCTCTCTCAGGCTGTTTAGTACTGCTGCCCGTTGTTGTGTCCTCATTTGTACAGTGTTGGCTGCTCAGAGATCTGATCCTGCTGAAAAAACTCAGCCTGTTAAAGCTCACAGTGTTGAACTGCTGTCTGTGGGATTGAGGCAAGCAAGGCTTCTGCTTTAACGAGGTTCATCTGTTTTGCCCTTCTCCCTGTCCTGACTGCATGGTTTCATCTCTCCTTTTGCACTGATACTGTTTTTTCTTGTAAATATAGAGTAAGTTGGATCAGCTGTAACAGCTCTTAATAATGCAAAGGGAAGCAGGAGAGTGTCTGCATAAGCTGTGTGTGTGGGAATATACCCTCTTGGAAATACTGCAGTCTTAATTAATTTAAAACCAGTATACCAAGTTCTAGCAGGCTAATGACACAAGCATTTACAGCAGCATAAACTTGCACCACAACTGAAAGGTAGTGTTTTCATCCCTGAACATTTATTCTTTGTGCAATACATACTTTTGTATGGCTTTGCAGTGAACTGTACAGGGGCTCTGGTTAAACCTAGATTAAAAGCAGCTCAACATGTTTTTGGTTTTTTTGGGTTTTTTTTGGGTTTTTTTTGGGTTTTTTTGTTGGTTTTTTTTTTTAATTTAGTGGCATTTTAATAGACATGACATACACTTTGATAACAGTATAAGCTCACAAAAGTTGTCACTGCTACAGCTCTGCCTGTGTCTGCTGCCTGTTTGCCTGTTTGTACCTTCTCCTTTGTGCCATACACAGTCATCCCACTGGATTGATGAGGCACTTCAGTTGCATTAGGTTCAAACATGAAAATCTTCAACATAAGGAGGTTTTTATTTCCCCTCATAAGGTTTGAGTCCTTTCCAATTCCATGCTCATATTTACAGTAATGACCTCTTTGATAGTGTAATGTAAAAGCAAAATATACAGAAAAAATACTAATGCTTAAGACCATAATTTCCTCAGAAAGCTTCTATTTCATGAAGACAACATTTTTCACTTTCAAAAATTTTTCTACTGCAAATGTAGGAATTTGGAACAAATTAATCAATTATAGTTAATAAGAATAGTCTCCAAACAGGATTTTAAGCTGTCAACTTGCTGTGTAGGGAATTATCTGTCTAAAGTCAGCATTTCCTACATGCACCTGAGTACACCTCTGGAGCCAACCAATTGAAAATGTGAAAGGGATGAGTTAGAATGCATCTACCATACGCTCTTCTCAGCACTAAGTTTCCAAGGAAATAGACACATATGTGCATATTCTTTCTTTTAACTTGGTATCTCTAATTTCATTGAAGAAAAATCCTGTACTTTGTGTAGGTTTCAGCCTTTGTCTTAGTCTTCTCCCTGTCAGTTGAGTGGGAATGTTCTAGGATGCTACCAGAAGTGAGATGAGTGAAGAGCCATCAAGGCAGGGTTGTAGAGTTCATGTTGCAGGAGGAGAGGCTGAGGGGAAATGTATTTCAGCCTGGAAAAGAGAAAGATACCAGGATATCTCATGGTATACAGACCTAGTGACCCAGTAGCAGTGAGAAAGCTGTCAGGAAGAAAAAGCCAGTCTGTTCTCTCCAGTGATGGGAGGACAAATGTGTGTTGAAATAAGGTGTTCATGATGATGAAAAGGTTTTTCACAAAGAGGATAGTCTGGTTTCCCAGAGCTGTGCAGTCTTCTTGGAGATTTTCTAGACTCAAATGGAAAAACGCCCTGAGCAATCTGTTTTTAGATAACCATGCTTGGAGAAAGAGATTGAATTGGAAACTTCTTGGGGTAATTTTAAACCTGAATTTTGCCATGATTCTGCATTTTACATATTATGTTTTTTTGTGGTGACTCCATGGCTTTGCTGCTGCTGAGGTCAGACAAATTAGTGATGACTAATTTACTTCCTATATTGGACAAGAAAAAGGGCATTTGAAGGTTTTTGCTGTAATAAATCTGCTGCTTTTCTGAAGATGTGGAGGGGGTAATAAATGCACCTCCCTTCTGGCCTCAGAAAAACTATATAACATCATATTGTTCCAGTTATAATAGTGAACTACATCATAAACATCAGACTGGCTTCCTGAATTCAGTTGAGTCAGCCTGCATCAGTGCTTGGGTAGCAGCAACACATGCCTATTAGATGATTTTAGCTGCAGCTAATTCTTCTTATGTAGTCTGCTGCAAGTGTGCAGGGAGGGCTGCTGCCAAATATGCAATGAATGCTTCAAGGAACTGGTGCAGCTGGCCATGTCTGTAGCTGTCAGCTTCTGGATGCTGTCCCTTGTCTCAGTCTCCTCTTGTCACTGCTAAAACTTAAATAATATTGGAAGCTTTAAGTGGGTGAAGTAGACAGGAGATGTAGATCAGTGGCATGTGCATTAGGAAAAGGAGTGGGGAAACAGAAAAGGATCTGAATGTGACTCCCTAAAGTGAGGACCTAGGTGATCACTAACACAGTATGACTTTTCCTGTGGCTGTGTTCCCAGACTTTACAGGCAGAGTGTGCTGGAGTTTGTACCATGGAAATGAAAATTTTCCTTCTTTTCTTGACTGATACTTTGAGTAATATATAATACTTACTCTATGTTTAACTGAAATTATCTGATAAGACTTTTAAGGGGTCAGAGAGGTTTAGTTTATTTCACAAAGTTTCCTAACCATTTTGAAATGAAAATTTTTGTGAAGTAAAAAAAAATTGTAGCAAAGAATACTTCTGGTACATTGATAAAATTTCTAGACAGTGTCATAGACAAACTATTGTGAAAGACTGACTGGCTCTTCCAAGCAGTAGCTGATTCTTCTATATACTTGACATCCATATAAGCAGATTTGGCATAGATTTTTATTTTCATAGCATACTTAAATAATTTTTGCTGGAAAATTACTGATATCTGATGACTTCTTTTCTTAGATAAAATACATGTCAGACAAGATAAAATTATAAATTCCTTCATGGGGTAACAATATGCTGAAGGCTAAATTATGGAATCATGTTTAATAGTTGCACTCTGATTCTGTAGACACACTACAAATATAAAGTTTCTTATAGTTTCAATTTTTGGACTTTTATGAGTGTGAGTTGAGTGGTGCCTGCAAATAAAAGAATTGCTCCTGAGAGCAATTTAATTCTAGTCAGACTTTCTGTGAAATTTCTATTGGGCCTCTTGCCTGAAAAAAAAAAACCAGGATTCTGATGTGATAATAATACCTGCCTTAATTATAATAGGAGGATAAACATAAAATTTAGCTTTTCATACATTTGTGATGGTCTCTTTTAATGTAAGATTTTTCTTTTTAAAGATAACTCTTCACCCATATATCTGTAAGGGATGATGCCAAGATCTTGATAGCAAGAGTAAATACTGATTTTGTTTTCATTTTCATAATAGAAGTATATCATTAACTTGACTAGGATCCGGAATAACCTTGCTTGGTGGGGTTTGGTTGTTGGGTGCTTTGACTTTTTGTGTAATGAAAGACTTTATAAACAAATGTATACTGCAGTAAGTAAAAAAATTCTGCACGTGACATAAAATACATCATAGAAATATCTGTGCAATGAAAACTCTTGAAGCAAGCATAGCATACTGGTAAATTTCTGTGTAACAGCCAGCTGAAGGCAGAACACATCTTGAAAGTTATGTTTGAGGCCTATTTTATTGGTCAGAAGCATATTAATGAGAACGTTTTGTGTGGTTAATAGGCAATACATAGTATTCTACACTAAAACTGACCTAAATCCAGATCAGAGGGTACACTGTTTCCTTGCCCATCTTAAGTGTGTAGGACATCCATTGGTTTGCCATCATCACGTGGATGTTTTTAATAATTTTTTACTTGTCCTGCATCTCATTATAATATAAAAGAATTACTTCTGTATAAGTTGTTTTGACTTACTAGGTGCTCCTGAAAATATCTGTAGGTATTAGGTCTTCTGAGTTTAGCAGATTTTTCATTCTTTCAGTAATTGTTAGATAGTAACTCTTTTCTGTTATTTCCATGTAAAATTTACCTTAATGACAGCTGTATTATTAAGCCCATGATTTATGGAATGAAATATTATCTTCTGAATTTTTATTTTTCTTTTTTGACTTAAGGAAGTGAGGAAAGTCCCATGGAAGGAGAATTTCTGCAAAGGAATGAGTGTGAAGGGCTTGTTGCAAGGAACATCCTGGCTAAAGAGTTAGGGTTCAAGGATCTGTGCAAGACTGGGATTTTGCAAAATCAGGCATTTGAGGCCGGTCTATGCCCCTATGCATTCTCCCACTCCTGGATGCTCCCCTAAGTGTGGCCATCACAGACCCCTTTTTTAAAACAGTATTTAAGAGGTCATCTAAAAAAATCTGAAAGCTTTGGATTTAGTTTTCTGTCCTGATAAGTCTTGGTGCATAGAATTAGGGGACATACCTAATGATCGAAGTTTTCTGTTTCAAGGCTAATAATTATATACTTACTGGAAAAGACTGGTGTTCTACATTTACATCTTTGGAAAAAATAAACTATTCCCTGGATTATTTTACTGTCCTGTTCCTGATGTGTTGATGTCACATTATTGTTTTGTATTGGATATCTTCTCAGCCAAAACTGTTTAGGAAAAGGTGCATGCACACTTTTACTGACATTGTAGCCAGAATTTGATAGACATTTTTTTGTTTTTTCACAGAAGTTGAAAACTCACATTCTTACTTCCCAAAGCAGGTCTATTGATCTCTCTCTTCCTGTACTCCTGCACTCATCTGCTGTTTGTGCTCATCTTTGATCTAGCTTTGTTTACTTCTGCAGATAATGTCATTTTTATATCACTGGATTTCCCTTGCAGTAATGTTCATCAGCTGGGTGTTTGAGGCAAGGGCAGTTCCACATGGGAAGAAAACTTCTAGAGAACATAATGCTTATAGCCAGACCTTATTAGAATACCCCATATGATAATTTCTACTGGTCAAAAAAAAAAAAAATCTCAAAGGAATGAGCTTATTATAATTTTAAATTGAAGTTTTGTAAGGCATAACTGGGAGATATTTTTCATGGGAAGTATACATGTATTAGCTGATTATTTTATATTTTTATGCAGTGTTTTACTAGTTATCTCATGTCCCTCTAATTTGTGTGTCCTTCATTTAATTCATCAGTTTTATATTAATAGTTAAAGGTCAGAGGAACAATTACTAAAACCTGATTTTATCTGCTGTGTAATGCAGTCTGTCAAACTCAGAAAGTGATTCCTGTATATAATGTATAACCTCTGGTTGAGCTAGGAGATACATTGTTTTTTTTAGAAAGTAAAGCAACCCAAAGGTAATGGTGGTGTCAGAGTCTGTTTTATCTCTAAATTATGCCAATGCTTAACTTATCCAATGCAATGCTATTAGAAATTTGCACTTCATACATATATGAATTTGTGACACATTAGTCAAATTTTACTGTGCAAATATTGTAGAGTGAAACAACTACTTAGAGAGACATACTATCCTGAAAATCCACAAAAGTAACATTTGAACATGCTTCTGCCTTCTACTTGAAATCTGTTTAAGTCATGATTATTTTATGAGCTTCTAGTATGCCTTTGGACATATTCAAGATGTATTACAATACTCTGATTCAGGACAACAATCAAGTTTTAAGATTTTATTTGATAGATTCTGAAGGCTTTCGGTCATCCAGTTGTTCATCTAGTATGAAGAATTCATGGACAGTGCACTAAAATTGTATAACATCCATTTGAATTTTAAAAAGTAAAGTATGTTCCAGTGTATCAATAAGAAATCAACGAGTTGATTTCATTTAAGATTGCAGGTGATTTCACAAACTCTTCTATCTGCTGTCATCTGACAAAGGAACCTTTATAACAGAAATGTCAACTGAGTGCCAACCATTGACAATGCTGTGCCTGCCAATAGTATATAGTGTTCAGACCTTCGGGTGTAAATTTTTTCGAAGAAATTACTGGCTTTTAACACATTTGGTTTTGTTTGGATTCTCATTTTTCCTTTTCCTTGACACCAGATAGAACTGAAATATTTTTCAGCTTAAGTGATAAAACATTGGACCCTTTACTAGCAAGAGAACAATTCTGCCTCTACTGTATAATGTTCCATTAGACAGTAATAACAAAGTGTATATTGGGTGGAAATGTTAAAATATATTTGCAGAGGTAATTACAAAATTGGCATTAACAAATAAGTTGACTCTAGATTCTTCCCTCCATTTGATATTTGTTTAATTGTTCTTTATCAGGTCACTGTGTAGTAGGATCTAGGTGATTATTCTTCATATTTTATCATATTCTTTTGCTTCTGGCAAGTGGAACACTTTGAGCTCTTGTTCTTTTATAGCATTAAATATGCTTCAGTTTTATTAGTTTTAAGTTAATCTCTTCAAAGATCAATTAAAAAAAAAATCTTGCCCAAGGGTGTTTGGCACAAATGTTTAGTCAATGACAAAGCTAAGCATTTCTCATCAAAATGTTTGTTCTGATTGCCGAAACAATTCCTCTGAGATCTCCTTCAGCTAAGATATGCATATTACCTTTTTCTGCTTGAAGTCACAGTTTAGAGTTCATACTTAGACTGAATGCTGATCAGCTGACTCATAACTGAATGCTCTTCCCAGTGGGCTGGACGTTGACTCCCTTGTGTCAGTAGTTCTTTTGAAGCTTCCACTGTGTTCTTAACACAGAAATTAACAAAATCATCACCTCTTGAGCTTGTATTCTAGTTCCTAAATAAATATGCAAAATAAGGCAATATTATTGAAGGATAACTTACTGAAAGCAGGTTTCAGTCTTCAGAAAATAATTTCATGGTCTGCATTTTCAGTTGTCTGATACATCACTTTTATAGTCTAGATTCAAGTGCCTGAACTCCAAAGAGGAATGGAAATTCACATACATCCCTGTATTCAGGGTTGTGTAGGTATTCAGCATGTCTGCCAGCACCTAAACGTGCCAAAGTGTCTCATTCTCTTCACCAGCATTGGAGGAGCCTGGGCTTAAAGCCTAATTTAGGCTCTTTAAATCTACCCTGACATTGAGGGCTGGTGTTCAAACCAGTTGTGGGTTTGTGCCATGGGTAACTTAATGGGCCAAAAGCTTTTCATTAAGCATCTAGAAAATGCTATAATGTAATGTAAATATTGGTTATTACCTAGTGGGCATTTAAAAACATTCCACTCAATGTAATATGCTCATTATATGAAGAGATTCTGTTATCCTCTGTAGTATACTGTTTTCTTTAGCCTATATTTTTAGGTTTTTTTATACTTTGTTTTTATAGTCTATTTCCCTGTTTTCTTGATCCCTGTTTAACTGACAGCTTTAGATGTATATTAACTTTACTTCAGGGTCCCATAGACCCACTCTAAGTGACAGAGCAGTTCACAAGGTAACCATTAAGGAGCTGTTATTGTGTCTTGTTTTCTTACAAGTTACTAACTGTCTGATCAAAATTATCATTTTGGATAATGTTTTTCCAAAGAAAGGAAATCAGGTGTGTTTTTAAGGGAGATCTTCATAAATATTGTCATGGTTCTTTTGTTTTCAAAAGGACTCTCTAGAGCCACTTAAAATTTGCATCCTAACCATAGAAGATTATGCTACTATATGAAAAAAAACCCACAAAGTGAAAATAAGCTACTGCTCTAGGTGCCAGTTATTCAAACTAGCAAAGTCTGATATCCTGCAGAGTTTTGGTTTGGGTTTTTTGGTTTGGTTTTTTTTCTTTCCTGGTTGATTAGTATAAAAATTAGACTTTTTTGCTTTTTAATGCACTATTTGGTGTCTAGTAACATGACAAACAAGCCTCTTGTTTAGACCACCCTTGTCTATTCTTCATTATTTCCAAAAACCACAAGGTCAGCTGTTTATGCTTGAAGCTACCATTTCCTCAAATGCAATTTAAAATTACCAACAAATGCACATCTTTAGGAGGCAAATGTAGGCAGGCAAATATACACACAGCATGGATGTGTAAGCCTTATTTCCTCATGAAGGTGTTTTAGAAATGGTACGTATATGCATTCACCATGAAAAGGGATGGAATTACAAAGGAACTAAATAAAATGGCAATGTCACAAATGAATCAGGCAATCAAGAGTTCCTTTCGGTCAGAAGCCGTTTCTTAAGATGAACACATAATAAACTGTGTTACATAATTTCATTGTGAAAATGAACAGTCTCTCACAGAGCCTGGACTTCAGTGTTGGAACTACAAGAACATCAGTGACTTTGATTGTTTTCCAGCGAAGTGACTGGTACCAACAAAGCTGATGACAGGGGGCTCAACAGCACAGTAGAGAACTTCTTGTAGAATCAGAATATCAGAAGCAGATCCTTTTTGATCTTCCCTAGTAAGCAGAAGATAGTTTCATATAGTGACAGAGGAGAAACCTCTCACTTCCTCACTGGTTTCCATGTTTAGCCTATATGAGTAATTTCATATGACTAAGGGTTTAAGAATCTGTCACTAAGTTTTGCAGTTAACCAGGAAGTATATTGTTGTTTATTAGGTCTGATTGATGAACCTCCTGATTTTAATGTTATAGAAACATGAATGTAGTGAAAAGGTATAGCATTTAAGAAACATTTCTCAAAGTTTACTGAATGTTTTCTGATACACAGTTAAAACACAGGAAGGTAATAATCATAGTAACCCTTCTATTTTACAAAGATTCCAGCTGCAAGCTGTAAGTCTAAGCATTGTAATGTACATCAAAGATTTTATTATATTAAAAATTTGTGTTGTATTAATGAAAAGTGGCCTTGAGGCAACAAGTTCGTAAAATAGAATTAAGTGCTAGATAAAAGGCAGGTAGAGGGAACAACTACTTTGTATAAGGCAAATATCTATGTTCCCATGTGAGAAAAAGACCAAAATAATTTTAGCAATGCTCAGTAATATAAAATATGGTTTTGTAATTTATGTTTCTTATGAGTAAACGTGTGAGATTAATGTTGGTTTGGTCCTTATGTAAGTGAAGGACAATTTATAACATTAAAATAGCACTTAATTTCCCAGATCTCATTCACCATTTGTATTTTGGGAAGGGTAATAAAATGAATTCTTCCAAGGATAGGCATTTTATGGAAAATTATCATTAGCCAGTTTTGTTTTAGAAATAGAATGGCATGAATTACAGAGGTAATATGCTATCATGGTATAATAAATTCTTAACATTTTGATAAATATCTACTTTACATTTTAATAAAAAGCCATCTATTTAGTAATCTGTATGTTCAATTAATAGACTGGGACTTAAGTATTGGATACTTAATTTATCTGCTCAGAATATATAATTTTTTTTTTTTTACTCTTCTAAGTAGATTCACAACCTACATTAAAATGTTGCTTTTTAATGAATAGTTATGCTTTCTGTAACTACCAAAAAATGGAAACAAAACTGATAGCTGAGAGCATTCGCTGTAAAGAATATAGAAGGTGGAATAAGTATCCGGGGTTTGTTGTTTGGTTGGTTTTTTTAGTATAAGTCCTGTATGTATAGTGGTATTTTTTCTCAAAAGAGTGTGATTTACTGTAGACATGCTGCAACCAGAATTCAGCTATCAAAATTTAACTTTTTAACCTGAAAAAAATAATGATTTTGCTTAAGACTTGAGAAGGAGAAGTTTTGATATTTTCAGAATATGTATACATAAATCTTAATGGAATGTAAAAAAGACAAAAATTCCCATTTTCACTTCACAAGTGAAAGGACCCTTTTTTTGATATTTAAATAATCCTGCTAAGAAAAACTTCTGTTTTGTTGTTGATAATATATATGCTTATTCTTTAAACTCCAAATTTCTGAAGTATAATATAAAAACCTTCAGAAGGAACTTTTTGAGTCGGTCATCATTAGCTGCAGTTGTTTACATAACAGATTGAAAACGAACATGTAGATAATGACATCAATGTGCAACTGGAAAACAGGAAAACAAAGATGGTGGCAGTGCATGTGTGTGAATGGCTGATGGCAGTGTTCGTGCAGTGATGCTGCCTGAAGAAGCAGGAGGGCCTGAGTGACTGCTTTGGCCATCTTCTCCGTCTTGCACTGTGAGTGTACATGTGTTCCTGATAAAGTGTTCTTTTCTAGCACAGCCACAAGTAAGACATACGTGTACCTTATCAAACCGCACAGCAGTTTTTGGTTCTCAGTGTCTTTTGTCTTTTTCACACCATACCTCACTTTTCTTTCATTCATTCCAGGCTTTTTTTTTTTTTTTTTAATACATATCTTTTTTTCCCCTCAAGTCCATCTGTGTTTGCAGGAATGAAATAAAATAAGGGATCTGATAGCTCCTGTTGCCACTGCAAACGTCTGTTGCCTCAAGATTTCTCATAGAGTTTTGTGTTAAATGAAATAAGAGGTAGAACCCATACTTTTAGAGTCACACAAATAAAAATTTTCAAGGTTGGAAAGAAACCACCCATCAGAATTGTCTTGAAATCTGACTGATAGGAGTTGACCTATGCAGTTCAGGGTGGCTGACTAATTTCTGCCAATCTCCCAGGCAAGTCAGCAGCACATGGGGATCTTCAGTGTCAAACGCTGCTGATAGGTTTAATGAAGTAAGCATGGATATCTTCCTCTGGGCTGTGCCAGAGAGGAATTGTTCGCAAGCAAGACTAATGCACTCTGAAAGCTGTTACCAAGTTTGAAAGCCTGACTGCCCTGGTTTAGGTTCTTGGCATAGAAGTCAAGTTCTGTAGGAGAGCATGTTGTTTAGTTGTGGCTTTTTAATTATTTATTTGATCATCTTTCCCATAAATAAAAAGCTGGGTAGAACATTCACACTAAGATGATTTTTGAAGCCTGGGCATTTACACTTAATTTTTCATGTAGTTTAAAAACTGTGATTTACATTGAGATTACATTGGGATGCTCAGGATTTTATCCATCTGGGTTTTGGTTGTCTTTAAGGATGGAGATTCTACATCATCTTTGGATAACCTTCCAATGAGCTTTCATTCTGAAAAAAAGTTTTTCTACAGTCAAGTCAGAAATTCCTTTATTGCAATTTGTGACCATTGCCTCTTTTTTTGTTGTTGTGTAACACTGCAAAGAGCTTGACTCATATCTACTGTGCTCTCATGCTTGTAACTGAAGGCAGAAATTAGATTGCTGTTCAGATTCCTCTTCTTAAGACTGAAAAGTTTATCTCACCATCTCCTTATGTGTCAGGTGCTCTTCATACTAATGGCCTTCACCAGCCTTTTTTCAGTATATGAATGTCTTTCTTCTACTGGCTAGTCTGAATTGTGATCTTATTCTTGAATACAGTCTCACAAACACCAAATAAAGGAAAATGTTGAATTCCCTCAGCACTCTTACGTACCCCAGAATGTAGTTAACTTATCTTTGCCACAAGGGTACACAAATGTTTCACTTGTTCACAGAGATCCCCCAAGATCTTTCCTACAAAGCTGCATTCTAGCTGGTCAGTACCTGGTCTGAACTGTTGCAGAACAGTTGCTGAACTTTATGAAATTCCTGTCAACTCATTTTGCCAGCCTGTCAAGATGTTTTTGAATGCCTTCCTCAAAATTTGATGTAGACTGCTGAGTGGCATTAGATGTTGCATATCACATTTATGAATATATCCATCTCATCAAGATCATGGGTTAATGGGTGAACTCATTTCTACCTCAATTCGCTGCTTCTTGAGAGTGACTATCAAGTGACATAATTTTACCCTCCATAATTTTAAAATTTAATTCTCCACCATTTCTTGAAGAGATTAATTGCTTAATTTATCCCTTATGTGATGAAGTCTAGAAATCTGATTTTTTTATCAGTATTGTAGCTTTGTAAACAGTGTATCTTTTATCTATCATTCTCTCTGATAGCCTGCAGACTTCTCTATATTCACTATGAAAAGTTTAAGTTAAAACATTTTCATGATACAAGAATGAGCATCATCTTGTAATTCATCTTGACAGGGCCACATAATCTTATCATTCATTTCTAGATTATGTAGATTTCTGCTTATGTAATGCAAGTAAAATTTTAGCATGTTCATGGTACTACTAAATATTACAGTGCAGTATTTTAAGTGCTTTCTGAGTTTTGTACCATTTGAGTACTAGTTATTTTTCACTTACAACTCTAGGACTAAGTTGGCAGAAGTTTGTTAATGACTAGGTTTTCTGTGTGGAGAAATACATATGGCTAGCTTCTACATAGCTATATTGTTGTAATTACATTTGATAGAGATTAGAATAAATGTGGGCTGAATACACAGTTGTATTGGTAGGTTAGAGCAAAGCTAGATGTATAAATTAACCAACATAATTGGGAGATGCAGTTTTTAAACACTATGTTAACCAGACCTGCATTATTAAATTCTATGAAAGGAAAATAGTGCTGGAAATTTAATTTTTCTCAGTGAATGCAAGCTTATAGTTTTATATGTAACCTTTGAAGTATTGTGTACCTTGGTTTTTGTTTATTTTCCATTGGAAGTCAATCTTTTGTGTTGTCATCTTTTTGAACATTATTTCATTAGTATTTACTATAAATTTGTCAGGAGCATAAGTAGAGAAAACATGCTGAAAAGTGTGGTTTCCCCCTCTCTCAGCCCCTAAATTATCAGGCTAGTCCAGAAATACGAGACTTGAGACGGGGGGAAACATCTGGAGAGGGGAAAAGGTTGAAAAGATGCTCTCCTCGATGTCGTGGATGTTCAGCCCTTTTATTCCATGGTCCAAGAGGAAGAGCGGGGGGAAGAGAGGGGAAAGAGCCGGGAAAGAGAAGAGCAAGAGTGCCAGGCAAGAGAACAAACAGGAAATGTCAGGGTTTTTTCTAGGCTCTTGACAGGGAGGGCTTCTTGGCTCTCCACCAGCCCCACTGGGAGGTTGAAGGAGGGTTTCAGGAATATCAGATATGATGTCACAGGGGTCCCGGGAAAGGGGAAAACATGGCCTGAACGGAACGTAACAGAAGAGGTTGGTAACCGGTATTTATTCAGTAACTAGACTTCATGGAGATTGATTTACTCTTTCTTTAATTTCTTCTCTCATAACAGTCTGACTTTTTGTTATAGTCTTGTTCTAATCATCTCTTTTGATGAGGTCTAAAGGGTAATCTAAAGTATCCAGTCTTCTGCATGGCACTTAGGCACAGTGTAATCATATTAGCACTCTTTTATTGCTATTTCAGTGGTTATGGTAGGGTGGTGATGGTGCACAGTTGTAAAAACCAGCCTCTCTCTATTCCATAGTGTAGTCGGCACAGTCTGCAGTGCAAGTCGAAATTTTGCTTACTTTTGACCAAAAGGACTGCAGTTACAAGTGATCAAGGTATAATTGAGCAACAAATTACAGTGAATGTGAATTAAACAAAGCATCCTTAGGGCTACATGGCAGAAGGTGTGTTACTAATTCTTCGAGTTATTACCTCATAGTGACTGGCATTCTGAAGACAGTTTGTTCTGTTACAAAATTCTTGCAGAGTGAGTTAGTTCTATGAAATACAGAACAACGTTTTTAACAAAGTGTGATTCATTCTGAGTACTTTATCTCTGATGATCAGATCACATTGCACAACATAAACGTGTATGTAGTTGAATCAGGCAGAATTTAGAGGATTTAGAGTTTTAATATTTTTATTTAATTTGAACTAATATTTAGGAAAAAAATGAACTCATCAAATAACTTCCCTGCATGTGTTTAGTTATTACATCTTACAGACTTCTGGATTTGTGTGGTTGTTGTAAATTATTCAGTAAAGAGAAGGGCCAGTGGTGGATAATTTTCAGTTTTGTTGTTTCTCCAAAACTCTAGCTTTATTAAAAAATGTATTGTTATATTCAAATTTCTAATGGAATTTGAAACTTATCTCTCAGGCAGTAAAACATTAATGATTAAAAACTATAGTTTGCAGTTTCAATGATAAAATACCATTGCATATAATCAGATATATAGCTAGGGATCTATTGCACTGTTCTATCAGTTAATTTATCAGAATTATCTCTAAAAACCTCATAAAACATTTAAGGAAAATCAAAGATTTTCAAGCATTGTAGATTGGCTGAAGTATTTTACTTGTTCTCGAAATTCATTGTACTTTACCAACGTATTTAGGCAACTGGAAAGAGTCACATTTGATGTAAAAATGAAAATTAGGTTTGCTGGCTTGTTCAGTTCTTAGCTTGTCTGTTAATAATAATTCCATACTGTCAGTTGTAATGATGGCTTGTGTGGTAGCTCAAAACTAAATAGAGCCACCAACCTAACTCAGCAAACAGTAATCATATATAAACAACTTTCTCTCACTGTTGTGGTTAAGGTAAAATGTAAATAAGGGTGAAAAAGCTTAATATTCTATGACAAAATGTCATAGAATGTCAG
Source organism: Chloebia gouldiae (assembly GCA_003676055.1). Taxonomy (NCBI): domain Eukaryota; kingdom Metazoa; phylum Chordata; class Aves; order Passeriformes; family Passeridae; genus Chloebia; species Chloebia gouldiae. Next base: position 3,880,155 of record QUSF01000038.1, read on the forward strand.
GTTCTCTCTCTGTTTTCTCCAAATGTTGTGAAAGAATGAAGTCTTTTCTGTAAATCATAAAAATGATTTGGTTTTTTTTTTTTAAATCAGCATGTCAAATAAAATGTCACCTTTTCATCAGAATTTAATTATACTCAGTGTAGCCTGTGACTAAGTAATATATTTACTATAATGCTCTTACAGTAACATTTGTTTGATTACTGACTGTGCTTTTCCAGAATTAAAGTGATGAGTGTAGAGTACCATCAAAGTTTACTTTTGTTAGGCTTTTCCTAACAAGTATTTTATTAAAAAACAAAGTAAGAAAGTATATAGCACCTGATATTTTCCTGTACTTTGTTAATTCATTAATGAAATAATGCGTTAATTCTTTAATTAAACTAAATTCTTTAATTTAGTTATTATTTTATCCAAAGCTATTTCTATTTCTCAGAATGCTTTTATTGTTAATTTCTAAGATCATTTTATTTGTATTGAGCTACAAATACCATAGATTCATAAAGGTTGCAAAAGACCTCCAAGATTATTGAGTCCAACCTTTGATCAATCACCACCACGTCATCTCACGCATAGCACTAAGTGCCTTATTCAGTTGTTTCTTGAACACTTCCAGGGATGGTGACTTCACCACCTCCCTGTGCAGCCATTCCAATGTCTGATCATCCTTTCAGTGAAGAAATTCTTCTTGATGTCCAAACTGACCCTCCTTTAGCAAAGCTTGATACCGTGTCCTCTCATCCTGTCACTGGCTGGTTGGGAGAATAGGCCAACTCCCACCTGGTTATACCCTCCTTTCTGTAGAGTGATAAGGTCACCCCGAGCCTCCTTTCCTCAGCCCCTGCCCCAACTCCCTCAGCCACTCCTCTTAGGACTTAACTTACACTCTACACCTTTGACCAGCTTCCTTGCTCTTCTCTGGACTTGCTCCAGCACCTCAATCTCTTTCTTGAGGTAGGAGTCCAGAACTGGCCAAAAGACTTTAAGTGTAGGCTGACCAGTGTCAAGTACAGAGTACAGTGCCAAATATGACTACTTCCCTCATCCTACTGTCCACACTATTGCTGATACAGGCCAGGATGCCACTGGCCTTCTTGTACCCCTTGGCACACACTGGCTCATGTCTAGCCATCTGTCAATCAGCACTCCCAGTCCTTTTCTGCCAGGCAGTTTTCCAGCCACTCTGCCCCCAGCCAGTAGCACTGCTTGGAGTTGTTGTGACACAAGGGCAGGACCCAGCACTTCTTATTGAACCACATATGGCCCATTGAGACAGCCTGTCCAGATCCCTCTGCAGAGCCTTCCTACATTCCAGCAGACCAACACTCCTACAGAATTTTGCATCATCTGCTGACTTACTGAGTGCGCACTCAATCCCTTTATTCAGATCATCAGCTAAGGTGTTAAACAGAACTGGCCCCATTACTGAGCCCTGGGGAACACCATTTAGTGACCAGCTGCCAGCTGGACTTTACTCCATTGACCACCACTCTCATGATCTGGCAATCCAGCCAGTTTTTAGTAGAGTGAACAGTGCACCTGTCCAAGCCATGGGCTGCCAGTTTGCCCAAGAGAACGCAATGGGAGACTATAACAGCTTTACTAAATTCCAGGTAGACAACATCCACCTCAACCATTAGTCAGGACATCTGGTCATAAAAGGAGATCAGGTAGGTCAGGCAGGAGCTGCCTTTTCTAAACCTATCACGCTGACTGGGCATGATCCCTTGTTTGTCATGTACGTGCTATGTGAATGCACCCAAGATGTTCCATAACCATCCCTGGTACTGGCTGACAGGCTTGACCTGGTCCACTTCCCAATCCTTCTTGTAGGTGGGCATCACACTGGCCAACCTCCAGTCATGGGCTCCCTGAGTTAACCAGAATTGATGATAAATGATGGAGAGTGGTTTGGTGAACTCTTCTGCCAGATTCCTCTGTACTCTGGGGTGACTCCACCCAACCCCATAGACTTGTAGATATGTAGAATTCTAACTCCATGAGCATCTGTGCATCTTCATTTTCCTTGTAGAAGCCAGAAGACCTGTGTACAATCATACGTGTCCCTTTGAACCCAGATCATCAAAGATCTTGATATAAATTAAAAATTGTTTGGGATATTAAGGATTTGTCTGCAAACATAGTATATGTCTGGTTTCAGCATGAGCAGCTGTGTACTGCTGTGGCATCAAGTTCACCACAGGGAAGCTACTGTGGTTACTGATGGGGAATGTGGATGAACACTTTTGTGCCAGAAACTGCAGAATTACTGTTGGTTACATCTCAGTGTCAGCTTAGGGAAAGCTGGTAGAGAGTGTGCTAATATCTGCCGTGATAATCCTTCTGCTCACAGTGAAGGATGTTCATAGCATAGGTCTATCAAATTTTTAACATGTCTAATTATGTTTAATATTATGTATGTATATATATTACTGAATTGTATATACATGTAGTTACATAGTTAATTGATACAGACATCTCTACAGACATAAATGTTTATGTATTTTCACAAAGAAGTAGGTGATTCAGAGTTAAGTTACTGTGATACATTTCTCAAATTCTGTTTTTATGCCATTTGGATATGTCATAATTTAAAAAAAAAATCTAAGGCATTTTCATAAACATGAGAAAATGTATATGCAATATTAAAGCAAATTTATCATTATTTTTTACCATGCAGACATAACTCATTATTTTATATGGATCTACAGAGATCACTTGTAAGTATTTCTAAAGAGTCAAACCTTTTAGCATAGAATTACTATAAAAAAAATTTAATCCAAATATTGCTTTTCCCAGCTAGCAATATATAAGAGTTCATAACGGCAGTATTTCTTGCATTCCCTCTCCTTCCAGCCTTCATAGCACAGCTTGGTAGCCAATAGCAGTGTTGCTAGCAGCCCTAATACTTAGAAAGCATAGCCTTTACCATTTTAATTGATTCTTACATTCTTTTTTTTTTATAAGTTGTCACATTTACAGAGTTTGCAGCAGTTCTTTAATTTCATGTAAAGCCCATAGGCTTTACATATGTGTTTTGTAATATGAAGTTCTCTTCAGCTTTGGCTGTTATATAAACTTGAATTTTGGAAATTCTTTTCTTATTTCCAGAATAACTGTGGCCAACTATCAGAATAATACTGCATCAAAATTTGGAGTTAGACACACCCTTCAGCCAAATTGAAAACTTAAGAGCTCTATCTCCCTATATTGGGAGGGGTGGGATGGGATCCAAAAAAACCCCTAAGCTGTCGTGTTTTCAGAACTGAGCTTTATCCTATCCCTAACAAAACAGCAGAATGTCTGCAGAAGACATAAAGCTTGTTTTTTTACTCTTGGTAAATGTTGCCTAGTGTGCAGGTATTTATTTCTGGCATGCAGTTTCCCTTCTTTTCTTCCTCCTTCTCTGCCTCTGACACAAGCATCACATGGACACAAAGGTATCTTAATATTCCAACAAAGATATCGAGAGGTAGAGGAGAAAAAGAGACTGGAGGGAATTGTTCCATTTGCCAAAGATGGAGCTATTTGTTAGCTTGTTCCTTTAAAAGAGCACGTAGGAGCAAATACTGTCTTAGTTGTAAAGCATACCAAAATTAGGAGATTTCAGATTCTACATTGCCTATGGTATGTTAATTACCACTTCTTTGTGTGTTCATAGTGTGCTATGATTTTAAATAATGTTAGAGTAATTTTTATTATTTAGTCTTAAGGATAAACTTGGAAGAGTTAGAAATGAGTTTGCATGCACACTATTAAATCTGCTGGGTTTAGGTTACTGCCTCATTTTGCAACATTAAAATCTTTTGCTGAGTCGCTGTGTAGACAAATGTGATGAAATCTAAACAGCAAATATCTGGGAAAATAATATTTTAGAAATATATATTATGTTAGATTAATTTTATTTCGATTATTTTGGGAAATTATTGTTCAGGAACGCTAACATTTATTTGATCATAAAATACTGTTCATAACCAATAATATTTAATATAGTGTATATCTATCTTTACCATTGTTGTGTCCATGCATGCAATGAAGACAAGAATATCTAGTGTAAAATTCTAATATGCTAAGTGCTATGAACAAAAGAAAATTTAGCCAATATAATAGAATTCCTTTTATATAAAACCAATGTAACTCAAACTCTTTATGGTGATGAGTACCCTTATATTTGCATCCTTTGTGCAAATTAGACCTACAATTATCACATGATAATAGTTGTCAAATCTGCATGTTCATTGCATCAAAGATTGCAGACTTCTTCATAGAATAAAGATTTTTTTCATTTTTTCTAATTCTCCTCATGATTCATACTATTTTTGCTTTAAATTCTACTGGCTAATCCTGTTCACAGATCATATTCTGTTTCTGTTTAGTAGGTCTAAAGGGGCAAACTGAGAAGAGAAAAGCTTCTGTGAGATACTTGTCCTTTCTTATCACTCAAGCCCTTCTGACAGTTTTTAATATTGTAGCATTTTCCTACGGCCTCTTCAATTTGCTTGATGTTTGACTTCCATCTTACTCTGTCTGCAAAAGGGACTCCTTTAGCATATAGTTAAAGAATATGACATGCTTCCTTGCTTATGCTCTCTTAAATGCTTCCAAATTATTTCTTTGTTGTTCCATCCTTCTTTCCACAAAAATATTTTGTGTTTTTAAGCCTAGTTTCTAAAGGGGGAGGGAGAAAGCCAAAGAAACTGTGATCAAGGCAAGGTCTTAAGAAATGTTAAAGGAGCTGAGATTATTGTGGTGTTGGATACTATGGAGGAGAATACAAAAGAGGAAACTTCAGCTGGGAATTCTCCATGTTATTAGAACAATTTGTTTTGCTATATTGCCACTGTAGAAGTGTTTAAACTTGCCCTTAAAGGACTCTGTAACATACCAAAGGTCTAACTAATCAGGAAAACTAGGGTACTGAAGCTCTATCTGTGGTTAAAATACAGAGTTGTAAGATTTCTCACTAATTTGTTAAGGCAAAAGTGTATTTAATTATTTTAAGTGCATTTGTTTTTTGAAGCTGTACCAACAAGTAATGCACATAGGATGCATTTATACTTTACTCTTTACTGTACTCTTTTTATAACTGTCAAGAAGCAATAAGTAATTACTGTTACAATCAACAGGTTTTTTTCTTCTGTTGCTTCTCTGTAAATTGAAAACTATTTGATGTATATTTGTATTACAGCTTGAGTGAGAAAAAGCAGTTGTTGAAATCCTCACTTACAAAATTAAATCGTGGGTTTTTCAAATGTTGATTTTTGAAAATCTCATATGCAGTCTATATGCTGAGAATTCATAGTGTCTTAAAAATAGTTATGATTAATTCTTATGTGAACTTTTGGTTGACTGATTTGCTAACTAAATGATTAAATAAATTTTCTCTAAAAATACTATTTCTAAAAAGAGGCAGCTGGAATGGGACTTAAGCAATAACATTTCTTTTTAGAAAAGCTATGTTACATTTTGAAAAAAGCTGAACCTGGACTAAACTTTCATTAGTTATATCTTTATCCTCCAAGTGTCAATAATTTCAATCTGCGATCAACTTATTTTGAGAATTCTAACTTCAGCTTCTATTTTTCACCTCATCAGACACATTAGAATGTTTTAATAAAACAAAAATTGTTGATGTCTTGAGCTGCTGTTCTAAGATTAGTTAATAGCCCTGACAAGCTTTTAAAATATATGTGTGGGTGTGAATTTAGGGCGATTATTCTTATGACAACAAGAAAATCCTCACATGAACCCCAATGTTGGATAGTTTTCCACTGTTTAGAGCTGAAGAGAATTGGAAGGTTTCAGAACCAGCTGCCATATGAAAGAGCAATAAACTTGTTCATATGTACCTGTAGATAAACTGGATTTTTTTTTGGGGAAATATCCTTTAAATTTTCATCCTCATTTTTTTTAAATTAAGATGCTAACCACATAAATTGCTGTTAATAAGGAATGTAACTCAGCTGAATATGTATTTTTATTTATGTACTTCTTAATTCTATTTGATATTTTTATATTAAGACTACAAGTTAAGTACATATGTATAAATCTGATTTTCCAAGAAGGCAAACATGCACATCTCTGTATTTGAATACATGGTATTGCCTTAATTTGTAAAGGTTAAAAAAGTTAACAACACACACAAAAACAAATATACAACTCAAGGCTTGCAACATGTGACTGTCTCTGGTTTTGAATCACTGGTTTGGTTATATTATTGCTTTTTAAATAATATTTTTTTAAATTAAGTGTTCTTCTCATATTTCACTGTTTCTAAAAGATTCAAAATAAATCTTGCAAGCATCCTTAAATTAGTATTTTTCACTTTTATGAATATTTGATATCTTGAGGGTGCTAAACAATTGACTGTTGAATGGCTTATTCTTTTGATGTAACATTCTTAGGCGTTGAGTCAGAAAAAATAAGGATTATTTCATTAATTCTGAATTTTGCTACTTCTAATATCTTAGTGTAGCTATTCACTTAGCTCTCCATGAGAAAAAAAAAACTTCAGTTGCTCTGTAGATGTAGTTTCAACGTGCTGTTTTATAGCAATTCTTCAAATAGTCATCCAGACAAATCTGTTCTTGAAAGCTTCTTGAAGGCTAATTATATAGCCTATATTGAGATGCATGTTATGTCAATGAAAAAATTGTAAATCAGGACATAATTATGAAGTTTAGTAAATCTATAAAAGTACAAAGAAGAAAATTTAGCATTTTTTCCCTAATGCAGTTACTGTTCTTCCTAAAGTTCCAAGATTAGATTAACGGGGGTAACCCTGGTAGAGATTCATGCAAACCTATGAAATATTAATGCTGATTTCTATAGATTATTGTATTTGGTAAGTTGCCATAAAATATGTAATTCACTAAAACATTTCCTGTTAATTTGGTGTGGCATGACATGACTTATTCTCACATATAAAATGTCATTGTAATTATATGTTACTGGGATTTATTCTTCCTTATCCGGTCACAAGAGAAATATAATTGCTTGGCACTTTTCCGACAATAAAGCCCTGGCCTTGAATCAGGTTTACCCTGTGATGATGATTGCATAGCATTTCTCTTTCAAAACCCCTGTGGTTTTACATTGCTTCTTGAGCCCGGTACCAGCTGTTTGATTAAGCTTTTAATCATCAAGAGGCTTTGCAAATCCCAATAATGGGTGTGGAATGCAGTCCTGAATTTTAGGTTCAATTTCCCTAAAATTCAGGAATATGGAATCCACAGCTTTGTCACTAAGCTCCCTGTATTAGCATCTTGAGGATAACTGCTATCAAAGGATGAAACTTCTGTTCTGACTAGGTGCCTCCTGAATAGGAAACGGGAAACATGGTGTCACACAGTATCACACCAACTTATATTTGTCATCTTTGGCTTACAAGTGCAAGAAGGTACCCTCATTCACTTGAAGTTGAACGATTGAAGGGTCTTCAGAGAATAATCAGTTATCTATTCCTTGAACAAATGAAGTTGGGACTTGCTCCTGTGCCACTGCTAAGCTGACATCCTCTATCTAGGAAGCTAGTGTTTAGAGGCTTTTGGCTTAGAAGTGTAAAGTCTGGGTTAGATTTTCCAGGTGAGAATCAGGTTCACTTTTCACAGGAGCCTCCATATGTACATATATATCCTTAACCTTTTATACTGCTTTCATATCAAATGGGAAAGTGACAACAATGGAAAGATTTCAGCTTTTACATTTGGGAGGAGCTGTTTTAGCATGATAAATTGGCAGAAATGTAATCCCTCTTCTGCGGGAATGAATATGATCTCTCTTTTGCAAACATTAATATAATTTTTTGATTACATAGTGCATGAGAACAGTTTAGCATATCTAGATCAAAGGCAAGGGAGGAGGAGGAACCATTGCAGCAAGAATAAGGCTATTGTGGCCATGCAGCTTTGAACATGCTAAAATACATTTTTGTCAGAAGAGTGGTGACATCCTGAAATGGGTGCAAACAAATTTACTTACTATATTACTTGAGTGTATTTCTAAGTAAGTTTGTTTTGTCACATCTCAAAGCTGTGTTTACATTCATTTGCGCTTCAGTAAAATGTAAACTTATGCATTCAACAATGTGAGTTGAAACAACAGGCCAAATTATTACAGCTGGTTTACTATGGTATTTTCAGGCCCAAAATGTATTCAATCATTCTCACTTTGTTAGATAATTAATACTGTAAGACAAAATGTCAAAATACAATTTAAGTACAGTGTACGTTTTTATTATTTTTTAATTTGAAAATATACTAATAAATAATTCTAACAGCACAATTACTTGTGAACACTTACATTATCAGTTATAAAAATAAATTATGGTAGTGTTTTCTATTCATTGCAAACAGAAATGTTTTTGAGAATATATACTATATTAGAGCTTGGTTGGACGAGTCATGTCAGAAGAGTTAGCAGTGACTGCTCCATTTCCCATATCATTTATTTTTATGATTGTCAAGTACATATTTGAAGGTAGTTTAATAAGCTTTTTGCAGGAGAAAGTTACAATGTGATGCTAAAAGAATCGTAATTATTTTTTTAAAAGCAACCCAAACAGCGTACTCTGTATAAGGTGGATTTTGAATATTATTGCAGCTATGTAATCCGAACAAGGAAGTCTGCAAAACAGAGTAGAAAGCAGTTTCTGTAATAATTAGCTGTCAGTTTTCAGAGCACTTTTTTCCTTTCATCCACATTGTATTATGGAGCAGTGTCATCAGCAGACTGATACCAGTAACCTTCAAGAGATTATGATCAATCAAGTTTAATAGTACCTACAAAACAGTCTTTATCCAGTGTGAGTAGATTTATGAAACATTATCATTTTGTTTAAAAAACATTATCATTAGGCTTGGAGTAATCAGCATAGCAGAGAAATTAATGAGTATGTAAGGTGAGGTAAGTGTTTATTTTTGTTTTGCAGTTACCAGTAACTGAGAAATCAACCATTTCTCCTGAATTTTGATGTTTGCCATGGAGGCTGTAGAAAAATCAAATGTATTTTAATTTATATTATTTTCCCAAAAGTTAAATGCCCTTGATTAATAACAATATATGCCACAGCATATACCTCTGCTTTCTATCTGTTTCAAAGGTCATAGAAGCAGTACATGTTAGGACTCTAGGCTGTTTCCTGAGGGATCAAGAAATCTGTACATTTCTAAAGACTGACCTATCACCTTGAAAAGCAGCCATGAAGGAGAGCTGCAAATGCAAGACCCCTGTCAGGTCAACCTGTTGTAGTGCTGACAAGTCTCTGATATAAAACCCAATTTACAGTTTAAGAAGCACATCCATTATCCTTCTGATTTTAAAATATAACATACATCAGCAAAATTATAAAAGACAGTGCTTAAGAATTATGAAAGTCAAAGGCTAATTCATATCAGAAAGTCACAACCTTTTTTGCATATTACTGATTAAAATTACACCGAATTTTAGTATTCATTTATGTCTTTATTTCTTCCAGAAAGTTAAGAGTTAGCATCAGTTGAACTTTTAATTCTACTTGTATTATATTGTTTGAACGAGTTGAACAAGTAATTCTACTTGTATTATATTGTTTGTATTAGTCAGATATTCTATTACGTTACTCTTTATAGAAGTTGAAGAGGTTTTTGGAAGTGTGGATAATTTTAGACAAGGTGATGTGTCAGGTTTTGGGAAAAAGTACTGCCTTTTTGATCGTAATTAAAAACAAACAAACAAACAAAAAAAACCAAGCTATATTTTCCCTAGCATTAGGTTTAAGCTTCAGCTCCATTTGTAATTTATAATAGAATAAAAAATTTAAGTTTTCTGTGTAAAGACAATCTGTAGTGTCTTCTACTTAAGAAAGTTTCAGTTCTTGAAAAATTAAAGTTTAAGGCATTACTGAATAGTTGCTAAAAAGGAAAAGCATATTATTTTTTTCTACTTTATTACCGTAATGGACTTCAATGTTAAGTTGGGTAACCTAAAAAAAACACTGATTATATTGCTGTCATATCCACCAAAGCTGGTGGAGAAATAATATAATGGATTTCTAGTATGAAAGCAGCTTTTACTCTTTAGAACAGTTTCCAATGTTGTCTTATGAAATTTTAAAAAAGCTGTTTTAACTTTGCCTATATTTGATCATACCTTTTTCTTTTATTGCTAGGTAGAGTTGCTTAGTATATAACTCTTAATCCTTCAGGAATACTGGGCATAAGATTGCCTATGTACCTTTTTAAAACTTAGACGTTCCTTAGGAATTAACATACTATTAGTTTCATATTTTTCATGTGCTTTTGATATTTCAAGCATCTGTCCAGTCTGTTTGTAAAGTATTTGCATTTCTTTAAACCATTAGGCCTGTGAATTCCAGGGGCTCTAAAATCTTGCCTGCAGTTTGGTTTAGTTTGCCTTCTACTGGTAAGCATTTTAAAATCGTGAATCCGTGCTCTTATCAGTGAACATATATTGTTTTTATTTTGAGACTGTGTATAAGAGACAGCAATCCAATTTTTAAAGTTGAAATACATTTCATTGGTATTTCTAAAGTCTCAAAAGATCTTCTTATGAAATAATTTATGAAGACACAAAATAATTGTGATTTCAGCCAATTGGCTCAAAAGCAATATGTTTACTTAATATGTATTTTCTGTTGTGGATTGTATTTTCACTTAGCATTTTCTTGTTCCTTGAAGACAGTGAGATATTATCTGATCTAGTTTATGTATAAACAAAATTAAGTATGTTTATAGTTTAAAAGAACTGAGAAAAATACTTCTTAGCTATGTAATCTAAATCATATTTTAGGTAAGGTTCTTCTTTAACTCATGATACATATAACTGCATCAGTTTTAGTAAGGAAACTATCAAAATTGTTATATAGGCTTATGTGTGCATATCTTTAGATTAATTGCTTTCTAGGAGCAGCTGCTCTAAAAAAGTAAAAGGAGCCTTGTACCTGTGCCTGAATTTAGCTAACAGAAGCCAGCCCTATGTAGTTAGCCTTTTTTGGAAGTAATTATTGTGATGGTGAAAGAAAGTCATCAACCACAGAGAGCCTTTAATTTGAATTTTTCTAAGAATTACAAGAAAAGAGACATTCTTTTGAGGTAGTTTTTTTTATTGGTTGTTTTTTTCTTGTTTAGTGTATTTTGTATTTTTATTTTTGTGAAGTTTAAATATAATAGAGCAGTTTCAGAATTAATATAAAATACTTCTATTCAAAAAAAAGTTTAATTTGGAAAATTTTTAATTTCATGGAAATTTTGAAAACTCTGTTTTTTTTCTAATAATTTTTGAGAGGAAGAACGCTTTGAGTGAGTAAAGAATTCTTACAGATGTTACATTCAAAGGATTGAAATACTAAAATATAAGATTTACTTTGAAATTTCTGAAATGAACTCTTCCTATTAAGCAAATTGTGTAATTTTCAGTAAGTAATAGGCTGTTTCCTGGTGATAAAGTTGCTTCATTTTGTAATTTCCCAAGGCTTCCCTACATGGCTTGAGTGAACTATTGCAAATGTTCCAGAAAATGTATTTTCTTATAGCTCAATGTACAGTCTGCAAGCAGGAAATGCAGGCCAAATGTGCTGAGTAGGGTGTATGTGTTGTAAAGCAGGGATTGAAAAAAATTATCTATCGATGAAAGTGTTACCACTATGAAAGTGGTAACAGCAGTGTTAAGCAGCATTGAGCTCTAGTCTTGTATATATTGGACTAAACAAAGCCTGTAGAGACTGTATGTGAAGCATTTTGTTCATATGTAATATCAGCAGTTGGGAAAAGGTCATGAAGATAACTTCTTGCATTGCATGTAAATCCGTTATACTGCAAGACATATTTAAAGGGAATATTTACCTGGTTTTGTTTACATTTTAGATTTTCCCAAATTATAATTATCTTTATGTGAATGCTCCCCTCCTAGGTGTGTTTCCATAAGGACTTAAGGTGACAGAACTTAAAATAAAAATTTGTTCTAGACTAATTAGTGCATAATGAAATATTTTGGAAAATTTCCAGCTTTAGATGAGTGTTAATGATGTACCCTGAAGACTTGGTCCTGAGCCCATTGGATTTAATTCTCTTTGTTTCAATGAAATTTCTTTCAAAACTACTGAGCAAGCTTTTAATATTTACTGGAGTAGATAGAGTTCAGACAATTAGCAATTTTAACAGGATTTAATGGGGCATTCAGATGATTTATCAAGCTCTCCAAAGTGTTACACAGATTGAGTTCCTTTGTAGTTGTCTTGTTCCAGAGTGGAGGGAGACATCCCTGTCATTAATGTGTGTGTGCCCTGCAGGAAACATTTCCACCAGCTTCCAAAAGCAGCAGTAAATCCTCCTTTCTGTAGGTATGCTTCCATGAGCAGGTGAACTTTGCTGTTGCCTAGAAATCTTTACTGTTTATAATTTTTTATAATTTTTCATCTTCATTTTGCAGCCTCTCTACTTGTGCCATCTCTCCTGCTCATCTGACACTAGAGTAAGGTGATTTGGCTCTCTAAGCCAGCAAAAGGCTTTTAACATTTTTCCCCTAGGTTACTTTTCTGTGAAATTATTCAGATGTATCAGTTCAGGGAACACTCACAGGGGCACATCATCCAGTGAAAATCAGTTGCTGGGAATGTATGTCAGGCAGTGAGGAGTGGAGGAGAAGGAAACTCTACCTTTAAGCAGTGATGAGATGTTAGATCAACTTGTTGCTAAGGAATGTTGTGATAGCAAAGCCATTATTGAAGCTTGCACTTGACAGTAATCCCTCACATGATTTCCTACTTCAGGCAATGGAGCTAAAACTCCAAAGTGTAGGCTTTTCTATAATCACATCTAAGAATTAAAAAAAAAAAAAGGCCTGTTAGGATTAGTTCTTTATTAAACCCATTGTATTTAGAATGAATTCTTTATCCTCTAGAGGATTCTTGATTATTTTTTCCTTCTTTGTGATACATTCAGTTTTTACTTGATGTTCTATTCGGGTGTATTGGGCAAAAATGTTCAGGCTGTGCATGCATGCATTTCTCATGAAGTTCTATATTCATCATAGTTCCTTTGTGATATAGTTTACAATATAATTTCCACTGCAGAGAATATCTCTGTATTGTTTATTCTCTGTTGTTTTCATTATCTAATTAAATACTTAGTTTTTTATTTTTCCATTCCTAACGCACTAGGGTACATAGACCAGTGTGATGGACATCCTGTAGTAATTTCAATGTCATTAACTAAAAGTAGGAAAACTATTACACTGATAAGCATTTAATTTATTTCGTATCTCTTCCCCATATTTACTGTTTCGTGGATAATAAATTTTTTTTCACTTTTCTCTGTTAGGAAATAATCTATTTCTCAGAAGATTAACATTCTCATTATTTTCTCTTATTTTGCTATCAGATTATTTAAGGTTCTCATATTTTCTTTAGAAATAGGTTTTTCAGAAGAATGTTAATCTAGTTATTGTGTTAGTTTTTACTGTTATCTCCCAGTTATGATTAGATTTTTTTAATCCTCAGGTTAGATATTCTTCCTTTCTAGTATAAAAATACTGTTCTTTTTCTGAGCTGCTTTCAAAATATCACTGAGAACATTTCCAGTTCTTGTATTTTTCCTGTGAAAATGTAATTTGTTGTTCATTAATTAAAATGTCTTTAAGCTGTTTTACTAAACAGGTTTGTATTGCAATACTATTTCAGTATTCCATGTTTCTTCCTGCTTTGGCTACAGCAAGCCCCATAGAACTAAGTAATCAGCGAAGATGGAGGTGGTGAAGACAAGGCGTCGATCAATGATACCACAATTCTTCAGTCTTGAGTGTTTATTAGAACACCACATTTCAGGCAATTTCAGTCATATGGCATCAAAAATAATTACTGTAACACTTCTGATTCTAAAACATTCATTCCTTTTGCAATGTTAGGGGAAGATTTTCTTCAAATTTGAGCACTGGAATTTTCTTCAAGGAAGCGACCTGATGGAATTCAAGAAGTGTTTGGAATGACAATGACAATACTCTCAGGCACATGATGTGGTTCTTGGGAATTGTTCTGCCTGAGAGTTGGACTTTACGATCCTTGTGGGTCCCTTCCAACTCAGCATAGTCTGTCATTCTCTAAAATTAGTTGCAAACTTATTCTGCATTTGCTTTGGAGCAAAGATTTGTAATAACATATTTGATTTTCACAGAAATTTGTTTTTCAGTATGAAATATTCTGTACAGTCATATTCCTGAGTTTATTCCTTAGCATGCAGAAATGCTAAGGTGTTAAACACCATAAAATATTACTAATACTTGCCTTCTGGATCAGTTTCTTACCCTAAGTGAAAAGAAAGCAAGCCAGAGAAAGGGAAACTTCATTATTTTCTGAGATTGCATTGCGTATATGGCTTTAGAATCTTTGAAGAATGTGCATTTCTGTACTATTCTTAATGATATAGTTGCAAATTCATAGCACATTATCTCTAGAAGCCATAGTAAAAGTACAGGATCTGCTGATGACATTGTACAGCATAATTTCAAAATGAGAAGCTCAAGGTTATTGTATCTGTGCCTTTAAAAATCCTAAATGCATCTTATGCACGTGATGGAAATATTTGAAGATAATTACTTCACTGAAACAAATGACTACTGACCTTGGTGGAATATTCTGCAGAATATTCTGAGAAAACTACAGAAATGGTATGGAAATATCCATCATATAGTGATAATTGCTAACATTTTATTTTCATTAGTCTTTGTCCCTATGTGAGAATATTTTACTCTGACTCTATTTTTCTGCAGTTTCATTATGTCTAATCCAGGTCGTAGGTTGACATGATAGATAATGACCCTTCTGGGGTTGAAAGAGAAAACACATGGGAAAAAAGAATGCAAATGCATCATTAGAGTTATTGAGGGGTAATTTCTCTTTGCATAACTTTTAAGCAAACTGAAATAACTTCTGATCTTTATTTGACCAGAAGTTATGTCACTGAGCTGTAGTTACTGTTAAGATTTTAGATGTCAAAACGTTTAGTAGTTTTGAAAATAAGTTTTACCTTCATCTACCTCTGTCATTGCTCTAATTTTGCTTTCCTGAATTCACTATGCAGTTGTTCAATATGGTTTTGATCTTCACAGAACCTATAGCTTTATGAGTGCATTCTCTCTTTTTCTTCTTATCTGTTGAAATTGGCAAATTCATTAAAAAATTCTGCACAGAACCATATTTTTTGGCATTGGCTTTTTACAATTTGTTTGGCTAATTGCACCTTTTTTGCCTTTTTCATGTTTTTATTTTTTAAAACTATATGTAAATTTCTTTGAAATTTCTTCCATATTCTTTCAGTAGTAGATTATGTTCATTGAGTATCTAAAGAAAACTGACAACTGAATGTTTGGAGATTTTTATGTAGGTGCTTTTGATTTTGTTAATATGATTGCCTACTAGTGATCCTTGGGATGGCACTTGTTCTGCAACTCATCTGGGGGATGCAGGGAGAGGGTTTATGGTTTTTTCTGGATCTCAGTAAGAAAGGCCAGACAACAAAGGACATGCTAAAATAGCTATTTTAATAGGACAGAATAAAATTATGAATACAGATAGAAAATAAATTTTATGTCCTTTCAGATGCTTGGAACCCTCCTTTTATTCAGCATTGAACTGTCCTCAAAGTGGGTTTTCTAATGGCACCTAACTAGGTTTTCAAAATGCTGGTTTTTATTATGTACATGCATTTTTATGTTTATTTTTTAGGCTATTAGTACTTCATGTTTCTAAAGAAGACATATCTGAAGATTTTAATATATGGCATCTGATATCTGATTTGTGCCAATATCAGCTGTGATTAGTTTGATAATCTCTTATAGCCTCTTTAATCCTTTCAAAGACCCTTGATTGCAAACTCTAGTGTCTGATATCAATGTTTTTATTATGCAGTTACAATCTGGCTTAAGTTTGCAAATTAGTTTTTTCCTAATTGCATGCTCTGCCTGTGCATCTTTCCAGTTTCTTTTGGTGGCAACACTGTATAATCTTAGGCATCTTTTGTTGAGATTTTTTGAAGCTGTGATTTTTACCAATAACCATATGATTAATTTCTTCCTTCTTTCATTACTACCTGAAAGTATTTTGATTGATAAATGTAAAGTAAAAGGTGACTGATTACATAAACCTGAAATTTTAGAGCCTCATTTTATCAGGAATAAAGGAAATAATACATTGCAAAGAATTTTCTCAATGAGTTTAAATGAGTTTACCTTCCGTTAATTCAAAATTGTTTATGAGACTATCTGAATTCTCTCACTTTTTTCTATTGTACTGATTTGTTGTGTAAATATTTGCAGCACTTTAGCAGTGTATTTTTAAAGCAGGCATTTGGTTTATAATAAAACAGTTTCAATTAGGTAAACCTTCTAAATAGTCTCTTCGATCCATCTAAGTTAACCATCTATTGGGAGACCTTATTTTCTTTTGAAAAAGAAAGTATAATTGAGAGCAGAATCACTACATTCAAGACTTTGAAGAGTAAGTTACAACTATGGCTATTTTGAAATGGAAAATAAAACATGAGATTACAAGTACTTGGGTACATAAAATGCAAAATGTAATATATGATCAGCTGGAGATTTTAATTGTTTCCAGTAATCTCATAAATTCACCAAGAGAGCTCTTGTTACATGGATGGGTACCAAATAATTTTTCATTACATTATAGTTCTTTTTCACAGAAAGTGTCCCAGAAATGTAAATGTCCATACACCTACTTATTAGAAACCATTTCCATGTAAATTTATAGAGAATTCAGTATGAAAAAAAAAGGATAGAAAACTGGGCTAAATCTTTGTAACCAGTAAAATTAAAAACCATCAGCTGGTTAAATGAGAAAAGGAGGCTTAGGAGATGCCTTATCACTCTCTACCTGAAAGGAGGGTGTAGTCAGGTCAGTCTCTTCTGTCAAGTTAAAGGGTATAGAACAAGGAGAAACAGCCTCAAATTGCACCAGGGGAGGTTTCTATTGGATATGAGGAAAACTTTTTTCATCAAAAAGGTTGTCAAGTCCAGGAACTGGAAGGCTGCCCAGGGAAGTGGTTGAATCAGTATATCTGGAAAGTAATATTGAAAAGACATGAAGATGTGGCACTTAAGGACATTGTTTAGTGGTGGACCCGGAATTTCTGGGTTAAGGATAAGACTCAATGATCTTAGGGATCTTTTTGTACTTCAAGGATTTTGTGATTCTATTCTATGATTAGCTGCAGTACTTTATTCTGAATTCCATCAGTATTATTATTGGTTACTCTCAGTTGACACCTGAATTGTCAAATACTGTATTGCTCAAAATTAATTTCTTCTTAAAAGGTTAATAAATCTGATAAGTAACTAATGGTTACTGCTCAACTGTCTTTCACATTTTTACTTCACAATTCCCCAGCCATCTTTTCTTTCTGAGATGTTGTAATTGATACATATCAAATAAAATTGTTGGGTTTTTCCCTCAATTTCTGTGAAACTTTTAAGTTGAAGTTTCTGTTACAGAGCTGAAGGATGGCTTCTGTTTTGATTCTGTTGGCTGTATAAATTAGGCTAATAAATGCTATTCACCCTATCTGCAAATCTTACTGCTAGATTTTATATATGTTGATTGCATTTGTCAAGAAAAATAGAGCTAATAATAATTTTAATGGGTTAGAAACAAAGCTTTTTACTACAAATTTTAAGTGTCTTTACAATGATTATTAATGTGTAATGTTCCATTGCAACAGTCTCTTTGTTGATCCTTAGTTCTGCAAAGAACTCACTCTTGTTGTAAGTTGAGTGAGTTCAAGAAGAAAAGATGGAAGAAGCCTAATATCTTACTACTAGTTTCCAGTTGTCATTATGCTGGGGTTTCAACTGTGCTTTTTGCTCCTTACTGGAAAGAGCATTTTTTCTACCCAGAAAGATGGAGAAAACTATGAAAATTAAAATAAATTTTGCCATGTAGAGAATCATGTTCAAATTTCCAGTTATCTTTCAGTATCCGTGTTAGCTTACTGGAAACTGGCTCCTCTGACAGAAAAAAATGGCATATGTAGCCTTGTGAGAGCAAACTATGCAATGTTTTTCAGAATAGCCAGATGCCGTGCAGTCTTTATCCTAGTGCCCATATTTATATCTAGCAGCAAGATGGACATTGAAAGATGATTTTTTTCAAATGACCACCAGAAAAATTGCTGAGTATGTTGAAAAAGTCCTAAAGATTCTAAACTGAGGGGGAACATCACATCTATTGGAACTTTGTTTTCAATGCTTCTTCAAACAGTCCTTCATTTTTCTATATTGGAAGAGCTTTTTTCATAATCTTGAAGGCTTTTTTTCTTTTTCTTTTTTTTTCTTTTTTTATTTTTTTTCAATTGTATGTGGAAAAATGGTATGGCAAGATTGAAGGAAAATAATTTTTAAAACTTCCAATTCTCAGAGCTATAATTCTTGTTCATTTATGTTCATGGAAAAGCTCCTTTCTGACAAACTCATGTGGTTTTTTTTGATTTATTCTCTTGCAACTTATGTGGAGTAAAATTATTCATATTTCTGTTCTGGCACTTAAAAAGCTACCTCCTTTTCCCTTAATTCCATCTTAACAACTAGATTCTGTTAACTGTGTTTCTTCTATCTTTTCTCTCTTACCTCAAAAGTCTTCTAGGTTCCAATGGAATTATGCTTTGTGATACTGAAAATTGAAACTTTTTCTGGAAATTTTTTTTCCTAACTACCAGCTGATCTCTTTAAAAATATTTTCCTTATGATTAAAACAACAGAAATGTTTTTACTTTGATTGGCATGGTCTTTAAATTCTATGTCTTGAATTTCAAACTAGGAGTTTAATTATCTAAGAGATTCTGTTCTGAGAGGCTGCAAGGATATACAAAATTAGAGTAGACATAAGTACCTGTGTTAGGAAATGAAGCCCCAAACAAATAATTGAAGCAATTGATAGTCTAAATGTGTCACAGGAAAAGAGAGTCTGAACTTTCTGGCAAAATGTAAATTTGAGTAATAAAGTACTTAAAGCTTAAAAAAAAAAAGCTTCATAAACAAGGATTGCATCTAGTAGCACAGTAAATAAATGCTGTTTAATCTGAATTACAGTCTAGGTCACCTACATTCTCCATCACTTGCTGCACTGAGATTTAATAGCAAAGCCTCCAGGGCAAAGTTACCAGATTAAGCAGCCTATGCAATTTCTTTGAGCTATAGAAAAATACTGTGTGTGAAACCAAGAATTTGTGATTCATTTAATAAAAGTCCTAGCAGTCTAATTAAAAAAAAAATTGTCTAGATAAGAATATACTTACATAGAGTCAAATTATCCAATTATTTCTGCTTATGCCCAATAGGGAAATTATTGAAATTTATACACACAAGCTTTACAGTATCCATGCCTTACGTTGATGTTGTGCTCACCCTTCTAATGCATGTCTGCATTCTGAAGTCAGTGGGACTATTCCTCCTTGCAAGAAACAGATCACCATACCAGCTTTTTTGGTAGGAGGAATGTTATGTTTTCTTGATGACCTTTTCCCCATAACCAGAGGGTTCCCCTTGGATATGTTTGGTATCACATTTATATGATAGGAAACACAGCTGACTTTTTCTTCGTTGCCACATTATATCCAAATTTACTATAAATTATATGGTTTGCATAGTTTGTATACTTGTTCTTGTCTGGTTGGGGGGGTGATAAAAATCTATCAATATATAATCTTTTTTATTCTTTATTGTCCTTACAAAGTGGTGATAATGATTCTGTAATTATAATGGAAATTTTATTAAGCATGCAAAGAATATGATTCCTTGAGACTGCGTCCTTTCCAAGAAGTTTAGTGAAAATCAAAAAAAATATTTTTTTCTGGATTGCATTATTCTGTGTAATTGTAGCAGTTTGTTGCTCATGGGACTAGATTTTCTGATGTACTCTAGTCTTCCTTAAGGAGCTAGCAGTCAATAAATAAAAAATGTCCAGTAAAAGTTTCCTATTGCTAATTACCAACATTAGTAAGTAACCTATTTATCACTATAGTCTATAATGTATACTTTTCAACTCTTAATGTGCATAGTCATGAGTTGTGGGGTTTTTAGAACAATTACTCTTGACTAATATGTGAAGACAGTAATATTTCACTTCGATGTACCTGTACAATATTGATACACATTTGCATTTGGGAGTTTTATTAATAGTTTTATTATTAATGCCCTTTCCTAGATGCTATATGGAGCAGTTTCATCATAGTTCCACCTTAATTTATTTTGTTGTTGTTTTATTTTTTTTAATTTCTTTGATAAATTTCAGAAATACATTTCTCAATAACTGGTGTCCTATTTGGTACCCTGGAGGTCAAGACACTCATCTTTACTATGAAAATCTTAGATTTTTTTCAGTTATAGCACTTAAATTTATGCATTTGGGATATGGTTTCAACTACAACAATGTTTTCAAGGGTTCTAGGACCACATATGAGAATGAAGATTTAAATAACTTGATTAGAGCAGTCCCATTGAAACTAGATACCTTCATTCTACTTCCTACTCAGAATACCATATATACCAAATAAAACTGCATCAGAATATGCTCAGAAATAGCATCCCAATATATTGAAGTCCCATAGATAAAGCTTTCCCTTTTTTTCTGCCACACCACTTGTGTAAGGAGTCTGTACACTGTAAATTAGTGGTGTCATTTTAAACTGAATTGAGTATAAATGTGTAGGTTACAACACAAGAAAATGAGATGAATTAGACATAATTTGACTGAGAAATAGCATAACATCTAAAATAATCAGTTTCATTCTGCACATTCTGTATACTTTCCAGTTTCTTCTAAGTAAAAATGATCCTTTTTAATTTTTTAGAATTTTAAAATCACCAAGAAATTGAAATTTTCATTATGTTTTATATGTTCACTGTCTAGGTAGTTAAGACAAAGTCTATTTTGCTGCTAATAATATATGCTGAAGATGCCCTTTTTCTGTCCTTTGATTTTCACCCAAGAGAATCTTCATGCATCCTGTTAAGCTCAAAACTTGGAAAGGTTGGGATTCTGCTCCTGCTAGCACCCTAGAAATAAGTTCTGGAGATGATGAGGAGTATAAGAAGAGGAAATAATCATGATGAGGAAAAGAAAATATGTAGTTGGTAATATTTTCTGGCAGATGAAGAATAAAGCTCTACCTTTACTGTGGGAATGTTTTGAGTGTAAAGAGTGAAATGAGCTCTCAAACTTTTTAAAACCATGTTTTAACTAGCTAGATAGAATATGCCTTCCTGTGCAAAAAAATATTCCTGAGAATATTTCCGTGAACCACAGAAAAACTTAGGTCAATCTTCTGTGTTATTTCAAGTCTAAGTAGAATAAAAAATGTATGGAATAATGAAAAAAATGATTCCTATCTGTATCTCTAATCACATAAATGTATAGGACAAGAAGGCTAGCTGGAAAGCTGCTGAAGTCACATTTTAAGGTCTAATTATCTTATGTGGAAAGAAAATGAGGAAATTACAACTGAAGCACTTGGACAGCCTATGGCCATGAATGATTACAATGCGAAAAGGAATCTGTGTCTCAGACTTCTTTCAAAAATGGCAAAAAAAGCCCCAAAACCCCTGTCAGTACTCTCCAGTCTAATCAGCTTACTGAAAAGAGAGAGATTTGTAGTATTTTAAGGCATTTTTGGTAGCATGACAGAAAAAATGGAGCAAAAAATATAACAGTAATATTTAAAAAAATGGGGAAGGCTTTGACATTTAACAAGAGTTAATCTAGCTGTACTTAACTATACACCTGAGACATCATGATGTCCAAAAAGTTATTATCAAGTCCTTCCCAAACAGTCTATTAAAGAATCATGGTAAAATTCACAGTACATTACTTCCTGATACTTGTGAAGAAAGCAGTTTCAGGAAGGAAAAAGAGGGAGTCGGGCTTCAGAAAAGGTCTTAAGAAAAAAAGCAAATAAATAGAATTTAAGCCATTTCTTAAGTCATAGCAAACATAAATGGAATGATTCTAAAAGAAAATCTTGGGACTTTAAATAAACTGGATAGTTTATTTGAAACTTGTCACTGATGATTAACAAATGTCAGCGTATGATTGCCAAACTAAAAAGTATGAAGATGATAACTTTATGTAAGGATTTTTTAATTTAACAAAATGGTCCCCCATATATTCCAGACCTCAAAGATACCACAGAATCCTCACTGCCCTGAATATGCAGCAGATTGATTTAGCCTACAGTAACAATGCTCTATGGATTAAAGATGCTGCATAAGAGCTTCAGTATGAGGAACAGCTATATTCAATAAATAGAAATGGTAATCGGATCCTACAGAGTAAAAAGTTAATTTTTTTATTTTAATATTTCATATATTCTGGTCCAGATTAATGTATTTCCATGCACATTTAGTAGACTTCAATAACAGTATAACTTCCAGCTGTCCTGAAATTATTAACATCAATATAATAAAACTTTATCATTACTTTTAGGTATGAATAATTATATTTCATATAAAGGGATTGCAAACAAACAGTCTAGGTAGTTATGGAGATTGATACAAAATATTTGGGGAATATCAATTACTACAGAAAGTGATTAATCCTGCATTGCCAATATGAAAAGCATTTAAAATAACAAAAATTTGAAAGCAAGAGCATTGAGACTTTTGAAAGATATATTTCTCTCTTCACAGTCACAACCCAGCAACTGTCAGCATCTGTGAAGAAACATTCTGTGAAAGCTCCTTTTCACTTGCATCCTACAAATTTGACTTGTTCTATGAGACAAAATATATGAGATAAAAATTTCACCAAGGAAAATCTAACTCTTCTTGGGAGATTTTTTTTACCTATATGCCAAGCAGACAAGCAGAGATTGTTAAAACATTTTCAACTGCATACAAATGAATTAAAACCTATTTGCTTCCTACTAGTGTTCCTCTTGTGGGGAAATGATTTGAACTTAACATTGAAGAAGTCAATTGATCAGTTGTCCCAGCTAAAAGGACAGATATCTTTGCAGGTTAATAAATACCTTTATGAGCAACAGTAGCATTGACAGTAAAAGAATCTCCCCTGCATTAAAATAGCTATCAGGAAAAATTTAGAAGGCTTCTAGAATTCCAGTGGAATTGATGCACTGGAAAACTTTGTGAAACTAACAGGGCAAGACTGTATTCATCTGGACTGGAAGGAAAGAAATATATTAGTAGAGAAATATATTAGCAGTTGTCACTCTTCTCCCTTTGCATCAAAGGAAATTGTTTGGCAAGCATCAGGAGAGAAATTTAAATTATATGAAATAATTACATTATATTCCAGTAGAGAATAAGAGATGAAGGATCTTCCAAGTGCAAAGTGCTGTAGAGCAGTTTATAACATAGGCATATCTGTCTTATTGAAACAGCTTATCTCTTCCCCAATCAAAAATAACATTTCTTGAGGTGGTGAAATAGAGTAATTCTGAATGCAGCTTATGACTTACTTTCTGTAGTGTCTCAAGGCAATAATGAGATACAGTATCTTTGTACAAAATCATGTGTCTAATTTTTCTTTCAAGTGTTAGTGCTTTGGAAGCATTTGTCATGTTTGCTGACCTATCAGTAGTTTCATTGGGGGTCATAAAATTGATTTTTCTCAATTTGACTTTTGAAGTTATGAGATGAGCTTTGATCTGTTGTCCAGATTTGTGAAATAGCCCCAGAAGCATCTTCTAAGTGTTAGATGTGGCACCATTTAAAGCATATCAAGAGTGGCACATTTGAAGAACTATCTTCCTGTTTCTTTTTGGATATAGAAAGATTTTATCTGATACATGTTGAGGGATCATGTTCTTTTGATATTGAATGCTTGTGATATTGATATTAAATAAAAAGAATTAATGTGGAACTCAGCAGTACCTACTGGGACGTCTTACTGTGCCTCTCCTGTCATTTGAAGTTTCTCATTCCATTTTTGGTATGACTGCATAACAAAATCAAAACATGATTGCAGAATGTATAAACCACCTAAGTCAGTTTAATCAAATTAGGATCAGTAAATTAAGAAGAGCAGGACAAGCTTTGCTGCTTATTACCAGTCAGAGTAAACACTCTTGGTGTTGCCTAGATGAGGTTCTGATTGTTAACACTTGGTAAGATTCATGTTTCCAAATCTTTGGTACGGCTATTGTGTTTATTCAAAACTCTGTGGATGTCACCAAAAACTATTATCATCCTATTGTTCTGTTGTGTTGGTAGATAACTGCCAAAATCTTAATGTTTTCTCATGGGTTATTGATGAGATTGTTTTGATGATGGGATTGTCTGTATTACAAATGTAGAAACATGTAAGGTACTACTGTGTGGGCTGACACCAAAACCACAAACTGTGGTTCATAGCTTTTGCACCTCAGCCTGATCACTGGACATGAGTTGTACCTAGGCAATGTTATGTCAGTGCTTGTCCAGCCAAGATAAGAGCTTTATCACACGATGAGGAAGCGGACCCTGCGGCTGACAGTTCTTGTAAAGTTTCGGGTGTCAATGTGGCCCTGAATAGTACTAGGTATATTATTTGGTCTTTATTTTTGAATATTCCTGCTAGCTTGAGTATTCTTCATTGCATAGTTTGACTTATTTCTTATATTGCATTTTGCTTGAGGTTGACATTAGCATTTGGCCACAGCTTCTGGCACCAGTACTCAAGGAAATGAATGATGATCTTTCCCATAGTGGAGTACATGGATTGCCAGTTGAACTGTGCTGCATTAGCAAAGTTAACACCAGTACAAGAGGAGGATGAGACAAAGAGTTTGTTAGTGATTACACAAACATTTCCTTAATGCCATCACCTTTACATCTTCCTGAGACAGAAGGCATTACTAAATTCTATTATTTGGAAACAGTGCAATTTTGTACACATATTTTAGTTTGAATACAAAGAATGGGTATTTATGGTTTTATTTTGAAATTTAATTTTTCAAGGTGATAATATGGCATTATGTTTTCAAGGAAGCCTTTTTTAAGTAAGACAGTTGAGTGGCCATATAACTTTTGATTCCTGTAGTTTCAAAAATAAATTTAATTAAATATTTTGGTGTGGAGAAAATATAAAAGGCTAGGGTTAAATTCCGATATTCTTGTAAGAATCATGGCAGACAAAAAGTGGAAATAATTTCTGTCTTCTAAATGCATTAGTCTGGGTTAATAAGGAAAATCTTTAACCATTAAATTTGATTACATCACTTCTCTTTTTTTTTTTTAATACAATACATGAATTGTTATATAAGAACAGTAGATCTCAGTCAAGTTTTTGTTTGTCTTAAACTGCTCATGAAACTAGTGTTAGTTTTCACAAAAATGGCCAGTTGTCCTACACAGACATGTTTAAGTCCCTGAGAGTGCATGGAGTCTGAAACTCAAGAGAATGGACAAAATTCAGTCTTCAAATATTAATTGTTATTTAAACTTGGCTTAAAAAAAGTCTTAGTCATTTTACTAATGTGCCTTCACTGAAAAGTTTAAGAATGCAACCTGGTAAAACGGCTTTCAATGCTCATGAATCAATGAAAGAAATATGGTCTTTCTTTTTTGCTTAATGGTTTGCATCTTTTATCTTACATAGTTCAATGGCATAGAATTACAATAAATTAGTTTTGTAATTATCAAACTCTTCAACTTCTCTTTGGCATTTAACGAACCTCAGAATCTGTTTATTGCTTCATATACTTTGCCATCACGAACATTAGCCTTTAATTAACTGGAACTCTAATCTTAATCTTTCTCAGTATATTGCAATGAAACATTTTTATTAACTTGAAGAAGATAGTATTTGTTACTATTTTTCCAATAAATGGAATACTTTCAGAATGACCTTTTTATCAGTAATTATAACAATATAAAATGTAAGATGGCAAAACTCATTATACCAAAGAAAAGCATTGTCAATTAGTTTTTCTGTATTTCACTTAGCTACATAAAATCACTAAGAAGCCTCAGCTGAGAGAGGCCTAAAGAGATCATGTGGTCCAGGCATAGATCAGGAATTGCAAAAAAGTGAAAGAGGAAATCATACACATAAACTTTTCCTCAGGCATATTGTGCTCAGCTAGAATGACCCAAAGCAGTATTTGCATTAGAGAATAGTGCTCTGTGGTGGTCTTCCTAGTAATGAAGCCTGGAAAGAAAAGAAGCTGGTTGTAAAAGGTAAGCTTTTTTTGCAGTACTGCCTCAGTGCAGCCTCTTAGCAAAGGTCTCATAAGTTAGGTTTACCAGCTACAAATGAAACAAGTTGCCTTCATTAAGTAAAGGAGACCACAAAAGTACTCTTCAGTCATGCAACATTACTGTAACTTCAATGCAGGGACAGTTCCACTGTCTTCCTGATTGCTGATACTTGTTTGTTCTAGATAGATGTTAAGCTCATTTCTGTCTTGATCATTTCATTCCTTTGAAGTTAGTTGCTCTTCCAGGTATTTAAAGGTCTCTGTATCTATTGCAGACCAATATGACAAGAAAAGTGTCTTTATGACAAAGGGAAAAACAACAGATCTCTCTGTTGACACTATTTTCAAGTATTTGGTACACTGCTGCTTCTCCAGCTGGACACAGTACTTTGGTAGTTATACAGTGCAAGAGGTGTTCGGAGGGTAAAAAAGTCCATGTTCAAGAGGAGGCAGTAATGGCATGTAATACTGAAATGAAAGATACGATAATAGATTAAATTTATTAATGGAACTTCTTAATATTTGGTTTTAGGAATAATTAATTATTCAATATTTTAATTTTAAAAAATCAGGATTCCGTAATGAAATGTATATGACATAATGTTTGAAGTTGTTATTAAGATAGATGAAAATCATGGTGTGACAGATACAAGTGGAAGTCTTCAACTACTGATTTATTAGAAATGTAATTAAACATTATAGCAAAAATTACAACATAATGTACTTAAAACTAATGACAAGAAATTATATTATTAACATTGATCTCATCATCTGAAAAAAGTACTTGATGTGGCAGTTAATCAATGGATAACTCTAAGATGCCAGTGTGATGTCACCATGAGACTAAATGTAAGGCTGAGAGACCTACCAAACAGACTGTATCACATGAGAAATAATACTCATTGTATGTATGATTCCTGACAATAAGGATTTAGTCAACTTGAATGATACCTTTTTCATCAACTTTTCCAGTCACATCTTGAATGTAGAGAAACTTTTAGTATTTTCAACACGGACTTTCAGCCAGGAGTTCCATAAATCCACTATTTTCTGCATGAATACATAACTACTTTTGTTTATTCCAAATTTCTTACTGACTAGATTTTTTTTATGTCCCATGCTTTTACTGAAGGAGATAGTGGAAAATTTGCCCTTATCACCTTCTTCATAATGTCATGATTTTATAGTTCTTTATTTTATTCTTCCATAGTAAAAATTTTCTCACTTTATTCTGTTATTTACCTTCAGTCATTATCCTCTTCTGGACCTTTTCTAATAATACCAATACCTTTTTTGAGATGGCAAATCAGAGTTGGTATACTGCTTAAGATGGAGCTTCTAAGCCTTCATGTAAGGACAATGCACAACAAAGGGATTTGATACCAACATACCTTTAGTCCTTCTAGTATCTTTGTTCTTGGATAAAGAAGAGGAATAAATTTAATTAACATAATCGTATTTCCTAGAAAATTTGTAAATTGCAGTAGGAAAAGGCTTGTAGTAAATTTACTAGCATAAGTTTGGAAGAGAATGTCTGGTATCAGAGAAGATGTAATTTGAGATTGCATTAGCTATCTCCAGTTACGGTAGTTGGCTAGAAAGAATTCAGATTGTATCTCATGCAGTCAAGACAACATATTCTTTATCAATAATTTAAGTTAAAATCTAACAGCGGCCTCTCATATTGTACAGAAAATAATGTTCTAAAGGATGTATGAAAGACCCGTTTGTCTTTCATACAAAATAACAGAGGCGCTTTTCCAGTGGCTTCAAAGTGCAGTGACGCTTGAGACTTGCCTCAAATGAGAAAAACAAACAAACAAACAACACATAAAAAACCAAGTGAAAGTACTTACATTGGTGGCATAGAACAAAATGTTCCCCTGCAGAACAGCAAGTGGAGGTTTATTTACATTGGTAAAAAAATGCTTTTCTTTGAGTATTACTCTCAACTGCTACAGATGTGTTTACTAAACAAAGTTGCAGCTCTGCATATCAAAACTATTTTCACTGGACATGGTCTATCAGAGACAGCAATATGCAACAATAGGTCACAGTTTAGTAGCCCTAGTTGAAGCAATTTGTAGAAAAGTACAGTGTAGGCATACCAATAGTAGACTCCTTTACCTAGGTCAGTAGAAAATTATGTGAAAACATTTTGTGGGGAAAAAGTAAAATTTAGATCAAGTAAAATTTAGATCAAGTAAAAATTAGATCTGTAGTCAAATTTAGATCTGTAGTTAGAAGAGTTAAATTACAGAAGAGCCCAAATGAAAAAGAGTATGTTACAAATTTACATTCTGCTCACTGACAAGCTGGATGTCTGCTAGAAACTAATGTAAGGGTCACTGAACACAAATAGAACAATACCAAATACTGGGTATGGTTTATGATCAGTGAAGTTCTCACCTTTTTTTTTTTTTTTTTTAAATGACACATTCTAGCATTTTTAACAAAAGAAACATGCAGAGAATTGTAGGAAATTCTTATCCCAGATGTACAGCTATGGAGTTTCACAGTGAAGAATCAGTTGTCAAGGGCATTTCAGATTAGTTTAGCTCTTTTAGACTCTCTTAGCATTTGAGATTAGCTTTGTTAATTATCTTAACCAATAGATTTCTTTTAAGCACTTGAAATTCTATTATCATAGTGCCAATTGTTAGTTGCTGTTACTACCGTGTTTCAAAAAAAGATTCCAGCATGAGCATTTTGGAATTGGTCTGTCATTCAGACTATGCAATATGCTAAACCAGCAATAGCTCAGATAAGAACTAAGTGGAGCTAAATCAAATTTCCTCACAGGCAGATGAGAAAGGTCTTCATTCTTTCCAGTGCTTCACCCATCAATATTGAAGGATTGGAAGTCATATGAAAGCCAAATCCATAGCATTCAGGGAAGGGATATGCTAAAAGAGATTACCTAATCTCGTTACCTAATGACTAGTGAAATACAGTGGAAGGTGCAAACAGTAATATTAGTTGGAAATCAAGTCAAATTACTTCTAGAAAGAAACAAAAAAAGGAGAAATACTTAATTTCTCAACAATTCTACTATGTAATGTCACTACCTTCTTGGTGTTTTCTTTTTGCTTAAAAATGCTGTGATAATAGATCTACTTTAAAATATAGCCAGTTTTTATGGGATAATCTGAAAGTGGCAAAAAGAAGAAGAAGAAAAAAAAAAGGTTAACAAATCATTACCGAAGTGTACTTTCAAATAAGTGAATTTTAGCATGTAAAGAAGAAAGCAAACTATAATTTGGGAGATCACTATTATTCTTCTTTTATATCTATTTTAAGCCAGGTTTTAGGCTTTTTCTAAAAATATATTGCCACTAAACGGTGGGGTTTTTTTGTTTTGTTGTTTTATTTTTTCTTTTTAAGGTAAGAGGGCCCCCACCTGCAGGATCAGTAAAACAAAGACCAGCAAAACACACAGCTTTTCGCAAGTTTTATGAGAGAGGAGACTTTCCAATTGCTGTGCAACATGAGTGTGTAGGAAACAAAATCGCCTGGAAGGTAAGTCCTGGCACATCTGTGACAAACAGCTGAGCTTATTTAAGTGACATCTCTCATTGTCCAACAAAATTAGCTTGTAAGTAAAGACACTGAAATAATTTCTTAGCAAATGGAAGATAGTGGGAAAGTCATTAGAGAAAGGCTCCTGAGTCAGCTGTCTGCCTTGGCTAACAATTAAATTATATCCTGCAAAAAGGAAGATGACAGAGTTTCTTTGCCTTAGAGAATTGTCTCCTGCCCAATTCATCTCTATTTTTATGAGGACTTGGCAATGCAGTCTGTTTCAGGCAGTCCATCAAATGATGGAAGTGGCTGGATACAATGAGCAGCAGCCATTTATCTCCCCCAGATTTCACCTTCCTGCAGGACACTTCCAAATAGAAGCTTTAATTACCTAAATGGATAGGTCAAGATTGTCTGCTCCCTGAAAATGCAGAGCAGAATACAAACGAAGGCAGATTCTCATTCCACGGCTGTACTCTCAGTCTCCAGCATATGTCAGACAGCGTAATCGCTGTCATACGTGCCTCTGTTACAGGCTGACCTCCACTGCTGAAACCATTACAGCTCCGACATTTCTCTGACAAAAGGTTAATTGGCTTCAAAATAAATGTATTGCCTAATGACTCTATTCTAATGCAGCTGTGTTTCTCTCTAAAATGCTTGGTGATGTTATTTGCAAAACTTGCCAATCTTTTAAGTAACTACTGCAGACTTTTAAATTTAATTTTAAAAATGAATGCTGATCTTTAGCCTGCTCCTACTATTTAATTATTTTTGTTATCATTAATTATTTTATTTATTTTTTGTCTAATTTATTGGACTAGAAAGAGATTTTGCTGGAAGCCATGTTAGTTACAGATAATGAGCACGATATGCATGAACAAAATGTGTCAGATTTGTAGAATGTTTTAAATTTTTCATGTCAAAAACATTATACCAAATTTAAATGTAAGGCTATGTTAAGTCAACGCTAAAAGGAGGAATTTTGCAATCTTATCATTGATTCTCCTTGTAATGAAGCAAGCAGGATTGACTCTGTAGTGTGGTAAGTAGTACAATATTTGATAGTAACTAAATTTTTAAGGTAGCTCTTTTGCTTATTGAAATACAGAAGAAAGATTTGTGCTACTATTTTGTTGCCTATAGAGGTTTTGAATCAGCACAAGGAACAATTAATAGTTCTTGCAGCAAAGGGAATCTCTGTCCCAAATTACTTTACCCCCCTTACTTTAAGATTCCAGTGCAATTTGGCTTCAGGCAACACTAGAAATTCTCCTGCTGGACTAGAACTCACAGGCTTACAATTTAAGCCTGCACTCTGATCTTTCATCACTAGGTGAGACCCAAAGGTGTTTTTCAAGTAACTGCAAAAAAATCTTCACAATTTAATTTTCATCTTGAGGCTTTTTAATTTCTAATTTCTCAAAATCAAACTGAGAGGTACAGAAATACTACTGGACTGGCTTTCCACTAGATGATGCTAGTGACTGCCTAGTTGACTTAGGACATCAGGAAATTAAATGGAGCTGCATAAGAAGTTCAGATGGGACATTAGCAAAAGGTTTTCATTGAGAGGGTGGTTGGTCACTGGAAGAGATTCCCGAGGGAAATGGTCACAGCACCAAGCTTGTTAGTTTCTGGACAAAGCTCTTAGTCACGTGATTCAGATTTAGTTAGTCCTGTGAGGAGAAAGGAGTTGTATTTGTTGATTCATATGGGTCACTCCATCTTGCTAATTTATCTGCAAACCTTCCAACCACATCCTAAAGTGTTTGTTTTCTATATCTGGCAGTTTTAATTGTTTGAAAACATACTGCCTTGAACAGTCATCACAACAGCAGAGTGTCTAGTCAAAGATCCAGCATGTATTTTTTCTTAACACACTGCATCTTCTAGACCTAATGTCCACCTACTGCAGTAAAACACTGGCTTTTAGCTAGTGCAGTGTAGGACTGAGATGCCATGCAAGAGTTATTTTTGCTATTCTGCTAATCCTTTCTTTTGAAAAAAAAAACCCAGAACTTCAGCATGAATGCAAGTAAGCAGCACAGTAGTGGACTATTCCATTCCTATATTAGTGCATGTTCAGATTCAATCTTATTTCCCTTATTCCATGCCACTCAATTTAGCCACAAATCAATCCTGACTGAGTTCTGTGTCAGGCAGGCACTCAGCAACACTGAGGTAGTCATTACTTGAGGCTATTGTTTAGTTTGACATGCAACTGTCATTGATTACTGTGCAGTTTAAGTACACAAAATAGGCAAATTGGCACTTTCCTGTTCAAACTCTGCACTTGATACCTTCTGAAGTTTTAGAGGTTGCCCAGAGCTGCAAAAGGGTGATAATATTGTCCATCCTTAACTGATACTTAAAGTTACAGATAAAGTAAGGTCTCTATTTTTCACTTGTTTTAGGACATAATTGCACTACCCAAAAGACATCCAATGGCTAATTTTCATCAGTTTATTAGTTGTATATCTAATTAAAGAATTTAACTTTTTAGTAATATATTTTACTCAATATTTTTAAATTCATGACAATTGAAAAGATATTTTACTTATGAAATATGTTGAGGCAAATGTCCTATAAAAGCTTGGCTGAAGTATACTTACTTGAATAAATCGTGATCAAATGGAAGGATAAAAAGAAGAAATTAATGGTAACAGTGATATTTTAATCCTTCTGTAATTACCCAGTATCAGTGTTTTATGTTGAGAGCAGTTTTTTTGCTCTATTTAGTTATAATGTATGTCATAATTCATTTCACTCTTGTTAGTTTGTCTATCAAATGGTGCATGAGAGAAAATGCAGGAGGGTCTCAGAAACCTGACATTTTTACTGTCAAAGAAAATACTACAGGATTTTGTTCTTTCCTGAAAAATACACAGCTGTATTTTATTTGCTTCTTTGTTTGTTTTTATAATTACTAAATCAAAACTGTAATTGTCAGACATTAACTTTTTTTTCAAACACTTTGAACTCTTGTTCATTATGTTGTAATTCTTTGGACAGAATACAGTAATTTTCAGCCAGAATTGGAGAATCTGAAGTGCTTTAATATACAAGAATTGTATTTGGTTAATATGTGCCAAACAGTCACACAAATGACTATTGATATTGTGACAGTTTTGCAGATCTATAATTTTAAGCTCATTATTAATTACCTCTAAGGGCTGGATACTGTAAGGGCATAACTGTGGTTGTAGACCTAGATGAAATATAAATTTAAACTTCAGGAAATTTATAGAACTGTTTCTGAGTAACTGCTTGTGTTGAATATTTAATTATGAAATAATAGTGCTTTTCTGTTGTTAAATCGCTTAATGGTTTCTAAAATGCACTAAATTTAGAAAGAGGCATTCTTGCTCCAAATTAATCCTAAGCATAAACAAGAAGATTAAACTCTGCAGATAAATCGTGGTGTTTACCTTGGTGTCTTTTCTTTAAAAAGGGGACCAAAGCAAATTAGATCTCACTAGATCATTACAGGAAGATGTGTGCTCTTGGTGAATTTTCAGACTAAGTCTTTACATGTAGACAGGCAGCTCTTAGAATACTTCTGTAATGCTGTCATTCTAGTTGGTAAGTTTTACTATCATTGCAAGTTTAAATAAACCTGTTTCAACCAAATAGAAGAAAAAACGTGAAAAGATAATATACACTTATAACATATTATAGACAAGAACAGGAAATTGAAGCTGGTTTTAAAGAATACCATCCAGCAGGAAAAAAAAAAAAAAGGATCAAAAAAGCTCTGATAATGCCAAAGCAAAATTATGTGGTTCTGAAGATATAATTGCATTTATTTCTGAAAAAAGAAGACATTGATTGTCTTGGGGTTCCAAATGTTTGTTTTCAAATCTGGAGAGAAGTTGTCCTTTTGTTATATTTTTATTTTGAAAAAGTGAATATAGAGAATGACTTGTTAATTATGTCTGTGAAAACAAGACATAACTCGCTACACAAACTTCTGGCTTTGATTGCAATTAAATTTAAAAAATAATTTCAAAATTAATTCCAGACTTTTCATCCCCTTTCATTGGATGTACTAGCAGTTGGTGACTTCTTTGCTAAATAGCATATGCTCAATGTAACATTTTACTGTCTAATTTGAAGCCTTTATTTTTATCCTTTCCTGGTAATCAAAAAGAGAATTGTATATATACTAGTGCCTTAAAATTTCTGCAAATGTTTAATGTTTGTGTTTCTTTCGTAAAGTAGATTTTAAGATCTGGAAATAAACAACTTCTTTAGTTGAGTTATTGAACAATTGTTCAAGGGTCTTTCCAAATATGAAGTATTTTATTTTTTCCACTAAGAGAGAATGAATAATAATGGCATGGTTTGAAAAAGTATTTTTAATGGGTATTAAATGTAAAACTTGGGAACATAAATTTATGTTAATTTAGACTTCGATATTAGAAAGTAATCTTTATATTGAAAGAATGTACTAAAATATGTATAAGCCTTTTGACTACTTTTGTGGAATCCCACAATTCTTTTTCAGCTTATGTATATTGCAATTTTATTTCAAAATGTATTAATACATTCTTTTGCACAATCTCATACCAAGCTATGAATAATAAAAGCTTATAGTTCACGTCTGAAAAGAACTTCCATTTTTAAATATATGATACTGAATTAAAAAAAGGCCAGAATGCAATTAAACCTTTGACTAAGAAAGTTGATAAAACCAAGTATTTCTGAATTATAAAGTATGTGTTTGAAATGCAGTCTCTCTGTATTAAACGAAAAGCCATCAGAATGTTTGAAAAATTATTTTTTAGGGAATGGAGTTAATTATGAAAGTTATTATGCAGAAGTAAAAAAAGCTTCTATTCTTCAAGAGAATTTAAGCAATTTCAGAGACATGACAGCCAAATTCAGAAACTCAAACTTTTAAGCAAACCATCAACACGCACATGATTTCCATTTTTTGGGGTATTTTCCCAGAGTATCTATATTAATTATGGATATGACTTCTACCATTTTAGTTTCTCTTCATGTCCTCTTTCCTACACAGTTAATTTTTTTTTTCAGGAGCCAATATAAGCTTTGGTAGGTAGGAAATTTATTTCTTTGTGATAGAAACTAAATGCAGGGCTGAAAGAAAGTGATCTGCCTTCAACATCATGAATTTGGAATGTGCATACACTTTCTCCTTACACCTACTACTGAAAGTTGTTTTTAGTAGTAGTGAGTACAAAGAATTTGAACTTTCCATAGTACAGTGTTATTAGTATGTTGTATACTAGTTTACATAAAATTCTGAACTTCTATGATTAAGCTGGTACCTATACCCAGCACTAAGAAAGAAAAGGCTTTTTGGTTGTTGTTTTTTTTTTTTTTGGTGGGGTTTTGATTTTGTTTTGGTTGGTTGGTTGATTTGGGTGTTGGACTTTGTTTTGGGGTTTTCTCTATAAAATAACTTGGTTTTAAATCTTGTTTTCTTTTCTTGGAAGTTCAGTCTTTTTTGTTTCCTTGAGGGATAAGTTTTAAGAGAGAGAAAATACTTTTTTTATATCAACCAATATAATCAGAGAGGAGACAAGTTTTCATTTGCAGAGCTTTCAATTAATGTGTTTGCATTTTTCATTTTTTAAGAATTGTTTTGTTATTAAACCAAATGAATAAACACTGGATGTTATTCACTGTGCAGTACCAAGTAAACTTAGGTAACACTTTCCAAAGTTCAAATCTCCAAATAAATTAATAGTAATTGAATGGAGCTCATTTACCCTAAAGAATGACCCCATTATTTTACTGTCATCTTACAATTTGTGTAATTCAAGATGTAATTCAAGAAGTTGAGGGGGTTTATTCTTATTGCTGTCTAAGGGAGACATTCAACTTTGCTTCACCTCTGCTACTTTCTATTTCTGAAGCATACTTGACACTGGCACTGACATTTATCAAAGCCCTCTTTGAGTAATTTTATCTCACTAACTCAGGAAAAGAAGGTGGGGGTGTTTTTTCTTGATAAGCAACACATTCATAGTCATAGTCCTGGAAACTTTTGATTATATGACAATCCATGAGTGCTAGTGCTGAGTGTTGGTGAAGAGAGAAACAGGAACAAAGTACAGTGAAAAATATAAGAGAGTGTAGGGATTTCAAAACTGTTGTTTTCAGCAGTCATGATCTGCTAGTTTACTTTAGCTGTTTGTGGAATTGCAGCCTCAGGTATCTGGAAGCAAAGAGAACTAACTGCTGTGAAAATTAATTCTTCTTTAAAATTTATTTTTAGATAGAGATATATTTTTTCTGCTTCTACTTTTTGTTAAACTGTATTTAATATCTTCATAGTAAAAGGTGTTGAGAGGATACTGTAAAAAATCTAGTAAATTCCCCACAAGTGTTGTCATGCAGAATGAAACATTCTTGTAAGGTTATGTAGAAAAAGGAATGGTCATGTACCATGTGTAGACAGAGTTGGTACAGCACAGAGTGGTGTTAGTTTATATTTTATTTAATGTCTTCATTAGTGTTTTAAGCAATAGTTCAGTTTTCTGCTGCAATTGACCTCTGTTTATCTTTCCCACAGGGTTCCTTTTTTAAAATCATTCCAGTGATCATTAATAAGCCTGTCTCCAATACAAATGTATTGGTATAACAGAAAATTGCAGTGTGGATTCAAGAAAAGGCAACTGAAAACAAGACTTTATTAAGCCAGAATAATGCACAATAATTTAGAGAAACTACTAGTGTGAATTGGGGTAAAGAAGTAAAGTCTTGAAGAAGAAAATTTTAAATGCTGCCTGTGGAGGAAAAAAAACACTATAATAGTTATAGTGTAAATGAATAGTTTGGATACTAATTTTTTTTTTTAAAGGAAAGTAAAATTCTCAATTTTCTGTGAAGACAGAGATACAGCAAACTGTGTGGCACGGTAGCAAGAAAGAAGTATTCAGCTTTAAACTAAAACCAGCAAATACTCTGTTGCATCTTCTTAATTTGGAAGTTATTAATAATCTGTATACTATGGCTTACTGAGGCAGGCACAAGCCAATACTTTGCATAAACAATCATGTTTAGACAAATGTCATTCATCGTTCCTTATGACTGTGATATTAGTACCCAACTAATCACTACCAAAAGTATTGTCTTGGCTGATATGCATGTGACTCTTTCTTAGAGATTGCCAAAAATTTCCATCACAACACTGTTCCTGTTTTGTTTTTTAAATGCAGAATACTAATAAATAGGCACATCTTAATGACTATGACCTGGTTTTCATTTAATGAAAACTCCTTTAAATTTCTTGAGCAATGTTATGTAGTGCTATACATATACCCACTCTATGACCCTAGATCATACAAAGAGAGAATGCTAGCAAATAACAATATTTGCATTGACTGTAATAGAATGGGGTTATTATTGCCAGATGTAAATATTATTAATCATCCTGTCCCTTTTTCTCCCTATGATATTACAGATGTCTCTATGATCTGTTTTTAGTCAATAATACTCACAGGAATTTATTTTTTATCAACTGTCATAGATAGAATCATGGAATCATACAATTCTAGGTTTGAAGGGGACCTCAATGATCATGTGATCCAACCTTTCTTGGCAAAAGAATAGTCTAGTCAGGATGGCCCAGTAGCCTTTCTATCTAAAAATTATAAAGGCTAAAACAATTGGGATTTTTCAGCCTGGAAAAGAGGAGGTTTCAGGATGACTTATAATTGTAGCCTTTCAGTACCTAGAGTGAGTGTACCAGAGAGATGGTGAGAGATTTTACAAGGGCACATAGTGACAGGACAAGGGAGAATGGCTTTAAACGAACAGTGAGTAAGTGTAAATTAGATAATGGGAAGAAATTCTTTACTGTGAGGCTGGTGAGGCACTGCAATAGGTTGTCCAGAGAATCTGTGGTTGCCATATCCCAGGAAGCGTTCTTGGCCAGACTCGGCAACCTGTGGTGTGATCTAGTGGAAGGTGTCCCTGCCTACAGTGAAGGGGTTGGAACCAGATGATTTTTAAGGCCCTTTCT
This sequence comes from Chloebia gouldiae, assembly GCA_003676055.1. Lineage (NCBI taxonomy): Eukaryota > Metazoa > Chordata > Aves > Passeriformes > Passeridae > Chloebia > Chloebia gouldiae. The sequence goes on from QUSF01000038.1 coordinate 3,917,868, forward strand.
CACATAGACCATACTGTGATTCTATGCTAGTGTCCCAAGTTATGAAAGTTCCAGAACTTATAATCATTCTTTTTAACAACTACCAATTCAAATCTCTGTCTTAAATCTAAGACAGAGTTAGTTTTGATCTAATTACATTTATATTTAACAATGTGTTAATTTTATATTTATATGCAATACATTTGTGGTTAGATTTTTTCCAAAGGCACTATTCATGTTGACTATAGCATTTTATGTGACATAGCTAAGTTTAATGATCTTTCCGTTTAATCATTTACAGACTAAAATAGGGTACCACGCTGATGTCCTCTAATTAAGGCTACATTTTTTAAGGTGCTGAGTAATTCTGGGTACTTCCAGTTTCTATTCCATGGTACATATAGTCACAGAAAGTACTGCAACTGTAGGTTTCTCAAGTTTGAATTTTCTGTGTTGATTTGATCCCACCACTAATAACATTAATTCCAAATAAATTTATCATATTGAAATCTTACTTTTCAAAGGCACTATGCTAGATTTAATTTTCTGTGGAAAAAATATCGTAATAATAGTGCAGGTCTTAGAAGAAATGTGAGATGTTACAGATTAAAAAAGAATCTTATCAAAATGCAACTGCAAAACTTTGTTACAAAATGCTGTGTTTTTATGAAATCCCATAAAAATCATTGTGACTATTTCAGTACTTACCAGTGTTCTCATTGGTTGATTTTATTTGGCACATTTAAACTAGTGTTTGTAGTGAAACACTAAGTTAACGTCACATTATGTATTAGAGGTTATTCAATGCAATCTCTCCTTTTTACCACTTGTGGCTCACAAGTAATGTGATTGTAAAATGCAATTCTTTCTGGAGTTAGATTTTTACAGTCCTCTAGCCCTTTCCATTTCTTTCATATTTATAATTTATTAATTTAATGAAATGTCTCTTTTCTCTGTGCTCAGAAAATGTACAATATTTTTTAAAAATATGGCATGCCCATTTACTTAACAGCTGAATAATGTTTTTCTTAAGAAGTAAAGGTTTTCCTGTGTGCAAGATCTCCTTTCTTTTAACAACATCTATGCTGAATCTCAGGACTAGTATTGAGATGGAGTCTAAAAAACCCTTGCAAAGAATAGTGATAGTTTACCTTATTCCTATAGTACACAGCAGACATATTTCATTCATTGGCTCCTCTGTGGCTAATTAATACTGGCAACTTATCCCAGGCTTCTAGAAAACAATTATGTTGTGGTAGTTAATATACTGTTCCTTTTCCCCGAATATACAATTAAAGCTATTCCTTTATTTGATACAATTTGCCATCTCTTGAAAGTGTATGGAATGAAAACTCATCCATGTAGGAGAAATAACTTTCATTTAAATTTGGTAAATGACCTCTGAAAGCTAGATGAAAGATTTTCTGCTGAATGGGCTGGTGCTCCCTGCCTGTATATGTGAGAAATTAGTGTGAATAGTCCACTTTTATGGAGTAGTGCTGCTTGTAGTAAGCCTGCAGAAACAATTTTCCCCCAAGCCTCCATCTGTTCTTCAAACCAGGGCATATGCCATCTCATTGAGCTTGAAAGTCAACTGATTTATAACTCCTGTAAAGTGCATAGATTGAAAAGAAAGGTCAACTGCTGCTATGTGACAGTGTTTGCCAGGTATTTGGATAAAGATAACACAATACTATGGACTCCAGAGGACACAAGTGGTAAGGTAAGCTTTGGAAATTGGTAAATTGCCATTTAGGACAAAAACAAATTGCTCCTCCTCCTTCAGGTAAGCAGATACCTTTCTTCTTAAAGATTGAAGTGTTTTAGAAAGTAAGTAGGTAATACAGCCAAGACTTCTTGCTATACTTTTGTTATATTTGGACAGAGTGAGCTTTTCCTAGCTACAAAGGTTGCCATCTAGAAGTGCCATGACTTGTTCCATTTTAATCTTTAAGGTACAAGCAGAAACATCTGTCTTTCAAGGTGCAACTTGTTGTTTTGTCAGAAAGTTTTGTTCAGTGCCACAAACATAGCACTGATGAATTTTCTCTATCTACCCTAAAGGTGATTTCTGAGCCCTATCCAATTAATGGATGACTTGTTCTCTGGCCATTAGTTATCAGCCTTCCTACTTTTACCTAAATATTGCAGAGTTCTCTGACAAGTGACAAAACAAATGGAATTGACAACATAAAAATCAATGTATGTTTGATGTTTTCATTTCTAGTAGTCATTTACTGTGACCATTGTGCTCTGAGTCTCACATACTGAATAATTTCTTAAACTACTGACTCTTACAAATTCTGATTTTTTAATCACATTTCAGGTAAAAATGGCATGGAGTTAAGTGTGTTTTTTATTTAAGAAATAAATGTAGAAATTATCCAATCTTTAAATATGAAAATATGGAGTAGATTTTGCCTTGAAAAACACAAAGGTGAAGTATAAAAATTTCACATGAACAGCAGGATGAGTCATCCTTTACAATCATGAACATTTTGCTTCTTAAGGTGTGTGTAGCATCTGCTAGGAAAAAAATGCCTTTGTATCTTTCCACAATCATCTGATTTTATGTAGCCATGGATATCCTAACCTAGCTCACACAGACAAGTATACTTTCTGAACATAAAATTCAGTGAAGAAAAGCAGAGCAATGCAGATTAACTAGATCATCATTATCAATTATTTCTTTTGTATAAATATAAATCACTACCCAACATAGGTACTGGCTATTCATATATTGTGTAGGCTATTGACTGACTAAAGATGATGGAAATGTTCAGCTAAGAAACTATGACATACAAATTGTAAGGACCTTATTTTGCTGTAAGAGTGTTGAAGAGATATGTTAAACACTTATAATGCAGCTTATAAAATCATAAGGTGTGTAAAGGAGAATGTGAGGCATTAAGAAAAATTCATACTGTATGTCTATAAATTTACAAAGAAAAGCTCACCATCACTGGAAACATATTCTAAAACCATATTCAATGAATGTGTCTACTTTGGAAATGTATTTTTTGTGGATGTCTGTTCTCAGTTTTGTGACAAACACTATATATTTTGTTAATTTTTCATTGCTTCATTTTTGTTGTCCAGTATAAATTAGGCATGTATGTGAGGCAAATTTATCTCCCTCAGTTCCATGTAATTTCCTATACTACTTTCAAAGCATTAATTAATTCATCATCATTTCAGTATCATTTTCTTATTGCTAGCCTTGATGAATGTTTCACATCAAATTCATGTTCACATCTACTATGCTACTGAGTTCTGATCTGGCCCAAGCACTGCTCTCATTTCTCACATTGTTATTCTGCAAAATAATATCTCTTTGCTAATGATAACTATTGTATTGCCCTTTTTCTTTCTTTTGTCTTGTTTTTTTCATCTGTATTTCCTCTTGCTAAACTATGAAAGGTTTGGGAAGATATTCACAAGGACAACTCAGCAGGATCTGGTTTAAGTAAAGAATGCCTTTTACATATATTTTTATGAAGTAAGCGTGTCCTTGGTCAGAAATCATTTAGATTAAGATTGATTAAAACTTCCTAAAACAGCAAGACGTACATTTTAGACTTTTTTTTCTTTCCCTAAATTCCCTCATCCTTTGAAAGTTGTTGATAATTTGTTTTGATAAAATATAAATTTGGCATGAAAGAAATATGTTCCTGCAAACATTTAAGCATGCACTTAGTGTCTTGTGATTAAACCCATTGAAGTCAAACTTTTGCTTGCACTATGTAGTATTGGTGTGAGATATACCTATCTCTACAATGAGAAAAAGATATTTCCATGTGTTTGTTTTCAATCACAAAGATGCAACTTCCTTAAGAAGTTCTAGTTTCAAGTTAATATTATTGCATCTTTAATACATTAAAGATCTTAAAGCCTCAGCTCATTTAAGTGTCTGATAAAATCTCTATTAAGGTGATTGAATTATGTATTTCTTGAAAAAAAAGAAGACTGAGTCTATATTTGCATTTCAAATAACACTGCGAATTTTTGACAGTAGTAGTAGCATGTGGTAGTTTATCAGAGCAAAAATAAGATATCTTAAATATTTAAATGCGGTAGTTCCTCTTAGCTTTTGGCATTGCACATTGACACTCAGGAAGCAAACAATTGTGGGGAATTATAAGTACTGCAGTTGGAAGCAAACAATTGTGGGGAATTATAAGTACTGTAGGTTTACTAAGTGACAGAATCTGTGGGTTGCTAGTATGCTCTACTGTGACTTCCTTCAATACCATTAAAAAATGCATCTTAATTGGGTTTTAAAGCTACATAGTTTTCCTATACTGAAAAAAAATCTAAATAACTGTAGGACCTGGTAGAATTCTATATTTAAAATATCAGAGTTAAAACCCTCAATAGCCTAGCTGGCACATTAGACTTAAAAATAATTAATTTAAATCTCATGCATTGTTTTCAAATTAATATTATATTCATAAATGCAGGTAAATCCATGCCTTATTCAAAGGAGTATAACAAAAAGACAAATGAAAATTACAAATGACAGTCTTTAAAGAGATAAAAATATTCAGCTTAATATCTTCTCTGGCTATAATGTGGCTAAAAAAGGGTGTTACTTCCAGTGTAATCAAAACTTCAGTCTGAATGCAGAGCTCCTTAGAAATATGAGTTGTATTGTAATGTAGTGGATCTTGTCTCATAATGAAGACCATGTGCACTGAAGTACAGTTCTGCCATCAAAAAGTAACACATTCAATATTGCTCTGTTCTCTTCATATCCAAATAAATTCTGTTAGGGTCAGAAGCCCATGGTGGTACACTTTAGAATCATAAATATTTATATGAGCCTATACCATAAGTGATGTTCCCATTCTGTGCTTCTTATCATGCCCTTTCAGGCTCTTAAAAAGGCTGGTTCAGATGGGAAACCCCTACTTTGCTTCGCCATTTAATAAGAGCATTGGAACATTGCTGCTCTTATTATTCCTAGAAGTGGTAGAGAGGGGCCCTGGATAAAGCCCATATCTGAGGCAGAAACATTCTTTTTACAAAGCTTGGGTTAGAGTGTCAATTTTGCACTTGAACTCAGGTGAATTTAAGTTTTCTTTGAGTTGTTGCTTACCTTGTGCTTCCACAGAATGAAAGACAAAATTCATTAAATTACCTTAATATGCTTTTTTGCTTAATGCCATCCAGGTCAGTTCAAATGCTTGCCAAAAAAAAAAAAAAAAAAAAAAACCAACAAAAAAAATCAACCAAAAAAACCAAACAAAAAAAAACCAAAACCAAAAAACCAGCAAAAGCCAAGCCACATATTAATCAGGTGAAAACTGCAGACATTTTTATGTCCATTCCAAAATCTAACCTTCTGTTACTGTGCAGCACTTTGGGTGAAACCACAAGTAACTATAAATTAATACAAAGGGCATAGTATTTATTTGTTTGTAAATTTGTATTCCATCGTTATTAAGACTATTTTACTCCTTTCAGAGTTAAAATAAACTTTCCTGTTTAAAATTGTTGCTGTCATACAGCTCTCAGGGGTTGTTTCATTTTGAGCTCAAGTAATAGCTGCCAATTTTCTAATTTAGCTGGGAAATACTAGCTTAAGCTAGAGATGAGGAAAGCTGCATTTTTGTTTTCTAGAATTAGATCTGTATTTTATGTCTGCTTTCTGCTTTACTGTTTTTCATTCCTTATGTGCTTTGATGCTTTCCTGAAGAGGCTGGGAAATTAAGCTGTATAAAACTCTTCAGTAATATCACTGACTTTGTCCTATTCTTTTTTGGTGAACTATAAGAAGCATATAGCCAGAGTCATGATACTACAAACCTTCCCCAAAATGAGAAAATGGGGTTTTTTTTATAAAGTTTATCTGATATGGAAAAACCTTAATATTTTTTTAATTTTTGCTTGGATTTTTATTAATCTTTTAACTTGAACTTACTCAAAAAAAATCCTTCACAAATTAGATCAGAAATGCATAGCATATTATTTGCAATGTATTTATCATCAACTGTGATTAATTTGATCTATTATTTCTGTGAGATAATAACAGAAGCTCATAAAATTCAGTCTACCTTCAATAGAAGTCCTTAAGTTATGTGTAACAAGTGTGGAAAGACAAATTGAATACAACTTCCTGTTCACATAGCTCCTGGCATCAGTCAGTCAGTGATCTCTTGTCTCCAGACATTCATAACAGCAGAAAACAAGGTGATGTTAATGTGTTCTTGTGTACAGAGTTGCAGCTAATTAGGACAATAGTTTGTTTTCAAGGATACGGAGAGTCAAACGTATGAATTAACCACCTCAGAGGTGATTTAAACCATCTTTGCATTAAGTTGATCTCACTAGAATAGAATATTTCAGTTGAAAGGGGTATGCCATGATAATCTGTCCACTGCCTGATCACTTTCAGATGCACTGATTAGATAAAACTAGAAACCATCAGTAATAATCACAGAGAGCAGGAGCTTCAGCTTCATGCCTTTTTCCCAGATATATGTTTATTTATGCATTAAGAATCCTAGATTATTTATCTAGGTTTTTTAAACATAACCTAATGTGGTGATATCATCTAATATGTTTGCTATCAGGTTAGAATAATCTTTCAAAAATACCTTTCAAGAAGTGACTTAATTTTTAGGTTTGCACTAGCTGTAATTCAAAATTCCAGTTACTGGTTAGCATTGGGTTATTAGGTGAAAATTTAAAGATAGCAAATACACATTGGAACTGCTAGAATTGTGCTGTTTCTCTTAATCTTTTATTTTATCAAAGAGGTTTGCTGATAGAACTTAGAATGTAAAAGTAAGTTCTCTCTAAGAGTGAAGCATGTTTTCGCTGCTTTAATAATTCTGTAGCCATGTATATTTCATTATAAAGTGGCAGCCTTTTATATTGCTGTTATTTCTGTAAGGAAGTCAAAACTATTCCATCCTTGCATAGAGTAATAGATAATGTGCACAAACACATTAGAATCATTTTAGGTTTAAAACAATATTTTCATGTCAGCTAAGAAATGTCTTTACTTATACCCACATTGTCACCTACAGGTTATGAAATCAGTGGTTTAACAGGATAAGCCTCTAAGATGCTATCTAAATTAAATTACTGCCTTTTATTTTCAAATGGGTTTTTTAAAGTAGTTGTGTCTGATCTGATCTAATATTATATGAAAATAATTTGATTCAGGTCTTCCATATCATAGCATATATATAACATTTCACTAAACCAGCAGAAACTTCCATGGCCTTCCTAGGACCAACCAAGAAATACCATGTGTCTTTGTAAAATTATTTACAGTTGCTCAGCAGTAAATAGTACCTGAGTCACATTTGGTGAGTATTTGTTTCATAATACTTTAAAATACTTGGTGAAGTTGTTAAATAGTTAAGTTCTTTGTTTGCAAATTCCCATATAAGTCAATCTAAGTCACAGATTTGGTGGGCCAAATATTTTGTTCTAACTGTACTAACTTTTTAGTCCTGTTTATTTCTAACTTAAAATGTGTGTGAGGTTTTTTCCTCACAGAAATGTTTAACCTATTCTCCAATAAATGCTACATCTCTATGAAGAACCACAACAAAGCCATTTTCAAGACCTCCTAAAGAAACACCTTCTAGTTAAGGCACTTTGCACTTCTTGTTGAATGCCACAACATTTCTAAAGGTTACTTGAAATTTAAGCTCTAGTATACATTTACTTATCATTCTTAATGTTGGGCTTTGATTTTCACATCTTGGGAGGATGTAAAATTGAAATATAAAATCCACATGTTGTAGAAAAGTCAATAGTGACTTAAATGTTGCAACAAAAATATCTTCTCCAAGGTCTTGTGTGGGTGTGCACAGATGTTCATGTAGAAATACTATCAGAAAGGCAATTATGTCATTTTGTAGTTAAAGAAAGAAAAGATTAATTCTTTGAACCCCCAATTTCTTAATTTGTGTTTGCTGTTTTACTGTCTTTGAGTGCTTAAATGTATCTATGTTATTTCCTCCTATAAACATTCAATTTATTTTAGTAATTTAAAATGGCCAATGTGAAGATGATTTTCAAGCATTGTAGAAATTACACAAATATAGAAATGTCTAGAAAGCCATAAAGATATAGGATTGGACAATCAGATAACATCTAACATTAGAGATTCAAAAATCCTTCCAGGCCCTTGGATCTTCCTGCACTCCTTTGACTGCAGTTCATTTCTCTTCTAAGGCAACACCAGGGCAAGGAATATAAATCCAAATGCCCTTTAAGAAGAATACCTGAGCATAATTATTAAAGCTGGTAACATTTTGGTTCCTTTTACTTGTGTGTAGTGTAATTTGCAAGAATAACTAGTGTTTTTTAAAATAGACTGTTCAAATGGAGTTACTGGGCTAGAAAAACTAGGATAAAGTAATGGTGGTATTCAGGATTTTGAGACTGTATGTTCTGATGATACCACTGGATTTGTGGGAAAATTTCTGTGTTTGGTTACTGTTCTGTTGTTCCATTCCCAAGAATGGTGAACAACAGCATATCCTTACTAATGTTGAAATTTTCATAGTTTTGGGTTATACATTCTGTCTCTGCCAATAAATGTTCTTCATGCTAGTATGATGACACGTAAATATTAAATTTTCATTTGCTTTTTTAACAGACTTCCCAATCAACAAAAACTACATTTTGATTCATTATTATGATCTTTTCCTACAGATATTTTTCCTTAGGATCTGATTTGATCTAATATGCAGGATGGATACATTGAAATAGAACTACATGAACACTTGCTGTTGCATCAGAACCATATTAAAGAAGTTCCATCTGTTTGTTCATGTCCTGTGCTACAGTTCAATTTTCCCTCAGTTGCACTTTGGTTTCATTTTATTAATAAGATCACTATAATGGTAGATATTAAAACCAGTAAAAAATGCATTTGTGGTGGGTTTGGTTTTGGTTTGGCTCGGTGGGTTTTTCCCTCATTTTGTTTGTATTTAGGTCATCATAATAACCTGACAGCAGCCATAGAGACAGTGGTACTGGTACAACTGAAAGGAGTGTGAGCCCTGGCAGAAGATGAGGAAGCAGAGGGAAGGAGGAAGAGAAGATATCTTAAATCCATTTTATACATTTGTACAGTTTTAAAAGATAAAATACCTAATCAGTGGTCCCTAGGGACATGTAATGAAGATTATTTTGGTTTAGATCTTTATAATCTGTGCTTTTTTATAGTGGCCTCATGTTATATCAGATCACCTCATAAATGTCCATCAGTTTATTTTACACAGTTTATTCAATTAAACCTGTCTTGCAGATAAAGAGAAAGGTCACACAGGGAGACTTTGTATTAGATTTCTAACTGTAACCTAATTCTGATAATTATTTTAATAATTTAGTGATTAATTAGAAGCTGGTAATTTTATTCTAAGGCCTGACTGTTCAGATAACAATTTTATTTATTTTTTCTGCTCAGCTCCTGCTGACTTAGACAATTTTTATGAGGGGTCTAATTGAAAGACTTTAGAAACTGTTCTTCAAATCTTTAAATTAAATTTCTTAAAATTGCCTGGAATAAAAGTACACTTTTTCAGTAAAATAAAACAAATATTTCAGTTAAAAATACATCAAATATAATTTCCAGACAGAAATCAAACCAAACCAAACCAAACCTTTTTTAGTTTTCTACTTGTCAATTCTACAAATCAAATCCAGGTCTCTGAAGTATGGTTCCTGGAAAACAAGAAGTAGACATACCAAAATTTAATACCCTATGGCCTTAGATTTTTCAAGAGGCAGAAAGAGGGCATCCAGATCTCTCCAATGCATCTTTCAATTATTCCTTCTTTTCCTGAAGTTCTTTCTTAGCAAGAACACGTCTTTCAGCCTCTTTAAACAAAGAATCAAAGGTTTTGTGGACACCAAACTGCTAATAAATTTACACCATATATCTTCTCTGGTAGGACCTTTCTATAGAATGTGTAAATGATCCCTGTTGAGAGGAGGAAGATTGATTCTATAGGTAAAACTTTATGACATCTTTGCAAAAAACAAAAAGATCATATTTTAGATTGTGTAGCAAATGTAACAAGTACTCAGTGTTGCAACTTCAGAACTGTCCTGTAATTTCTGACTACAGTATTTACCTCCCTGCCTGTATTTTTGTGATCCAAAAGATTAATACATAATATTTTCCATCCCACTCTGTGCAGTGCAGAAACAAATTGAAAGTCCTCTAGAATGAAACAAGTTTCTTCTGTAATGCCATATTTAAGTATTTGTAACTTCATTCTAGCATCCTGAAATTTATGGCTAGGTTTTGAAGGAAAAATAATATTAATGCACAGATTAATACAGAGTTATCTTATTTAAGGAAAAGCAAAAAAATAAAACCTCATATCTCTGAGGGAACGGTTTGTCTGCAATAGTTGCAGCTGAGAAGAGACTCAAATAATTAAGCATATATATAAATGCTTATGTAACTGTATATATTTATATAAAAATACATTATATATATATAAATGTATTGAAATATAGAGAACTGTAAAAAAATACATGCTTTATAGCTAGCTCAGTATATCATCTCTTTTCTGTTTTTCACACAAGGCTGCATGCTTTCAGTTGGCTGGACTTATTAGAGAATAATATTACAGAAAAATGAAGTGAACTTATCTAAATGTAATTTACTTTTTTAAAAAACTTTATAGAAAAGCTTTTAATAGCAACTGAAACATTAAATTGCACACATGTTCTGTTGCCACACAGTGGTGGGGAAAAAAAGCAGTAGAGTAAAAGTGAATCTATCATACCCATAAAGAAAAAATATATTGAGACAGTAGAAACTTTCTTAACAATCTGACATCCATTGCAGCAGAATTTCAACATTTGGTGAGAAAGGGGTTGGAAGTATAATTTATAAGAAGTATCTCATCCTTCTGAGCAAAGGTAAGCATATGACATATACAGGAAGAATCCTTTCACTTCACAGAAAGAGGCATAAATTTAAGAAGCTCTTTTCCAAAGTGTTCACAAACAGTGCCAAGATTTTTTGTTCAATGGTTACTGTTTGAATGGAATATGCAAATCCTACTGTACACACTTTATGTAGATTACATGGGAGTGGTGCAATTATTCATTCTTCATATTTTGATGGCTTTTGATGCAGAAAATGTTTAAAATATTTTGGTGCAATATTGTAGTGAAAAATCTATATGGAACAGCTTATAATAAAATGATCATTCGTCAGTACTCATATCTTATTCCATATTGCTATAATTTAACAATTTATGTATTATGCAATGAGCTAAAATATTTTCTTCCACTTACCATGTTTTTAGTTTTAGTGGCATATGTTCTTACCTGCACTGATATAAAGAATTTAAAGAGTTTTTTCTCTAGTGATTTGACAAAACATCAGTCAAATATGGAGGATAAAGACCTAAAATCTAAATTAAATAGTAATGAGTGACATAAGTCTCATTGAACCGAGAATAATCTTTCATCTACTTCCTTTACAAAAAAGTTACTGAACAGCCATGCTGTAGAACTATCAGAAACCTGTTTCCTTCAACTGATCCGCAAAAATGAATGCAAAGAAAGTAGCAACTCTTCTCTGAACCGCCTGTCTCAGTTGTTAAATGCTTTGCCTATTAAGGGTTTTATTCAGCATGATTCTTTGCTGAAGGCAAGAGATGATCCTGCAATCTCCTTAGGTTTCCAGTGACGATGTCAGAATACAAATACCCATACAGAACGTTTGTGGCATCACACCAAGATGTACCAAAAGGAGTGAAACACGAATCCACCAGCTACCATTACAGAACTTTGCATTTGTCCTGTTTGTTTCCCTCATTGCCTTGTGTTCTAAAGTAATGGGGAAGCCTGAGAGGACCAAAACTTCTATGTTACTAGATGCCTTTATGTTGCAGCCTGCTGAATATTGTTATTTTTAAAGTATTTGCTATTCTGATTACAACAATACTGTTTTGTCAGCATCTGGGAAAGCTTCTTGAGCATGGACTGTAAGGGTTGACAGGGAAATGGTTGCTATGGAACTATTTTCTGAACTGGCATGGCAGACCAACATTTGTCAGGATTTAATTTGCATATCTTCCATGCTGCAATTTCTTTGGGAGGATCTGACGTAGACTTCACCAGTCACCCAGAAAGCAGAGCTCCACACTAACAGTAGTTGATTCCCCAGAAATAGTGCAAGTGTCAATCCTCCCACCCCTACATTTAGCAAGGTTTCTAAATCAGTGAAGATCAATCTACAAAATTATTTGTGATCTAGTAATTATCCCATTTATTAGTTACAGTAAATCCTAATTTTTTTTTTCATGAAGGTATTAGAGTGATTAAGGAGAAAAGCTCTTATTTAATTACAAGAATTAACAATTGCTGACTTAAGACTGTAAGTGTGAAACACTTAAACTTGCCACTTCTCTTACATCTGTAGAGACCTATATATAATGAATATTTTGTCTTTATATTCCATTAAAATTAAGTTTTATATTGTGAAATTATTTGAAGGGATTTTCCTCTTAATTTTTTTTGTTAATCTATAGTTTATTATTATGATTAATATCTTTACTAATAATGCTAGGTGAATAAAATATTTGCATTAATAAAATACCATTGCATAGCTTCTGTATTAAGTTGAACGCTCTGGAAACAAGAAATTGTAGCAAGAAAAACTAGTGTATCATATTGCATAAAAGGATTGTAATTCCAAAATTAAATATTAACAAAACTGCAGTCTTGTATGCAATCCCATGCTCTATTTACAGATTTGGGGATCATACGAAGTCAGAATTTCATTCCAGGCCAGAGATATTTGGCAACTTAAGTAATAAGTCTTGTTATTCGACACTTAGTGTGCCTCTAAGACTTCTTCTTACAGAAATATTGCTAAATATAATAAAAAGTTAGCTCGGTCATCGTGCCAGAGCTGCGGTGGTCAAAGCCGCTGTTTTCCCACCGGAGAGCGGCTGTGCTACGCAGCCCCGGCAGCGCCATCAGGGGGCTGCGGGAATGCGGCCGGGCCAGGCGCTGGCGGGAGCGCCGGCATAGAGAGCCCGTCTTTGAGCTCCAGAATAGGCGAGAGCCGGGTCGGCTCTGGGGAAAGTGCTCCCCAAGTGCAGTTGTGAGGAGAGGTCTATTTGCCTGGCCCTTTGTTCCCTGTGTCCTTGGCAAGGGCTGAAAGAGCTGGGCCTGTAATACTTGGTCCCTGCTGTGCCACTTAAAGAAATAATAAGCCATTGTCTTCATTAAGCAAGCCTTGTTTTAGCAAACAGAATTCAAATACTAAAAAGGGAACATTTTTAAGGGGGGAGAATCAGAGACAGGGATGCTTTACAAAATTCCCTAGAGAAGCTGCTTTGTTTCCACTATTTTATTGCTATTCACTGAGAAGATTCATATTCAAATAGGTTGGGGTTGTGAATTGGTCGTTAGAACATTCTCATGCACCCAGGAAGGCTATGATTATGGCTAATTACAATGACGAATGGAATCCTAACAGGGGTGCTCAATCAGATTGCTGTTCATGCATGAAGCAGGGCAGACCAGCCAATGGAGGTGTTATTTTGGTAATTACAAACAATGGGGGCTAAGTTGAAAAAACCTCTGTAAATCTGCTTGAGACAAAATAAGGTCTAATTAATCACTTTAAATTTTGAATTCTCCAGATGATCTGCATGCTCAGTTCTTTTTAGCATTCTTTTAATTGATTTAGTCTAAAGAGTAAGAATGCATCCCCATTTGCTCATATTTTCACTGGATAACATGCAACTGTTTCAAAATATTCTGACTTTGCTTTTGTGATGATGGTGTTGCAACCTGTTTTTCAGGCAAGTAGATGGAATGTTAGAAAAATAAACATGCTGTTGTTTACCTTGCTAGCAATGCCAATATCTATATTGAGAAAAGCAATGAAGTTTCCTTAAGCTGTCTTATTATTATTGACCTCATTCCCAAACTTAATTTTATGGAAATAAATGAGAATTTGACATTACCTTCAAAGGCTATATATTTTAAATCTGCTTTCATAAAGTTGTATTTGGGCTAATGTAAATAAATTACTAAAAAGTCGTACATTTTTATAACCTTATTTTTTTAATGAAGAAATATTAGCAGCATATACATAAAGTCAGATGAATGCTAATCTTTTGGCAATGAAACTTTGAGGACAGGTCAGTTTTTCTTAAGTATTCATTCCAGGTTTTGTTTTGGACATTTTATTATGTGAACCAATATTTTCATAGTATAAAATCCTTAGATTCATTTATTCATAAATAAGTACTATACTGAATAGAATAGTCTGTTTTCAGTACTCTGGGGAACATTTGGGGAACTGTTTTTTTCCTGTTGATTCAGTTGGTGTGAAGGGATTGCCTTCCATGTGACTCAGTGAAACCTTGCATTGACATAGACACATTTTAAGTATGAAGATATTGCATATTCAAAAACCGTATACAATAAATTGCTTTTATTGAGCTGCCATGTGTGAAAACACAAACCATAAAGTAAATAGCAACTGTTATGGACCACTGATGTTTGTATGCATGCCTTCTCTAGTTTTTTTTGGGTCTTCCCTGTCATTTAAATAAGTCAGCATTTTGTCCAAAGGCCCTTTTCTTATTAGAAGGATATTTCAGTATACAAAATATGTCATTGTTACCAAAAATTTTGTTGAAGTTGATGCACAGGATCATTTATTTACAGGATATATCAGGTTTTGACTGGACAGTTTTAAGCACTGGTATTTTGTGAGACCCCAGTATTAGACTAAGGGTTGTATTGGTGCTTATTTGACATGATCCTATAGTTTGTCGCTCATAGAAAAACTTTGATTCTTCTGTCACCTTTATACCATAAAACGATGCATTGCCCAAGTTACTGTACATCTTCCATTATCAGTTGTCTTAAAGCACATGATTATATGTGTGTGATTTGGCTGTGTGGAGGCCTTGGTGGCAATTAATAGAAACTTTTTGGTGTGCTCTTTAACTAGTCTGGTAGGGATTCTGTCATGTTATGGATTATGTAGGATCCAGCTGTGCACAAGCCTCTCATTAAGGTTCATGGAACAACTACTTTGAACCATGCCCAGATTTGTGGACTTCTCTGGAGAAAGCATGATCCTTAGTACTTCTTGAAGTGATTGAGCCAAGAAAATAGCTTGCTGCTGCCAAAATGATAATTAATCCCTGCTGGCTCCTGCAGTTTCCCTTGGCTAAGTCCAGCTAGACCTCAGGTGTGTGTTGCTCCCCTCACAGTGTTCTGTCGGTTTGGTGAGCTGAGAGCAAGGGATAAGAGAAGACCAGAGAAGCAGCACAGAAAGATGGTGCAAATTCAAACAGGGAGAAGGAGAGAGAGAGGAAGGGAGATGTCACTGAATGTATCACTCAGCTAGATTCTTTTAGTCTTTTGAAATTATGTTCATACAGGCCTTGATTGTATTTAGTCCTTTTGCTTCAGTTCCCTCCATTAACAAAATTGTTCAGGGAGTGTCTCAAAAGCGTTTTACCGCCTTTGATTGCATCTAATGTGTCTTAAATACTTGTGCTTCTGTATGGAAAGCTTTTGTTTAATCTTTCCCCTTGATTTTCCAGTAGTCCTTTAAATTGAAGCCATCTAGGTCATATGCCAAACACCTGAATATTTTAAACTTAATTAGATAACCCAACTGATAATTCAGTCTCATACACCGTATTTATCTAACAAAAAGTGAAAGTAATCAGTTTGTCTAGAAGTTTCTCATTTGATATAATATAAATGAGGAACTTATAGCCATGATTTTAACTTGAAAATCTTATTAAAAGCTCTGCATGTGATGCAGATACAGTAACCTCATCTGTGAATTTACCCACTGGTGAGACCTGTTACTTTTGTTCCTGCTTCTGTTCATCTTCAAATCATTACCTCTTATTTTGAAAAAAATACAGGAGTAGGAGTAAAAATAGTATTTAAAACTTTTCTATGAAAGCAATCTCTGTCCTTCACTGACAGGATATCTTCACCAAGATAGGAAGAGGGAATTTCTACATCAAAAAGACTGATAATTAAGGCAGGTAGGAATAAGGGCTTTCTGCTGTTAGACGGACATAGCTATATTCCAATGGATTAAAATATTTTGTAGCCTAAATAGGTTGTGAAATTTATAATAAAAACATATATGAAAAATATTTTAAATGCATTTAACTTAGTTTATAGAAGATCATAACTTTTTTTTTTAAGCTATCAGTAGTTATAAAGGATATTACAATTGGAGAGATGATACTAAAATTTAGGACAAATGCATTTGCATTACTAGTATATTAATTAAAGTTTGTTTAAAGTAAGAAACATTTATAAAGTACATAGTGGTATAGTGGAATATAGAACTTTAATTGGCATTAATTTCTGGTGACTTATGTATCATCTGTAAGACCTTTATTTTCTTAGTGTAACATTTTTTCACTGTGCTGTAGTAGGGCAAGCTCAATACTTCTTTATCTTATCAATAAATGAATTTAGCAAAAAAGCTTGCATTAGATATTACTTGAAGTAAGCATAAAGAAAATCTGATTTAACAGTCTATTACTATAACACAAAAGTGAGACATATTCTGCTATATAAAATTACTTCAAGATATGAACTAGACTCCAGAAAAAAAAAAATTTACAGATTACTTTAGCCAGGCACTCTTAGTTTATTCTGCATGTCAGAAACTTTTGAGATAAATGAAACTCATCTTGTCTCATGGCATCTCTGACAATGTATTCCCACAATGTATTCTGATATATTTCCTTTTGGAACGAGGCACTTAAGTGTGGAAGTATCATAAAAACATACTGAGATTAGAACAGTATCCTATAGTATTCAGTGACAGAATTACTTATGCATCAGGGAGCAGTATCACTTTGTTATCTGCCTGTCTCTGTGACCTTTAGGGTACGAGGAATAAGGGACCCTAATATCTCTGTAGGTTAGTGAGTATTATTCATATATTGTGTAAAGCAGCATATGAAAGATATTCTGTTGGTAATGAATGAGTCATTCATGTTTGATGTTGCTGACCATTTACTTAATAATTTTCTCACTGTTACAGTAACATTCTTTTTACTCTCCATTTCAGTCTAATACCAATGCCACCTCTTTTTGGTTTTGCTGT
The DNA here is from genome assembly GCA_003676055.1 of Chloebia gouldiae. Taxonomy (NCBI): domain Eukaryota; kingdom Metazoa; phylum Chordata; class Aves; order Passeriformes; family Passeridae; genus Chloebia; species Chloebia gouldiae. The sequence goes on from QUSF01000038.1 coordinate 3,934,963, forward strand.
GACCTATTATGCTTTTATTTCCTTTCTTTTTTTTTCAGATATTTGCAAGATTAATGAGAGTAAAAGTATTATAAAGTTGGAAGATATTGCTAATGCAAAAAAAACCTTAGATAAGAAAAGTTAGACAAGTTTCTCAGCTGGAATGTAAGAAATTGATTAAATTTAACACCAAAAAGTTATAGAGAGTAATATTAAAAGTTACTAATGGTGATGTTAACTTGATGTTTCTGTGATGTTGGTGGGAGTTTGTGCTTATCTTACATAAATTTTTTTTTTTAAATCTGACAATGTCAGTTGAGTGGAAGATGGTTATAGGATACTGGTATGATGGAAATAAAATGCAATTTTGCTATGCATTAGTAAATTTTGTGGACATAGGAAACATAACTGTGCAAGGCATTGAAAAGATGTAATTTTATTATTCTCTATTTCTAGTCACCTCTGTTTAAGAAAGATTAATTTAAACAAGCGTAGAGAACCCCAAGGATAACTAGAAGGATAAAGTATCAGTCATAGAGAGAGAGACTTGAGGAGAGTGGAGAGTGGTTTATTTAGCTGAGTCAAACAAAACTTGAGAAGGAAATAAGGCTGCTCAGAAAAAATGCATGGTTATAAATTGTGACTAGAAACTGTGCCAGTAGTGAAAGTCTGGACTACTTTTCAAAACTGTCTGACAGCAGTCACTTGAAAGTCTTGTGGAAGAATATATGTCAAAATTGTAATTCCTGGAGATAACAAATTCTAGTAGATAATCAGTTATTTTGTATATATTTCTGTAAGTATGATTTTCTCAAAGGGGTATTAAAATTTAAAAAAAAAAACAAACCTCTGCATTTCTTATTTGCACTGTATTTATTTGGTTCTTCAGAGATTCTTTTTCTTGTTAGTAGGAGTGCAAAACAAAAATCTTTGGACTAGAAATATTTTTTTCTTATTTTCTTTCTTTAAATTTTTTGTTTATTCATATGAAGTATTCAGCATTTCTATAATTCAAAGTAAGTTATCAGGAAAATTCTTCTCCAGAAGTTCAACCTTTGTAACATGGAAAGATACCTGTAGCCATAAATGGGTTTTGGCTTCATGAAGCAAGCTAAAGCAAGAAAGACACTTGGAATTATTGTCATTAGTTTTATTCTGTAGATTTTTTGAGAAGGGGGTTCTTTTAATAATTTCCAGCTTTACTCGGTGTTCTGTATAGTATGGCAAAAATCCAACTACATTTGCAGATTTACAAGCTCTTTAGCAATACTTTTGAAACAAATTTAATAATAAAATATTAATATGATGGTTGCAGAGTAAGGTCATATCATGAGTCCTCATTTTGCTAATGTAATTTTTTCAAAATTGCACAACAATCAGGATATATTCAGTACTTTTGAATCACAAACCTGCTTTTATAGTTAATATCATATTATGGTTGGGGTTTTTTTCCTCCATCCTCTTCAATATCTCTTACTGAAACTTCTGAGAAGATCTTGCCTTGAGAATTAACTTTTTAACTGGAGCCAGGTCTTATTGACTGGTGAGTGAGAAGAAAACAAATGTCTAATAGGAAAATACCTTTGCATTTCACTTTTAAAATAGGAATTTTCCAGAAGTAGCTACAAAACACTTTCCATGCAACTTGGAAAAAATTTATAGTACAAGTCTGATAGTGTATTCAGACATTAAACCAATAGATTAAGATAATTGGCATTATAATAATGATCATAACATTGAGAATTATACTATTCTGAAAGAAGATCTAAATAGAGACACTTTGAAATCATGAGTGCACAATTCATTTTATAATGTCTATATCATTCTTTCTAAAATGTGTGTTCTTTAGTGGAAACTGAGGAGGCCAGAATGCTTTTAATCAGATATAAAATATTGGAGGACTAAATATCTGACAGGAGAACAGATTTTGAAAAGTAGTGTTGTACAGAAACAGAAGAATCCTTCACTGCCTACTCTTCATGATACTGCCTTTAGAAAGGTAGCAATGCAAAAAACCTCTTAAAATGAGACTGAGGATTGTAGGGATGTTTCTAATGCTTTTCTCTGATAAATATAGCTGTGTGAAACACGATCTGCAATATGTATTGCAATATGTGAACATGTAATAGTTCAATTTCAAGCGAGATTTTTTGTTGCATACCTAAATGTTTCCCTTAAGTGGTATTGCATTGTTTTTTGAAAATCTTACTGTTGTTACAGCATAGGTTTTATTTATCTTAAATTAGTGATATTCTTAATGACTAAAACAGTTTCCAATCATACTTCTACCTTCAAGATAATAATTTTTATAATAATAAAAGCTTTCTTCTGGAAATCAAAAAATCCATCTATTAAGTATTACTGTTAGTGACTTTTGCAGTAAATTCAATGCTCCAACATCATTAATTTCTTCATTATTTCTTCCATAATTTATTCTCTTACATATTTCTTTCATTTTATTATTAATTTCAAAGTGTGTGGTAATGAAGAGATGCTTGTGTTTTCTATTAGGGAATGAGGTAAGTAAGTTTCCGTAGAAGTCTGATTCTACAATCACTATTTGGTATACTGTATCTTAGTTACTTTGACATGTAAATAGGTATAATTTGCTTATTTGCAGGGGTAATAGCTGATTTATTTTTGCTACCAAAATATAGGGAGAATGAATTGACCTTCTCTTTTTAATTTCTGACATTCAGTTCATATATTTGACTGACAATTATACATGTCACTCTTCAAACTGAATTTCAGACCTTTGATAAAAAGCCATCTATTAATTTTGAATAAGCACAATCCCAGTTCTGAATGAGAACAAAAAAGATTACACTTGAATTCAGTGAATCTTAAAAATATAGATTCAGGCTTGTTACGTAAATTAGTTTTAAAATTCCAGTGATCATCTTCTCCTTTCAAGTCAGAGCCCAAGAAAACTTTTAATACCTCATTATTAATATGAACAAGACCCTATTATGCTCAGTCAAAGGTTTGTTTGTCTCATTTCTAAAGGGGATTAGCATGCAACAGTTGGAGGAAGTGTAATCAACAAGGTAAATATTTCATCTGTATTTTCCAGTGTACCCTCCCAGTTTCTAACTCTCAGTAGCTTAACAGCTTCCCAGTTGGGATGTTGAATAAAATTTTTTGCATTTAGGAAGACTGGATGGACCTTTCCTAATCCTCTTAAATATATTTATTAGTTGATCTCCACAATATAATTTGTCAATTAATACAGCTATTACTTTATGCATTTTGTGAAAAAATATCTTTCTTTGATCTTAATATTATTACTGATAGTTTATTTTTGCTTGTATTATGAAAAAGAAAGTTGATGTATTTTTATCAATTCACGCATCTACTGTTCATGGTTCTGATGTATGCTGTTCAGTCATCACTTTATCTGAACAGAGCAGTTCCAGCCTACTTTGTTTTTTCTACTATGGAAGAAATGTTCTGTACCTTGGGTGATCCATGCTGCTCTTTTCTTTATCTTCTCAACTTCTTTTATACCCTCTCTAGAGTCATGTGAGTACAAAATTTTGCAGCAACCAAGTATGGCGTAGTAAAGTGTTACGACCATTACTTAATGTTTACTAATAATTGCAACCATTTTATTTGCCTTTATTGCTGTTGCCAAATGCCGTTCCTACATTTTCAGGTAACTATCTGTAGGGGCTTTGACATTTGATTGTATAATTAGGATTGTTTATTATTTTCCTGCATATGTATTACTCTGCCTTTACCAATAATGAACTTAATCTATCATGCCCTTTTCTTGTTACTTTTTAAATACAGTTAACAGCACAGGCCAGCGCATAACCCTTTGGAATCATGCTAGTAACTTCTCCACATTGCATGAACTCAATTCTCAGTTTTATCCCTCATTACTGTACTTCAGCAAGTTACTACTATATTAAAAGGACTTTCCTTTTTATTCTGTTTCTCTTTAGTCTCCATAAGAATCTTCTGATGGATTTGGTGCTCTATATCTGGAATTTCAGACACCTAACTGTGCTAAATATCCTTTGGAAGCATCTTCTGTAGACAGTGGAGTAAGAGGAAGCTTTCTCTGGGACAAACTCAAGCTATCATCTTCTATTAAATAGTAAGGTGCAATAGAAGCAGGTCTGTAAAACAGTCAGTCATGATAACTTTGCACCCATACCATAGGGTTATGGGAGATTTATGTCTGGGTATCTCTGCTTTGGTTTTGTGCATTGAATACCCATTGGCAGTTGGAATAGGCTAACTTAGCCCTTGGAGCACATTTTTTGATTTAGTTTTATCTGAATGGAATCCAATTCAAGAGCTCCAAGATGACTTTTTGATATTAGTGAGGATGGTAGGGAGGTTTGTTTCAAGAGAAGCATACTTCCTCTAACTAATGCACTAACACAGACCTTTCTCACATGGAATAAGCTCAACTCCCATTCAGAATCACCCTCAGAATCACACCCCTGTCTCTTCTGTAGCTCTTCAATCCAGAGATATTAAAGTAGGGTTTCATAGGTAGGAATGCACCATTTTATTGAAGGTTTCTAAAAATTCCAATACAAACACAGATGTATCCTTGTCCTTGCAGCAAATGCCTCCTACATGGCTTTTAAGATGTTTTTAATCTTTCCAAGTAAATCATATTTACGTATGTATTCATTAATTTTATGATCCATTTTACCCATTTGTGTGCTGTCGTATCTTCTGTGGGCTGTTCTGTTCTCTCAGTATTTGCTTACAGGATAGGATACACCCTACAGGAGCAGATGCAGAAATTTCATAGCTATATTTACTTTAAGATAAATTGTTGTCAGTAGCTTTGCTACAAATAATTTATTATTAAATGTAGCATTTAAACATTTAGAACTTCTGGTGTATCTTCATACAGTTTCCATCTACTTCAAGCATTTTTTCCTTTAATATTTAACAGAAGCCCTCAAAATACAGGGCGCAGATATAGTTTGTACTTAGATAATACCTCTCACTGATTTTCTTCCTTCTACCACATTTCCACAGAATCTATTTTTCAGGCTCCCACTCATCCCAACACTTTGAAAGGATGTAAGTTTCAAGCAGAGACAAAAATTTTCAAGTTCAATTCTTTTAATCTCTAATGCTTCTGAAGAGCTTCTCCTAGCAAAATCAACAAATAAGGCAAAGAAAACACTGGTTTATATTTCTATGCTGCTTTATGTCTGTGAATAAGCGTGGTTACCTAATGTACAGGAGCTTTATGAGCCTGTGAAATACTTTCATCCCTCCTGCTACATCCTCTACATTGTCCACAGTTCTGCAGTAATTTTATCTCTCTCTATTTGTATTATTTTGAATATGTCTTTTACCTAAGAGGAATATATACTCTTCAGCTTAAATATTAAAACTTGTATCATAATGAAACACATTGTATTTAAGTAGCTTGTCTTCAACACTTATGAAAATATTTAAGTAAAAAGAATATCTTTGTCTGGCATTTTAGTGTAGACAAAGTAGGTGACTGCTAGTCACTACTACAAGGAGATTTAACAATTAGAAACTACAGAAACAAGATGTTTTCTTAAACATATATAGTAGTTAAGTTTGGAAAACAAATTTTTAAATATCCTAAATTCTTGGTAATCTTCTGGAAGAAATGGTTGAAAGTTTGAGATAGAATTTGCTATGTTACCCATAATGATAGGACTAAGGAAAAAGTGATACTGACTATACTGGCAGATTGACAGCAAACTAGGAGACAACTCTGTATTCCATGGCAAGATAAGCAGTAAAGAAGGTTCTTTTACTCTGAGAGTGCGGAAGTACAAGCTGAGATAAGATACTCATACTTGGCTATTATAAATGTTAATTATACTTTACCATTGGAAGTGACCTCTAAAGTTTATTTGGTCGAAACATGCAGGAACAACTTGGATCATGTAGCTCAGAACTGTGCCTGAGTTCTTTTAAAATTTCCCTGTATCAAGATTCTGTAACCTCCATGGAAAACATGCATTCTTGCTCTCCTTCTGTCATGCTTGCTTGACTTTGAAGAAGTTGACATGCTTTGAATGGCCCATCCAGCCCTTTTTGCCCTCTGTCCTGCAGGAGAATTTTTTCATTCTGCTTTATTCTTATTAAAATATTGGCACACTCTTCCAATGACAACAACCTGAAGCTGGTATGATTCTTGAGAAGGTTAGATTTATACATGAAAAGCAAAACCTTGGTATTAGTTTCCCTGAAGCATTATTTCTTTGTCCAATACCTCATCTTGTTAGCGCTGCTTCTGCACCACAACTACTATTGAAACTGTTATACTAGAAAAAAGGAGAACCAGACTGGACCTGTTATATTTTGAGTTCTGTTTTAGCCAGAACCAGTGGGAAGAAAAGGGAAACCCCTCTGCAGAAATACAGAATAATCTGAAATTTTTTTCATGTAGTTGTAAATAGACCAAAACAGTGAAGCTCAAGGTATCCCACATTCCTAACTCTCCAACATATTTTGTAAGGGATTGAATTTTGTCTTTTTCTGTATTATCAAATTAATGATTGGATAAGTTTTCAATAAGAGATGAAAGAATGATTATTCAGTTATTTGAATCTCTACTTTTTTTGGAACATTATTTGATGAGTTCCATGAATTGATTATGCATTTATGACTAAATGTTTATTGTTTTCATTTTTTCTTTAATTTCACTGCCTTCCTTGCTGTTTTGGGTTTTGGTTTTTTTTTGCAACAGGAAGAACAGAAGCTCCCAATTAATTTTTGCCTGTACCATTCATTATTTCATGTACTTGCAATATAATAATCTTTATTCATCAATGTTTTGAAATGATCAGTCACAATTTTTGAGTTCCTCAGGCTTTTTTTCTAAATCCTTAACCTGTCTCACTGCTTCACTATCTCTGAACTTTTTAACCCTGAGGTTTTGTTTAAAGGGAAGTAATCATTACTTTTTACAATATTCTGGATTATTTGCACTATATTTTTTTCACTGCATTTCATTCTATTCCATGTTTTCCAAATTCTGATCTTTGTTAACCGCTTAGATACAGCTCCCTAGTGAGCACAGTCTTTTTTTTTTTATTTGTGAATGATTGATGAGTTGGTCTTTTTCTTGAGGTCATCTTCCCAATTTGCTGGAGGTTTTTTTTCACCTGTATGGCTTGTTTTGCATTTAGTAATACTCATTGCATTTCAGGTCATGTGTTCATTCAGTTACTTTGCTAATGAGCAGGACACATATTACTGTTAACATTATTGCTATTTTGTCCTGTTTTGTAGAATCTTTTGGGAATTCAGTATGAGAATGATGTCCCTTTTTCTGAAAATTATGTGAAAGTCCACTGTGAGTTGAGCAGATTAGACTGCTGGACCTCCTGCATCTAAAAGTATGTTTATATTCAAATTGGAGTAGTGCTTTGCCATACAGGTGAAACCAGTTTGTGTTGGAAACTGTGTCATTACACAATTCATACCATAATTTTCAGTTTGATATAACTTCTCAAAATATTTCTTAAGTAGTGGTTTTCTTTACCACCTGTTATTGTTATGTCTTTGTTATTATCCACAAAACATGCTTAGAATTATTGTTCTTTCTGGGAAAAAATGTATATGTATATGTATATGTATTAGGATATTTTGAGTTTGTATTTTGAGTTTGTATTCTGAGAAAGACCTGAAATACCCAAATAGTAAAACTGCAGGTCTATAACCTCATAGTACTCTCCGATGCTGCATTAAGCAATAAAAAAGTGATTTATTGGATTTTTAACTTAGATCTCATTGATATCTTTCCTGCAATAATGAATGCAGACCATTGTTTACTATCTAAGTCAACCTTGTCAGTGAAAAACTCTTCAATAATACATTTAGTCAAAATAAACAGATGAATTCTTTTGTGGTCTGTGATGAAACAATCATGGATGGTTATTTTCTTTCTTATATTTGCATGTTGAACTTGAATAAGACACAAAGAGATCTAGATTGATGTACCTTTTTTATTAAAAAGTATATTTGACTTGCAGTCACTGTTTTAATCAGTAGCTAGCTAATAAACTGATAGGGCTTTTATATTCTGATTACTTTCTATTTAAAAGTTTATTTTAAGATGTTTGGAGTTCATGTTTATGTTTATTATTAAACTTTACCTTATCTGTAAAGTAGTGGAAAGCACCAGCAATGTCAATATATTTTTTGATATTCTCCTTGTGAGATCAAACTACAGCAATAAACAGTAGTGACATGGAACTTCTTGCCCCCCTAAAAATGAAACAAAACAAATTCGTTTTCAGGTGACCTGAATATTGGTAGACAATTAGCAAAGAAATTACTAGGCATTATTGCTCAGGTCTCCAAATAAATTAGAAGACTTAAATGTATTTTACTGTGGAAGAAAAAATGTCATAAACTCTCAAGATGAGAATTCAGAAGAAAACAGCTGATTATCATTTCTTAAACCTTGATGTCTTTCTTAATTATGTATCCAGATCTTATATACTGAACTTAACAGTTGTGTTTCTCTTCAGTACGTGTGTTACATGTACTCTCTGATTAGGGTTTTTTTGCCGCAAAATACTTGGATTATCACTAAGTGAAATAGAATTTACTTTCAGTAAATCACTTTTGGAAAAAAAGATGAGGGAAGAGCTGCATGACTCAAACTCAGGAGAGGTGACTGATGCCTGCCATTTAGGCTATGCCCTTAACAATATGCTTTAATTTTTGGCCATCCCTGAATTGATCAGGCAGTTGGACTAGATGGTCATTATAGGTCCTTTCCAGAGCAATTGAAACTTCCCTTCCCTTCCCTTCCCTTCCCTTCCCTTCCCTTCCCTTCCCTTCCCGGACAAAAATCTACCTCACAGTCTTCAGTAGTGTCAAAGAGTTCCCTGGTTAAGGTTCTCTACCAGATCTCATAGAGAAGTTTCTTCACAATTTTTAGCCAAAGACAAAATCATATTATACACTGTACAATGTACCTCTGAAAGTGCTAACAAAAAAATAATTGGCTATTCCATGATTCAAAATCACCTCTATATTTATTATGTGGTACCTCATGATCTTTGTTTAGAATCATATTTTTACTTTTTAGTGAAATGTCCACTTTACATATGTAGATAATAAAAAAAACTTAAATGATTTCCTACAAGTAGAATAATGGAGAATAAAAAATCTGGTACTAAAAATATAATCTCATGGGACTACATATGACAGCTAGGCTAGAAGAGCATTATTTAAGATGAAGCTTTTTAAACTTGAAAGTCAGTAGCTACCAGACTTGCAGCTGCCTGAATAACTCAAATTCTGATTATTTGCACTTTCTTCCATTGCACTGAATTTAAGATTTAAAATTTGAAAAAGTGTTGAATTCAGTGGTGCAGATATACAAAGAGGGAATTTAACATTGTGCAGACAATTAATCCAGTGGTTTTTTTAGATGTTGACTTTTCATTCTGATGATTTTCTGGAATCATTTTAGTATTTTTAAAATGAAATTCATAGGGATATGGGTTTATTTTCTTTCTTTAAGAAAAGAGGTAAAACTTCTTTTCTAACAAAGTATAACTTTCTATGACCGTAGCATTTATTGCATCTGTAAGTCTTCAGCAACATGTTACAAACAGTGGCAGAAAGAGAGTCTAATACAGATTTGCTTTGTCTGCTCCACAACACCTTCTTTGATATCTCCTAAGTCTGTCTTTTGTGACAACTTTCTCCCAGACTTAGAAAGTACATATTCAGCTAGACTGTCAATCCACTAAAATTTGCTTGTACATTGCAAATAAGGAGTTTATAATATTTTGTGATTTTCATACCTTGGCTAAAGCTTGAGATTTTCATCACAATGGAAACACACTTTTCCAGCCTGAGTGAAATTCCCTTGCTAAACAATCATAGAATAGTTTGGATTGAAAGGGACCTTTTCAGGTCACATAGTCCAACCGAGGGACAACTTGAACTAGATCAGGTTGCTCAGAGCCCCGTCAAGCCTGACCTTAAATGTTTCCAGGCACTGGGCATCACCAACTCTCTGGGTAACCTGTTCCAGTGTTTCACCACCCTCATAATAAAAAACTTCCTCAACATCTAATGTGAGTCTACTTTAGATCAAACCCATTAACCTTTCTCCTATGTCTGCAAGCCCTTCAAAAAAAGTTCATCCCATCTTTCTTTTAAGTCCCTCTTAAGTACTGAAAGGCCACAATGAGGTCTCCCCAGAGGCTTCTCCAGGAAGAACAACCCCAGCTCTCTCAGTCTGACTTCATAGGAGAGGTGTTCCATTCCTCTGATAATTTTTGTGGCTTTCCTTAGCAACCTGCTACAACAGGTCCATGTCCTTCCTGTGCTGGGGACCCCAGAACTGGATTCAGCACTCCAGGTAGCGTCTCACCAGTGTGGAGTATAGGGACAGAATCCCCACCCTCATCCTGCTGGCCATAAAAATTCATATTTGACACTGTCAATGTTCCTGCCTGTATTGTTTTTCATACAACATTCTGTGTTGAATATTATGAGGCAGGAAAAAGTTATTCAGTTATTATTCATCAGTGACTGTGCTCATTAGAGGTCAGAGAATATTTCCCAAACAAATTAGTCTTGAAAAATTATATTTATGGAAAACTTCCATAGATCTTCCAGAATTATACTTGCAGAAGTGTGCAAACAAGACAGTTGATATCCTCTTCATATGTCAGCTTCAAGAAGAAGGCCATTGTTTATGTAGAATGATTTTAGAACCTCTTATTACTCAAGATAGATAAATACAGATTATACCCTCTCACTATATAGTTATATGTATATATCTAAAATTGCCATTAATATTTGTTTACTGACTAAATAATTATAAGCTACTTATTAAATAATTATAAGCTACTGATTAAATAATTATAGGTCTAGTTGTAGAAACAATTTTGAAGTGTTAAAGCTGTGTACATTTTCAGACATCAATATCCATTATGTTATTCATTTTATAAACAGGAGATTTGCAGTTTAGTCTGTGGAAAGTAAAAGGAACTCTGGAGTGGCAGAGGCAAAGGGAAGTCTTCTACAGGGGGAAAATTACAACAGACTCCCTGTTTTCTAATATTAGTGAATATGCACTTCTATTCTGTTATTCATATTTGTTCTTTGATCTGTCCCATTCAGAGTTTTTACAGGCCTAAACTAAGAACACAATGAGTAGCCACATTATAAGGTTAAAATCACACTAGGAAGACCAAATAACATCTAAAAGTGACAGATTCAGTTCAGTAGGGGATTTTTATAGAACTTAGACAGTAACCCTAAAGTAAATAAATTTGACAATATCATGAAAGAAAACAGTGAAGGAAAAAAGTATGAATTTCTATAAAATAGATAATGTTGGACTGCATGTTTTTCTGACTGAAAAATATCTGCTTTAAGTGTAATGCAATGAAACAAATTCATCTTAAGTAAAGTTTTTTATATAGTCTTGTATAAAAAACAAAAGCATAAAACAAACAAAAAAACCATTTTTCCATTTGGTTATTTTGTATAAATTTATTTAATTTAACAATAACAATTAATATATGAGTCTCAGCTTTTTAAACAAGATCAGTAGAGTGTCTGACTGAAAGCTCTTAGTGTTTCTTATTCTGTCTCTTCTGTTGTCTCAGCAATTAATGCCAATTATTAAGTTCAATCAGGAAGAGATGGCACCTTCTGTACTAAGAGGTCATTGCATAGGCAGCTTTGATTCTGTAATGCATAATTTCAGAAACAACCCAAACAATCTCCATTAAAAAAATATATTTCTTTAGGAAAAATGTAGATACCTTGTCATAAGGCAATGGGAAATTAAAGTAAATTTAATTTTTAGTTTTTATAGGAAAAGCTTGAAGAAATCCAAGCAGTATTAAAGCAAATTTTTTTAAAATATTTTTATTTTCTCAAATGCCAAATATATTTCTCTTTTTCAACATACTATTTCATTAAATACTGGTCTATTTTTGACCTAAAGTGTTGGTAAAGGACCAAAAATAAACCTGGATTTAATGCATTGTTTTCTGCAGGAGTCAAATAAAGGTGTGATGAAATAAGATTATCTTTGCTTCTCTGGTAGGCATTTCTCTATATGAGAATAGTTTTGGAAGCTATGTTTCAATGTGTCTCGTCAAAAAAAAAATATTATTATATCTAGTGGTATCTTTTCTTGTCTATGTAATAAGTCATAGTATATATTCAGTAGTTAGATTTCCACAGTACGTTTATTTTGTTTGAAAAAAGAATTTCTTAATGTTCAGATAAACCATAATGGTGTCTCATTTTCCATCAAACTTCTTAGAGAGTACTTTATATAAAGGGTAATAAATGTTTGTGTCTTCTTTTGGTAGCTGCTCTTTTTTTTCACAAGGAATTGTTTGTATTCTCTACCAGGTTCTACAGCCCTCGTGGCCTGCATGCTAATTAGTTCTCTGTCAGTTTAGTGCCTGTGTACGCTGACAATTTTTGATGATACCTGGTTATATTCAGGGGTCAGACTTCCATTGGTCCTGTTCTAGTCAGGATCTCTTCTTTCTTTGCCTTCCTAGATTTCAAGTGTATCCTGGCTCACTCCAATTGCAGTCTGCATTTCTGTAGAATGACTGATGCTGACCTCTCAAACTGGCTGGATGAAACTTCCTATTTCTGTCTATCTTTTCCAGTAATTTATTCTGTGATATCACAGTGTTTCAAATCAACATGTGTTATTGTTTTCAGGGTTAGTAAGTAGGGTTTTGCAGAATACAAGTCTGGGAAATGTAAATTTAAAAAAAATAAAAGTGGAAGGCTTCACTGCTTCACTGGGTCAATTAGACAGGAAAAACATTTTCTCTATAGAGAAAAGCAGACTTTAAATGGAGATGATGTATAATATAAATGAACAATTGTATCCTCTTATTTCAAGATTTATTTTATCTATTCAGCTTGAAAGATTCTTTGATAAGTATACTGCGTGACAGTACAGTTTTTTATGACTGTGAAAATAACCTTGGGCTATTTCATTTGAGTGTCTTTACTGTGTTCCTCTGAGAGTATATTTACATGCCCTGAAAAAAATAGTTCTGTTCCAGTTAGATACATGTTTGTTATGGGTTTGACCAAAGCAATTAACTGGACTTAAAGGTTTTGCACATCTTTCTAGCTTGGAGGAGAAAGTGTTAATGAAGTTCATGTTTTTATGGAAATTTGTTTATTTGCAAGAAAGTGTGAAGTCCTGCTTTCCTAAATACTAGGGGAATTCAAGGATGGGAAAGAGCTTCAACTCATGACAACTGCTTTTTTATTCTTCACTCTGACTAAAAGCCTAATTTCAAGCCTTCTCTGTAGAAGAAGCTTTCTGCATAGAACCTATACCCCAGAGATTTTATCCCTTTTCTAGAAGTTGATTAGCTCTTTCAAAAACTGCCCTCCCTCATTCACACACAAATATAAAGCATACTCTGCCCAACATGGTGCTCACAAAAACTATTAGTTCCACAGAGACCATACAGTTTGTCAGTAAGAAATACCATAGAAATAAGACTTTTTCTAAAGCTTTATGCAACTTATTACCTAATCTTTAATTTCACTGTAGTTAAAAACATTATTAAAATTATTGAACATAATAGCAAGTGATGAAAACAGCATGTGGATATGTACATATATGCAGACATTTTTCTTGATTTTTTAAACCTTTTAGGATTTGTTATTGTAACTGTGGGTGCAGAATATTTTGACTGCAAAAAGTTGTTTATTTGGTATGGGAATCACATTTTATAATAAAGCTGTTCAGATTTTCAGAATAATTTCAGACATTCAAGTTTCAGATGTTTGAATGTATTAGCATCATAATCTGATTTTTGGCTTGTCATATTCACTGTTTGCAAACTAATATTTTTAGAAGAATTTTATTAAGAGGCATTAAACCCACAATTTTCAGGGGGTTGTAGGACTGAGGATGGGAAACTTTCTTCTACAACAAGTTAGGGTTTTTTCCACTTGGCTTATGTCAGTGGTTTTCTACTCTCTCAGCCATCTGGAGAGTATTTTATACTATGGCAGGAAATACTGGTGAAACTCTTTTCCTTGCCTTCTGCTTTTGTTCACCGTTGGAAAAAAAAAAAGAAAAAAAGGAAGATATAAGCATACTTACAGTCATGAGCTTCTAAGGGCTCCACAATGTAATAGCCTTATTTTATATAATATGGAAAGTACCATAAGTACTACTCAAATGTTACATTAGTCTTACCCTTACAGAGGGATTTTGTCCAATGTTCTGTGATTTATTCTCTTTCTCTAGCTAAGCAGAGAAAAAAACTCAAAACAATAGAACAAAAAAAAAAACAACAAAACTCACCTATTTTCCATGTTCAGGTAAGTTTAAAAGCTACAGTAAGAGAGAAAATTAAACTTTCACATACTACCACCTACTTTTCTGAATAATAAAATTAGGATATTTAAAAACAAGTATATAACATTTATGTTGAATTCTGAAGTGTTCTGAAACATTCACAGCCAGAGCTTGTATTGAGACAGTGTGTTCAGGAAACTGTCAATATAAATATGTTTACAAAGCAGACGTAAATGCAGATAATAGATTACTATATGTCACATGAAAAAAGTGGAAAATGAAAGTTTAGTAGAAGATAGTGTCTCAATTTTGCTTCCAAACTAGAATGTCTAAATGTGAAAACACAAAATCACAATTCAGTTAGAAGTGTTTGACATTTTGAATTGCGTATTGAAATCCTCATCAGTATATTTCTATGGTATTATAATAAAGAACCCAAACCAACCAAAACAAATCAGAGAAACCCCACAGGTACAGATGACAGAAGTAGATTTCTGTCTATTTTTCATTATATAAACGTAACCTTTCTTGATGATTTGAAAAGGAGTTGTTGACAGATGAGATGCGTGTGATTCCTTTGATACACACTGTTAGAAAGAAGTTTTCCTGACATACTGGTTTGATTCAGCTCTGACAACACCTTGTAAGAGATAAGGAGGTTGTCAGAAAACTATTACTGGATGCTCAGGGGCTGCTTTTGAAGTTACTCTTAAATGACAACTAATGAGAAGCTTTTTTTGATAACTTATCCTTCAGTGTAGTTAGGTGCTATAGTTATTTTTAGATTTGTTTGAAAGCTTAAGGATGAAGTATGGCTTTGTTTGCTGTCTTTAATATAAAATCCACCCTACCACCAAAGACAGCTTGCTAATTTCCCCATTTCTGTTTTATAGGGTTCTTTTGTTTTGGTGGTGCATTTAATGGTACATTTCTTCCTTACTTTTTTGCTGTGGCTAAACAGAAACATTTTTGCATATTGAAGATGGCAGGAAGTTAGAATTCAAAACTCTAGTGTTAGGGTGATTACAGTGAATATGCTTGCCATGATGACAAGAAATAAATACTTTTTTATCCCCAAAATGATAAATACATTTTGTAAGATAAGCATATGCTTGTATCTGAGGAACTTGTAAGGTTATGAAGAGGTCAATTATAAGCATTTTTTTTCATAGAAATTATTTGGGACATATTTGGCTGAAGTTACATGACTAAGTGGCAACTGGTTTTGCCTCCAGATGTACTTTTTAATAATCCTTGACCGTTTCCTTTTTAACCTGAACATGGCAGTTAATAATGCTGTTCAGAGCTGAAGGCACTTGGATATGGAAAGAGCTATTTTTAAATACTTAGAATTGTCCTTCTAATAATCTATAGAAGATAAGGTATTTAAAGAAAATATAAGCAATGAAAACATGAAGCAATGCAATAATAACAATAACAATAATAATAACACAAATATCTTCCATTTCAATGTTCTTACCTGTTACCTTGCAAAGGACTAGTTGTTCAAAATTTTCTCATACAAATGACAAAGTGTACTTATTAATGTGGTTGAGGAGTTTAATAATAGGCCTTAAATTTTGTATGTAGAATCATAAACCTGGCTAAATAATTCCAAAAGACTAGTTCTGACACAGCCAGGCCTAGTCAGGCAGTTTTGGTACAGAGGAAGATGGAATGTGTATTCTTAATTGTTCTCATCTCACAAAGAGTGTGAGATCTCTCAAAATGAAAGTTACCTATTCTGTTTTCAGTAACATATCCTGTATTGAACTGTGATGGACTTAGTACTCATATAAAATTGTTTCCTTTGTATCATGAAATTGGTACTCCAGGAAATTTCATCAGTTTGGCAATAGATGACAATAATCCATTACTTAAAAATCAGTGTTACTAACAAGCCTTTGGAATAAACTGAGGATTTGGCTTCTGATCAATCAACTGGGATTTCCACAGACTACAGGTAATTGAACCAAACTGTCATGAGTATGATGATACAATCTTACTTTATTTCAGAATTGTGAACTAGATGCTTGCCACAATATATCCTGGGATGCTGAGATGCCTGTCTTTACAGGAACACTTTCCAGCCTCCCTGTTTAGGTGCCTTTTCCTCAGAAAGAGGGCAGAGGTTGAGACAGGAAATGGTTACATGGTCTCATACTTTCTCGCTTGCATGGAATCTGGACATAGCTAGGAATTATCCTAGTGCTGAGAAGCTGGAAGTTATTCTTGTTCAGATGCAGTTTAGACCACATCTTGGTCACTGGATGGGGCCTTAGAACCTATATTTGGCTGGTGATAAGAAATTGAAGGATTGGGTGTTACTATCACAAGCATGAAGTTTTGCTTTTGGATTCTTATTTGAGAGCATATCCCACTGGCAGACAAAATACAAAATATAGTGATGAAGAAAACTGCACTGCTTGCAAGTATGAAATTAAAAAAAGATCAAATTATAATAATACAATGCATTAGAAATCCTCATTCAGTGAAAAGTATCCTTACAGGAAACCACTGAGGCTAAGAAATTTTTCTGCTCAAGAATCAGAACTTTAGGTTTTTGCTAAATAAAATTTTCATTATTTGAATAATACAAATAATATCCTTATAAGTTTATAAGCTTCCTTCATCTGTGTGAGAAACAGGTTTTTAACAGGCATTTTTTGACCTTTTACTGAAGTATTGGTATCAGCATCAGCCATTATGAGATTTGAGATTGTTTGATGCTCTCACTTATAATGGCAGATTTATATTTCTTATTTTTAAAACCTGCTTGCCATTATCACTTTATCTTTTTCCATTTTTTTCCACTGTCTTCTTCCTCCCTGCAGAACTTGTACACAAAGACCAGTCTTTGGAGCTTATGGTGTGTGCCAGACTCCATAACCATTCTACCTCAATCTGAAATGGAGACATGGATTTTGGTTTTATAATGTAAATTCATTCTCTGAAATGAGAGGTTAATACTTCCCATCTTTTGACTGCAAAGACAAGCTCACTTGAGATGATAAACTAGGTATATCAACTGAATTTTCAAATGACATGAGGCTTAGACTAGTGACTCAGTTATATAAAAAGAACACAAATCACAGCTTTGCTCTCTGGTTCTTGCACAGAATTGGCCTAGCATCATATCCTTAATTCTCCATTGAAATTTCAGACCTTATGTATAAAGTAATTTTAATTAATAAAATGGAATAGAATGTTTTTACACTGGAAACATTTTGTATCTAAATATTAAAGCTCCTATTTTGGTCTCTTTGGGTATTGTCAAGAAGACATCTTTTGTTATAATGATAACACTATAGCATATAAAAACAAAACCATCAATCTTAACAAAATTTTGTCTGAAAGTTGATTATGATCACTTGAATCTCAATATGTTCTTTATTCTATGAGACTATTCATCTTGAATGCTTGTCTGATGTGATTAGAGGAAATTGTTATAAAGTTTAATTGATCTTACTGAATTCATAGTGTAGGAAAAAAACTCTTAAGTACAGTAGCAGCCACTGAATGGTCTATCAAATATAATTTGGATTATTCAAATAATGAAAATGTTTGTTGCTCTTTTAAAAAATTTATTAAGCCCACTTAAAGCCTTCTTGGATTCCTGCAGCAGTTTAATTGTCTTCCTCTTAAGGTGTTGTTTGTTAGGCATAACTAATACTTAATGATGGTATGGGAAATAATAAAAAAGAATATTATAATAGATTTTCCATAGTGTTCCAGCAATGTGTGTGAACCCTGTTTTCAAATTTACATTCCACAGCCCATTTGATAGCTATTAATATGAATCTTTATCAGATTCCAATTTCCTTCTTTTTTATTATTTAACTTTTCAGGTTTATCTTACATTGCATAAAAGTATACGTTTATATTAGTCTTTGTAGTGCATCTCAATCCTATTGAGCTTAAAAGCCACCTGGAAGCTTATTGAAGTAGGGTGACAATTAAGCCTTTGCTAACAAATAAAACATACTTCAAAAAAAGAAAATCGGTGGAAAAACCATAGTGACAAGCATTTAGTTTTAGCTTATTACACAGCAAGGTTAATTTCCTGCCCCAGTGCTGAGACAATACAGTGCTAATGTACTGATCTTGGAAAATGCCTTAGCTTAGAGAAAAGTTTGTGTAGAAAAATCACTGACACACCCATTTATTTTACTGCATCTTCCAGACTGCAAATGAAGTTACTGACGTATCACTACAACAATGTAAGAATTGGACTACTATGCAAAAAAAAAAAAAAACCAAACAAAAAAACTTTTAAATAAAATATGTATTGCAAATATTTGCATAATGAGTAAAAAAATACATCAAAATTTGCCCTTTTTTGCATTATGTAGCACTGTTTTGGTAGCTAAGGAGACAGTGGAATAACTTGAGTGATTAAAGCCCAAATGCTACTGATTTGGAACTCAGTCCATGGTAGCTTCTCTATTTTTTATTATTTTTTTTTTCCATGAAGTGCAGAATTCCTAGTTAGACTACTAAGATTACACCATACTGCAGAGCAAGCACATCATGTTATAGTAATTCTTAAAGAAATAGGTCTATGGAAGAAAAAGCACAAGGAATTTCTTAATTGGATGACTGTTGTATACTGAGGTTTCTAAAAATTGAGATCCCTATTGCATTAGTGAAGTCTTTTTGTAGTTGTAATATATTTATACTGTGTAATTCCTTTGAATTATTTCCCTAAGTAAGATTTTTAACACATTTCTTCCCAGTCTGACTATAGGATATTTCATTCAGAATGTAGTTTGAGATTAATAAAATTAGTATGTTAAGCTTCTACATCTGATGATCCTAGTAGTACCCACATTTAGAACAAGTATGCATCAACAAGTTATCTTGATTCTGATCTATTTTTCAGAAGTTCAAATTTCACATTCAGTTCCTGTATCCTGTATCTTATCTACAATATCCCAGTATTCAAAAAAAAAAAAAAATTAATTTCATTCCTTTCCTTTGGCTGTTCACTTCTGAGACCTTATCTGATCATTAAAATCTGTAATGTAGCAGTGAGATTTTCTGCTGGTTTCAATGATCCTACCTTGGTAGTCAGAGGCTTTTACCATCATCACTAATGTTATTTTGAAGATTACTTAAATAAAAATAGCTCCCTCCATTTACTTTGTATGGATATGCAGAATTTACATAGTTAGGATTTAGTGACTTCTGGATATTTCTATTTGAGAAAAAATAATTAGATATGCAGTAATGGGTAATTAACAGATCTTCATTCTTGGTCTCTGCTTTTCAAAATTACTTTTACCTTTAGAGAATATGCAGGACTAGTTGCATTAATAGGGTCACCCCAAACTCTGCATCCATATTAACCAACAAAAAAGTACATGGGACTTTAGACCTGAGAACCTGACTATTAATTGGGCATAAACCCATATCAACCATAAATCAACTATGAGTGCTGACATGGCAAAGTAGTTCAATAGAGGACTTAGACACAAAACAGTACAAAGCAAACCAAATACAGTGGCTTATTTTCCTGCATTAACTTCCCTTCTGCCCCTATTATGCGGTTATATTTCATATGATCTGCAAACCAATTATTTTTTAAAACTTGTAATCTTTCCTTTATATTTGACAATGGTTTTAGTCCATTTAACTTGTATGTTCAACTTACTGACATCACTTATTTATATATGCTAATTAGCTGTGAATGAATATAGCTATGGCCAACAGAGCATTGGGAAGAAACCCCACACATATAGGCATAATTTCTCAAGTTTTTTGTCCATAATTTGTTTTCATTTATACTTTTGGCCAATGTCAAAACAGAACAGCATTCCTTCTGCATTTAGAAACTCTGATAAACATAAAACTCTTAGATATATCAATCAAAAATCATCTTATGAAGTAACTTATAAGGATACCTACCTAGGACACATCAATACTGTAACTGAGAGATACATACATCATGTGTTGACCACGTCAGTGTGGTCTTTTTAATGACAATTTGCAAATCCAATGACCTGATCCCGTTTCATTTAGTGAAAAACTGTTATTATAAAAATCTGTTCATTTAAAATGCAGACTGCAACACACAGAAAAGCACCGTTCATCTTTCACTGATAAATTGTATAGAAAAGACAAAAAACTGGGCAATGATCCTGTGAAATGTGTTCTGACTTACTGTAATGTGTGATACTGTATTTTATATAATGTAATTCATGAGACTTGCATAGACATTAAAGCATTGTGCTAGCAACAATTTTGCTGTTATTTATTTTACTTTATTTAACTGATAGTTATTTTATAAAAGTTCAGTTTACTTTCCACAAATTTGTCTTTGGTTTACACATTTTTATTGCCATTGAAGAAAATAAAAAATCAGCCAGAGCTATCATTGCCATATTCTGCAGTTGTTATTTATCTGAGTTTCTGTACTAGTTTGTCCTTGCCCATAATTTTCAGAAGAGTTTCGTCTAGCCTGAATAAAAGTTCTTGAGTCAGTATTCTGGATGGTTAAAATTTATAGCATTGCTGTGGAAAGTGAGTACCATACTAAATAATCTTAGTAAACATGATGCTCTTTTTCTTTAGTGGGGAGAAGTCTAATCTTGAGCTAAAACCAATTAAAAATTTAAAAACCAGCTAAAAATTTAGTTGATTTCCTAATGGCATCTGTTTTTGAAAGGAGATGATTGGAACATTTTTAAGTTTGTTATGCAAATTCCAAATATTTTTATTATTTATATATATTCAGAATAATATTGTGCTATCTTCATGTGTATTAGCGGTAGGATTTTATATTGGCAAACACTGTCACAATATTTGTAGTATGTTCACATCTTAATTACATGTATTTTAAAATTAGTATTTTGCAAGTTTCTGTGAAGAATGTAGGTATGCCTACAAAGTAGATCTACAAAATGTAAGGACTCAGGGATATTGGGAAAATTATTTGAAATTATTTCTTTGTGGTTTCCATAATTAAAGACTACTTTTAAAATAGAAAAACGCACTAATACAATACTTTAATTTTTCCTTTTTAAATTTATCTAGACTCTCAGTAATATACACTGTGTAAACAAATTAAAAACCTCTAAAACTAAACATTTTCAGCATTACAGTACATATGAATTTTCAAGGTTAATTTAGCATTGAAACAAAAGAAATACATAAAATATATTATGTCAAAGAGAAAAAGAACCATGCTCTGATATTTAAAGCAGGGTTGCTAGTCATGGTTCTAATTAGAAAATAATCCTTTACCAACTTGTTCTGTTGCCAAGTCAGAAAACATATTTTACTAGAAGAAATTTCACCCGAACTTAGGCAAATGATGATTGGATTTACCCACACTAGAGAAGCTTTTTAATTTTTTAAATTTAAAGAAAAATTTTATCTGTTGCTTTTCTAACCGAACAAAGTAAAGCCTTTGCGTGTTGTAGTCCATTTTAATGTTTTCCATTTTACCAAAACTACTCCATTCTTCCAGGAACTTACTCTGTCTTGATAAAATGAAAACAGTTTTGGAAAAAGTTTCCTTGAGAGATCAGATAAATGCTTAATAAAGAAATCAGAACTAATCAGGAAGGAGTTCTAAATTCAATGTCTAAAGTCATTCAGGCACCTTGAAGTGCTGTATTTGTATACCTAAGTATATTTTTTATGGATATTGAGAATTTGAGAAAGATCTTTTGAATTACCTGATCACTATGAGTGTACTCAGTCATCATAACACTAACATTGTACCCAATGTGTAAAGAAAACTTCTGTATAGGCTGGCATGGCAGTGTGTGCAGAAATCCAAGTTTCTATAACTTGATATATTATCACAAGTAAAGGAATATGCCACAAAGAAGCAAATGAGTAATTACAATATTTAAGTTTCTGTTGAATTGGTTCACAGCATATTATTTAAAAAAAAATAAGCAAAGATCATACGGATGTATTCACTGAAAGTCATCTGGAGACGTCTTTCCAACTGCTAAATGCCATTTTCAATTACCTTGTCAATGTAAAAGTTATGTTCAGGTGTCTTGTTTCACAGACTTCCATATCAGATGCCACAAGCCACCTTCTCCCAAACTGGGTCTTTTTTAGTTTTCTGAAAGTAATATGGTTTAATCAACTCAACTTCTGTATTAGTCTTAATCTTGGTTGATCTGCACCTAAAGTTTTCCTCATATATACTTTGATATATTTAATACAATATTAAAAAGTTATGCTGTAGATACACAGTTTGTGGTAACTGGGGAGTGAGGCTGCAGCCAAGCCTCATCCCTAATGGGCTACAGCTGTGCAAAGCAGGTGACCAGGATTGAATGTAATGAGACACAGAGTGCCCTGATGCACTGACCAATCATGAAAGGGAACAGAAGGCACACAGGTGCAATGCATTAATATGAGAGGTATAAAAGGTTGGGCTAAGGCATAAGAAGGGTGATGATGCTTGCAGCCCTCTAAAGTACAATGGTGTTGCTCTGTATTGGCAGACATCTGAAGCCTTCTGATGGGGTGGGGTGTTTATCTGTATGTGTTGAAGCTTCTGAAATGATATGATGATATTCTCTCTGTTGTGGGTGTCTCAACTGTGATATGCTGTGGCGTATGATGCATCATTATGCAAGGTACCTTCTACTGAATTATTTTTTCAAATGTATTTCTGCTCTTTATTCCATCTCAGTTTGTCTAGGTCATGCCAGCATCTATATGTATTCTAGAAAGCTAACAGGGTCGTTCATACCACAGTGTGACCTTGAGAATTGACACAGCACTGTTTAAACACCCAGATAGCACAGCCCCTGCTATGATTCTGTCTAGTGCTTATTGGCCTAGATAATACTCATCTGTGATTCAGGATGAGCTCCTACTAAGACTATTCACACTATATAATTTCAAGTCAACTACCCTGTCTTGTACAAAAAAATTTAGCTGTACAGAAATTCTCTTCCATACTACTGAGAATCAGGCTCAGAGAATGACTCACACCCTGTTTTGGTTTTAAGCATAGATACAGTTAATGCAAACATCTGTTAGCCATGCTGTTGCTTATGAGTTCTGAAAATTATGTGCGAGTCTTGATTTTTGAATTCCTTGAAATAACATGGATTTCCATAGGGGGAGGATTTTAACTTTTCTATGGTAACACGGATGGTTAGTTCCAAAATCTGACCTTGACATTTTCATTGATATCCTACCTACTTTGTTTCATTATTTACTCTTGGAATAAAACAACTTGACAAGTGTTTGGTGTCAGCCAGCAGGTGGTGCATTATTCTCTTTCATTTCTGGGTTCTGTCAATATCTGTAATTTGTTCACTTAGTATTTTATTCACCTGTGTGTGATTTAATACTTTTGGGGACCTTTCAGTGTTGCTAGTACACGGTCTCAGCTATTTAATTCCAGCAGGTTATGACTGAAAATATGAAGTAACTTCAGAGCCCTTTCCCAGGTCTCTTGGAAACTATGGGACAAAGGATTTCTGGTTTTTGGCCTCATTTCCTCAAGATAGTTATCTGCTCCAAAACTGATCTTGGTCAAGCACACTTGGAGGAAATGAGAATATTATGGGTTTCCTCTGTACTAGTCCTGAGGTTAATGGAGAAGGACACATTGTGGTTCTGCTTTCTCCACCTTGTTTCTGGAAGATTTGAGTGAGTGACTTTGTTGGTAAGATGAAAGAGTTCCTAGCTTAGATATACAGCATTCATGGCAATTCTCCCACTTTGTTACAGTGTCTTTCTGGATTCTGGATGGTTATGTGGAAATGTTCAGACACTGTTCTTTCTTGGGGATGAGTGTCATTTTCATACATGAGATAAATGTCAGGCGTCAAAAGCTACTAGGACCTGTATCATAAAATGCTCTTACTATAGAAAAATCACTTTTCTAATTTGATTTTTTCATTTGTTATTTTTTGTGTGTGAAAATACAAATTATAATGTTTAATGATATTTTTGTAAGTGTACACAATTTCCAACAGCCTGAACCTGCCAGATTTTCATTACATTTATATGTCAAACTTGACCAACATTGGATGGATGGACACTTCTAGTTGTGCATTACATTGTGGAAGGTTTTGTGGTATTTTATTCTGTAGTTTAATTATTAAAACAAAATAAATCTTCAGAGTGTTCTATTTAACTTTTCTCACATTTTCCCACTTTTTTGTGTCTTTATCCCAATGCTCTTCTTTATCTCTAACTTTTGTGCTTTGTGTTATTTTCATTAAAACTAAATACTTTCAAGTTAATTTGGCAAATGGCTATGCATGAAAAAAAATGATAAATAGAAAGGAAAAGAAAGTCAATAAATAAACCAAATCATTTGACCACTAGTTTCACTAATGGGATACAATCAGTTGACTGATTAACTGATTAACCTTCACAATTCTTTAACAATAACATGAGGTGTTAGGCTTCATCCTATTAAAATGGTAGCAAATCTTCTTTGAGCAAAAGAATATTTATTCCAAAAAGACAGTTTTATATTGGTTCTTTACTAGTGTACTGCAGTGTATGTGTTTTTTGGGCATGAGCAAACTGGTGCATTCTTCTTCTGATGATGTTTAAAATGAACTTTGTACTGCATTAAGTAAACAAATGAAGATCAGTATATTTTTCTCAGAAGGTAGTGGTAGAGTCTTGCAGCCAGCTCTGTATAGTCCTTCTGCCTTCAAACAGCCTTGGAGAGTGGGCTGTACCTAGCCTCCTCCCCCTGCCTGGGACAGTCTTAGTGTCTTTGCTTTCTCTGTCAGAAAAGAGTTGTCCACTGGTGTCTGACAAAGTGTCTGCAAAATTGAACTTTTTTCTTTGCAATGATAATCCTTTGTGTGTTCTGTAGTAAAGGACAAGAGCTTGTCCTCTGCTTCTTGCTGGTACCTAAGTCAATCTGGGGGCAGGTTCTTAGTTGTTGCAGCTGAGGGTGGAACTTAATCTACCACCAGGCTACAGACCTCAGTAGAGTTGCTAGGTGTATATACTACATGTAATGTCATATGGCTTTAAAATATGCACTTGATCTTTATGTATCATGTAATGCTTGTGTTAGGTGATTGCAAACATGAGAGATGAACAAAACACAGAGAAATTATTATTCTTCTTTAATCTAAAGTTTTACATTACTGTTCTTTTGAAACTCTGAAAACATAATAGTAAATCAAGTAAATAAAAAGGAGACCAACTCAGTTTCTGAAACTGTGTCGGCAAGCCTTTGAAGAGAAAGGATGTAAGTAGATAAGCATACATTCTGAAGTAGCAGAAATACTTATGTCTGCTACTGAGGTTATTTTGTGGTCCATTGTTTGTTTCACGCAAACAATTCTCAGGTACATTCCACATTTGTCAGAGTCATGTTTACAGAGCCCTTTTCTCAGGGTGCTTAATCTTCTACTTATAATGCTTCCCATCAATTAAAAGCAAGGAGTCCTTGAAGTGTAGCCTACAAGTATTTGCTGTATGGAAAGAATAGTATATTTTACATGCATTTTTAGAAATCAATGGACTTGGAAAAATCTAATGTGATCAGAATCCAAATAAATAAGAACAAGGTAACACTTAATTTCCTTTTCAGTTTGGTATGTTCATATATATCAATTTTTCCTGTAATTTCAATGATAAATCAATGAGAATAATTTATATATCTTTTAGGGCAAATTGTTGCTAATGACAAGTGAGGTCTCATGACTGCCTTGTGTAGTAGCCTTAATGCTTTCCTATCTGTATTATAAATAGCTAATACATTTCAAATAATATTTAGCCTTTTCATAGCTGCAACATATTGGTAGCTCATAATTATTAATTAGTTGGCTCAACTCTATTTCCTGTCACACCAATGAACTCTTATACTGTAGCAGAAGTCCTTGCTGTTAATGTCACTTCAATATTGCACATCATACTTTAAGGCCTATGTCATGTAACCCAGGGGTTTATTGTTATCCTGTTTTTTCCTGGGTGATACGCTGTTCCTCCTCTATATTTCACAAGACTTTCCTGCTCTGTATTGAGTGAGGTGTATATTTTAAAAATTTAAATCCCAGCAGTGTAATTAAGAAGACTTGTGAAAATGCAGGATTAAAACCACCCTCCTGACAGAGATGTGCTAGATTATCTTCTGGATGGCATGGTTTACAGATTTAGATAGTCACATTTCTTTAGTAAAAATGTCTCAAGTTACTTGTATATAAGAAGAGATTTCAGGCTGTGTTTTTTTACTCTCTCTCTCTCTAGCTGGAGAAGACTTTATACAAATTTGTATCCTCCTTCTTGCCTCCATTTCTGAGCCAGTCATTGATCCTCTAGTTATTAGGGAATAATATGACCTTCATGTTGAATATTAATTTTCCTCACCTTAATAACCCCAGTAAAATTAGATTGGCACCTTCAGCTGTGGCAACTGAAAGAAAATGTTTTGATATAATGCTGGTTTCAGCTGGAGTAGAGTTAATTAACTTCAGAGTGGCTGGTATGGAGCAGTATTTTGGATTTGTGCTAAATGGAGGGTTGATAATATTGGGATGTTTCTGCTAATGCTGAGTAGGGCTTACACAGAGCTAAAGCCTTTTCTGCTTTTCTGTCACACTGGTGAGGAAATTGGTAGTGTGTGGGGGGTTGCATGGGGACACAGCCAGGAGAGATGATCCAAACTGACCAAAGGGATATTCCAGACCATGTGACATCATGCTCAGTAGATAAAGTGGGGAGGGGAGGGCATTTGGAGTGATCGTGTTTGTCTTCCCAAGTATCTTGTTATTTTTGTAACTAATATGGAGGTAGTAGAAAGTGGAGTAAGTTCAAAATTGTGTATTAACATTTCTGGTTTTTTAGAGTTTTGGGTTTTGTTTTTACCTGTGGAGTTATTTCAAAGCTATATTCAAATATCCAGCATAGTAACATTATATGACATTTCTTATTGCTTCTCTTAATTTATCCATAGAGTGCAAATATATTCTTTTGTTATTTAACTTCTTGTGGGAAGGTAAATATCTATAGAATCTGTTAGAGTCTCTAAATATAGTTTGGCTGAGGTAAATGGTTTCTGTTATGTCCCTTGCCATTATCTGTCTCTCTTCAGCTCTAATAATATTCCATTTGTTTTAAGATAAGTATTTTAGCATTTCATTTGCAGAATGGGAATTACAGGCACAACTGTATTTATTTTTTTATTTTGATAAGACACAGGTGATTACTTAGACTAAACATCTTTCAATAGAAAATCTTTGTAGTATGACCCTATTGGAAGGTGAAATACAGAAGACTAAAAAGAATTTTTATTTGCTATAAAACTTCTAAGGACTAAATGCAACAGTGGAAGTGTGTTTTGAACCATAAGCAAAATTACCATATTGAGAAATCAATCTAGGCAAGTCTAGGAAATACTAGTGGCCATTACTTGCTCCATAGTGAAGATTAAAGCTGATATGTGATTATGAATCAAATATATTAAAAGCAAGAAAACAAAAACTCTGAAATGCACAGGCTTCATCTTGACTATTTGTACAGGATATTGGAAGAAAAAAAAGAAAGGTTGAAAAAAATCTTGGAAGACAAAGTGGAAAGGAAGCTAAAAACTGAGACTAATCAAAAAGTTTTTTTTCTTTTTTCATTAACCTAAAAAACAGACATTAAAGTAAATATTAAGAGAAATTGTTTTACCAAAGAATTCTTACAAAATCTTTACAAGCCTTATAAAAACTCCTGTTTGTCCTTATCAACCCAACAACTCCAGAATTTCTTTACTTAATTTTAATGCCTTAGACCAAGACATTGAGTACCTACATAGATATGTTTCTGGGAGATCAAATCCAGTTTTTGGATAATCAAAGACACAGCATTATGTAATCAGTTGTGTGAAATGAGATGGAAAATTATGTGGCTTAAACACTAGTTTCCAAAACTCATGTTTGTCTTACAGTTTACTAGATTATTTTTAATAGAATTCTTTAAGGAAGACCAATGATACCATTATTATCAAAGTTCTTCTATGCCTTAATTTCTCTCAAATAGTTTTTCTTCATCTATCAGGCAGATCAGTCACAAATCTTATTTTTCTATTGTCAATCTAGAGTCTTTATCTGATTGTTCTTTGCCTCAGCAGACTTGCCATTAACTAGGCTGTTTCATAGGAACAGATTGTCTCCTGGACAAATTGACTGTGATTATGTGAATAGTTGTGGAAACTAATCTTGTACACTAGCTTTATGTAACAATAAAGCAGTACTAATTGTGTATTGTTTTTCACCTAGGAAGCTTTTAGAACATATAGGGATCCTGAAAGTTGCATGAAATAGAAAGTTTTACTCATTCAGTGGTTGCTTTTGTTATTTAATCCTATATTATACATTATCTTTTAGTACATCTTTACTGAAAATTCAGAGGCTATGTCTGCAAAATTTACAAACCACTAGTACAGAAGTTCATAAGAATTATTGTGAGATTTCTTCTTAAAATCCATAGCTACAGCATTATTGTCAGATATGGAGAAGTTTGCCAAGAATTTGAGTATTAATCAGCATTTTTTGTGGGTGGATATAAAACACAAAAGGATGTTTTAGGCAAAACCAGAAAAATCACATTTTTCTCTGAACAGCTGTATAATAACTACTTTCAAAAGCGAAATAGTAAACAGAGAAGTAAAGAGTTTCACACCATAGAATGCAAGACAAAATATTTCTGGCTTGCATATTGTGGGAGTTATTACAGAGCAAAAAAAAAACTAAGTAAAAATTGCCTGTGTGCTTGGACAGCTGACATTTCACGAAATAAATTAGAAATCAGAATCATTTTCAGAGCCATGCTAGTTGCCAACCATTTAGGCATTTGGAACTAGTTGAAGATATAAAAGATTATACACAAATACTCTATAATGTATGGCTTGTCTATTTTGTTAAAGATTTCTTGTAATAAATCTTTTTGCTATGTGTAAAATTGGAGTGGTTTTTAAATCCTGAAATATTTACCTTAAAGTTGATATATCATTCCTATGTATATGTAATGTGCAACCATAATACAGTTGATAGATAAAGATATCTTTGCCAGTCGTTACTGATGAAAAACATTGAGCTTTGGAATATAGAAGCTTTCTTCATATCTGAAACAGAAAAAGCATATTTCAAGGATGAAATAAAAAAGGAAAAAAAATGCATGTAGTATCAAAAATGCCAAGTCTTGGAGAAGAAAGATAACTGGCAGTTACAGTTAGGGGAGGTATTAATGAACTGAGAGAAAAAAAAACGAGATGTGTGTTTGGAGCAAAATAGATGCAAATTCTGATTCAGTAACCTACAATGGATGTCTATCAAGGATATATTTCACTGGGGAAATACTTTTTAATTTTGAAAGAGCTGTCAAATAGCCATATAAGGAATACATTCTAAACCCCATCTCAATGAGACAGTGTGGTAAGGTGTTATGCCTTGTGAAACACCTGCCATTTATAAAAAAAAAAACTTATTACTAATTGAACTTCTCTCTTTAACATCTGAAGCTTTTGCCAGACACAAGTTGTTGTTGCAGGTTTTGGTTTTGATTTTCTGAAACTAAAACATTAAATACCAAAAAATTATAGATTACAAATTAAAAAGAAATACTAAAGAAAGTGTTATTGTCCTATTGACAGAAAATGCACAAAAAAATTGCTTCTTCTTGGTCTTGCCTTTTTGTCAATGATTTTTTAACCTCCTGGTCTGTTATTACCTGATACAACTTTCTTGTGACTTTTGGAGAAGGCTTATCATCTACTGAGTATTGCTAGTAGCATGCTAAATGTCCTCAAGAAATACATGCCCCATCAATTTAGGAATTTCAGTGTTTTTTAATTCTTATTTTATTTATTAATAGTCATAATATTTAATTTCTTTTTGTTACTTATTTTGTTGTTTTTGAAATTTGTCACAAATTGACCATGGTATAGCCATAGACTTATATAGTCATAGAATAATTAAGCTTGTAAAAGACCATGAAGTCCTACTTTCAACCCAGCACCAGTGCCTTGTTCACCACTAAACTATGTCCTCCAGTGCCATAGCCACATGTTTTGAGCACGTCCATGGCTGGCAACTCCACCACTTCCTTGGCACTATGTCTGCCACTTGTGAGACACTCACAGCAAATGCATAATACTTACTTTCAAGTATCAGTTCCAGCTAATTATGATTTACATGGCTTGATCTGTTTCGACATGAACAATTGAAGTCAGTAGCTAAGGTGTGCCAGACCAGGATTCAAATCTACTCAGAGTCAAGTAAAGGAGAAATATGAGCCATGGCCTCAAAGAGAATGTCTATGTGCTGCTTCCTGACTGTGTGATTTACCCAATTGTAAAGTTCAGTTCTTGCCTGCTTTAGTTCAGACTTCTACAGTTCAAGTCAGAATGCAATTTCTGCTCTGAAATCAATGGATGGGTTTTTTCTTTTGCTTAACCTGACAAATTTTATCTAGGGTATTCGGACCTTCAATTTGGCCTATGTGACAAAGCTTGTTAGGTCTGAAGAATCTTACCTGTATACTACCAAATCTCATTGGAAAAATTGGGTAGCAGCTAAGCTATGTTTCAAAGATGGAAGTGCATCCTTAAAGAGATGGATTGGTCTCCAAGTGATTTGGAGGATCATATTCTTTTCAGAGAAAATTCATTGGTGTTGAGTTACTTCTCAGCTGTATTCAGAGCTTTGACAAGCCATAAACAAACTTTTGATTCTCCCTGGCTAGCCTGAGTGTCTGTGGTAGGGTCCTAATGGGTAAAAGAAGAAAGAGGGGAGAAAACTAGGGTTCAGAATCCCTCCATAGCTTGTTAAGATTAGTATCTTATTAGTAAATTACAAATACTTTGTAATTTAGGATTGGAAGGAAATTCCCATTGAAAATATGGGTACATAATTTCTCTAACTTTTCTTCGCAGTAGAGAACCATGGAATTTTTTTATAATTTTGCCCTTTAAATTAATAGGAAATAAACTAGGTCAATATTCAACAAACTAGGGAATTATATCAAATATTGATGTTTGTGCTGTGCTGGATATTTGTTGCTCACAGGATTGTTTCTCTTATTGGTTGTTCTGAGTGTACAAGTGAAGATATAAAAAATATCAAATTTTTTTGCAAGAGGCAGAGTATTGTTTTAAAATGACTGCTTTGAATTCCTATAGGTAACTTGACAAATAAAGTGTGTAAGCAAAAATATAAGAATCTGGTACTGACTTATCAGAAAGTGAAAATATATGGGAGTATGTTAATTTTTATTCTCCTCTTTAGTTCTAATATTTCTGTATTTTAACATCTTGTCATAAACCATAGCTGTGATTCCATATATACTGCGGTGATAAAATATTAATTATTATTTACTAAACATGCCTGTGTTGGTGGCATGAATGATCTGTTGGCCTGATCACATTGTATTAGTACTGAAAAATTGCATTTATCTGTTTATTTATTTTGTGTTTTCAGGTAGATCTAGAAAACCTGGACTATCATTACTTTCTGCCTTTGTTCTTTGATGGGCTTTGTGAAACGGAATTCCCATATGAGTTTTTTGCTCGTCAAGGAGTCCATGACCTGCTGGAGCATGGTGGTAACAAGATTCTTCCTCTTGTTCCTCAGCTCATTATCCCAATAAAAAGTAAGTGAACATGTAGGAGAAAAACCCA
Source organism: Chloebia gouldiae (assembly GCA_003676055.1). Lineage (NCBI taxonomy): Eukaryota > Metazoa > Chordata > Aves > Passeriformes > Passeridae > Chloebia > Chloebia gouldiae. The sequence continues at coordinate 3,966,867 of QUSF01000038.1, forward strand.
TAAATTGTATTTATAGGATATAAATTTTTGAAAGGTGCTAATTAAGCTGTAAAAGATGACAGCCTGAGCATCACATGAAAATTATTGCAAATGTGAGTAAATTTTAAGATATAAGGCCAGAAAGCTTATGCCTTCAATCACCTGATATGTGTAGTGTTTCAGAATAGACTCTCTGATTACTCTTATTGCAAAATTGCTCTTGGTCTTTGGAAATGTGAAGTGACATTTCCTTAGCTGATTTTCTATATTTACAATGTACATCTTCTACTGTACAGACCAGTTCATCCAAAATGACAGGAGAAATCAACAGATGGCATTTTTAAAATATTACTTTTGAAGGTTTAATATAGTCAAACACAGGGGTTTTTTTTGTAGAAAAAAACTTTGTAAAAAGCAATAAATTATTTTAACATAAATACAATACCATTAAACTTCAAGTGTATTACCACTAAAATTTATTTTCTTGAGCCACCTAGTCTTTCCAATATGTTTTGTCCTTTCCTTTCTTTAGGTCAGTGAAGAGATACCTGAAGTGATATTATTCTGAACCATCATTCTTCTTTAGTTAGTTATGGTGATTCTTAAATCTGCACACTACACTTATACAAATAGATGCTCATTGTTAAACTTGGCTTCTTTTTATCATTAATCATTAGTGGTATCATTGCTGTCTTTTTTCCTGTCCATGAGACAGTTTAGCTTTAAATACCATTTTGTAAAATGGGAAGTGAATATAGTTTGGACCCTGATAATAGTGTGGGTGGGGTCAGAATTGCAGTTTTTCATTCAATTTTTTCTCAATTTAAAAAGATTGATCATAGATGTCGCTATCTCTTAGTGTAGTTCTGAAAATGTCAAAAGGAATATATAATATTCAAAATGTGTACCCTGTGACACTTGAGAAAGGTTATGAAAACAATGTTACCATTTTTTCACTCTAAAGGGGAAACACATAAAGAGAGGAATAATATAATTTCTTTAGAACTGTATTTCCAGCATCACCCAAATATATTTACAATAGTATCATGTTTTTTGAAAGGTGAAATAATTTCTTCAGGAAAGACTGCAAGTTTATGACAGCATCTCCTCAATTGGGATTTAGAAGTCTTTGAGACCAGAATCTAGCTTAGATTTCATTACCTAGAAGCTTTAGCTGTTACACAGCATTTAGAATTAGAGACTGCTAGGTATGGATATTTTTATGGGTCTGATATGTAGTCTTAAGCTGCAATTTATGGTGCTGGGACACATTCAAGAATCTGCTAACTAAATTTAGTTGTTGTTTCTGCTTTATTTTATTCTGAAGTACTTTTTTTTTTATTTTAAGAATGCTTCTCTATCAGCTTTAATGTGAAGTGTCTGGGTGTTATCAATGCTAAAGGCTTCTTCCTAATTAAAGACATACTAATAATAAAAGCTGAGACCACCAGACTCTCCAGGAGTCTGAAAATGTGTACTTTTAAGGGTTTTTAAATTTGCTATGACTGCATAATACAGCAGTGTAGTCGTAGCTATGCATTTCTGTGATTTGGCAGCATCCACAATAAACTCAGATGTTTTACACAGATTACTGTCTCTAAAGTGTCCCACTGAGTGAGTTATTTCTCATTAACCAGTCTTCTTCTAGACCACTACCATATTTCTACTGTGAAAGAGTGAATCAATTGATTGTTAGACAAGGTAATATATATGATCAAGGCCGAAAGGCTGAAAGAAAGATGGAAAAACAACTACAGATAGAATGCTTTAAAAAGCATTCTCTCTGTTTTTAAAAGTTTTCTCTCCTGCATGGTCATCAAAGAAATATGTTAGTAAAGACCTAAATGTTCTCTAAAAGCATTTAAATTAAATATTAGAATTCTGTATTATATTTTAATGATTTAGGGAGGAATTTGTCTTCCAGCCACCCTTGCTTAAAGATCACACATTTGCACACTATATCATTAAAAATGAAAATAATATTATTTAATCCATCTGTGGGTTATTTTAGGCCCAAATCTTTTCAATTTTTTTCTTGTTAAACAAGCAGCGATTTAAAAAAAGACAGAGAATTGAACTTAGCAGGCCTGGATTCTCTTCTAAAATACCTGAAATATGATTAAAATAAAGAAGAATGATCCTTAGTTGAAAAATAATTCCTTTTTTTTTTTTGTCACACTGGAAAGAACTTTTTTACTGGAAATTCAGAGGAAGAAAAAATCCATCAGGTTGGAGGCATTAATTTCTCGGAGAGAAAAATGTTAAAAGTATATTTTAATTTCTCAAAATATAAATTCAGAATATATTGTATCATGCATTGGAAAAATATTATAAAATTTTTTATAAATGCAGTCAGTACATTACATAAAACTCAGAAGAAACAAATTACCTGTTTATATCAAACTTGTAAGGAATCCAACTAAAAATAAATGAAGCACAAACGCAGAAAATGGGATTACTTAAGATATAGGACTTTTTGCTCCCTTTCACAGAAGATATAGGCAAACCCATTGTCTGAGTTATTTCAGCTTCAGCAAAGATATATAAATTGAGATATATGGCAAATAGCAAAGTACTTTTCAGCAGTATCATGAAAGTTCTGATGCACAATTCACAAATATCTTCTTTGCTGGGAAGATCCATATTGCTATTTTCATATTACAGGCAGGCAAAAAAAGCAGAAGAAGGAGGCTAATTTTGCCCCACATTGCAGATTGCATTGGTGCCAGAGAGCTGAAACCAGGCACAGCCCCCCTGGGGTAGCAAACCAAAATGTCTGTAGGTTACATGAGAGTTCCTTTATTTTAGGAAACAGACTAGTTTGTCTAGCCTTTTTATGTTTTTTTGCTGTGGTCATTATGGGAATGTAAAATTTCTTTTGATGTTCATTTTTGGGAAAAATTACTTTTAATATTACATTTCCAGTATCAAATGGATCAGAAAAGCCTTAAGTCCTTTTGCTTGCTTTTGTTAGGCTTCTGCAGCTCTCAGATTCCTGACTTCAGGGCTCCCCAATGATCTCTGCGTAAGACATACATGCAGACATAAAAAGTGAGGGAGCCAGGAATTTCTACACCTTTGTCTGTTATTTCTATGAGTAACTTCAGGGATGTGCAACACAGTGTATGGAAGCAGCTCCTCTTCTTTCAGAGGCAGCAGGCATGCTGCCATTCACATTTGCTTTGCAGGCAATGTTGTTGTAGGAGTTTTCAAGCCCTGCATGCATGAAGTCACCAATTGTTCCAGCTCCCACACTCTGACTTTTGCTAATGCAATTTTTGTGGAGCAACTTGGTGATATTTTCATCTGTATGTAAAAAAAGAAAAAAAAAAAAGCCAAATAACCCAACTCTAAAATTAATCTAAAACATTTTAAAGTGGCATTACTTTTAAAGTCTCAGGATTTCAACAATCAAATTTATAAATGCACTCCCACAAATGAAGGAACAGTATGTACATCATAGTACAGACATTGGAATGAATTGCTAGAAATGATCAATAGGATGATTGTCATATAGCTTTGCTAATGAAGATAATAATGTGAAATTAAACACTTAAGTATCTTGGGTCACCCAGTGGCCAGAATCTTCTCTGCTATCTGCTGCGAATCCTAAAACAGATATGTAGACAATCTGAACTTAGGCCTAAAAGCCAGAGAAGCTCTCATCTTTGCCCTTGTAACTTAGAAGAAGGAAGTATTGTTTCTACACAGTTCCAGTCAGCAGACCAGTTCTGATTGAGTCCAAAAAGAATAATCTCCATCTTAAAGAACACTGAAGTTTTCCTTCTTGAGACTTTTACCATGCTGTTAAACATAATTTCTGTGGTACAGTAAATCAAGGATGCTTTAAACTTAAAATGTTTCATTAAAGTAATAGATATTTTTGTGAGTCACATTCAAAGAAATTAATTCCTCTCTGTGTCACCTACAGAGTCCTTTCAAATATTTAATAAATTTCCAAATTAAACTGATTTGTTTTCTTATTTTTCACATTGTTTGCATTTGATTTCTATTTTTTTATTGTTCATTCTATTTGCATGAAAACGGTTGTCTTGAACTACAGTTTAGTTAATTCCCATTTAAGGTCAAATCAGTGTCACATTTGTGTTTAGAGATGTAAAGTTGAATGTGTTGCTAGCAGTTGTTCTAAGTATAGTTATAGTTTTCACATATTCACAGTACTTAGGAGTATTTAATGACTGTTAAATACTACCTTTCACAAAGTTCTGCAGTATTCTTATGGAATAATTATGGTTTTCTAGTCTGTTGTAATTTTCTTTTCTGCAAATCATGTAAGTTGATTTCTGTCACCTACAAAATTTAAGTCAAAACCTTAATGTAATTGTAATTTTCCTCCTGGCTGACTGTTGCTCTTGAGAAACAATCCTCATTATTAAGGTCACAGATTGAAAGATAAAAGTAAACAGGCATACTTTTATAGATGCTTTTAAAGAAAGCAAAGGTCTCTGATTTTTTTTTAATTGTTTTGATATTCAAATACTAAAACATTTCCCCTCCAGGTTTCATTAACCAGTACAAGTAGTTGCAATTAGCTTTGTGTTAGATTCTTCTGCTCAAAACTTGTCATTCCAGGTATTTTCAAATGCTTTAGGAAGTAGATACTTTATTACTCCTCTTTACTCTTTTCTGTGAGGAGAAACTGTCTTCCTTATTCAACAAAGATAAATCTCATCCATGTTTGGAAAATGAAATCTGTAATTAATATCTCTGACTTTTAAAATTGGAGTTAGAGCTATTCTTTCCTGAGTTTATAAATGTATTATATTTAGCATTTATTAGTAATTAATTTCATCTGCAATTTTATCACGCAGTTGTTCTGTACTGTAAAGTCCCTTTATAGTTCTTCAAAGTCAGCCCTTGTCTTTGGCATCAGGAATAATTTGATGTAATCAGAAATCTTTGTTATCATCAGTGAAGACTCTTCCATATTACTTATGGATCTAGTGAAAAACATGAAATTCCTCACAGATTTCTGCAAGGCCTTAGTGGTGATATTCTTCCTCTGCAGTCATTTATTGCCCCCAGTTGCCCACAGTTTTTATCTCTATGTCATTATTTCTATGGAAGCCATGGAGATTCAGTCAGGGACCTTATTAAATTCCTTTTGAAAATCTAACAAAACTATGTTATCAGGTTTTTCTTGTCCACATTCTTCTTCAAGGATCTAGAGAGTATTTGGAATGCTAGATTAAGTTTTGCAGTACAGATGCCTGTACTTCTTTGATTCTGCAGAACTTTTTTGTAAATGGCATCACATTTCAGTGATAGCAGACCTATTTTCATCAGGAGGGTGGATACTTGGTGCAGTTTTAGTATCTTAGCACAGAGGAAGGAATGTACACCTAGGAATGGATAGAAACTCTAGACTGTCAAAGTCAACGAGTCAGGTTTTGGGACTCTTTTCTAAGTGTTCTTTATGCTATATAATTAAACTAGGTCCACAAATGTTAATAGAATTCAAGCTTTATAGGAGCTGAGCTACAAAAATCTACAATTAGAAGCGCAGCTAAAGCTGAAAGAAGCCACTGACTGACTTTCTCTTCCACATTCTGCTCGATCATGTTTCTTGAAAGCATCAGTGTTTGACTTATGGATCTTAGCCTTTTCTGTGCCTTAGGCTTTGGCTTTACAAAAAAAAAATGTCTTTGATTGAAAAATTGGCATAAAGTTTTCATACCTCACCCCTAATTTATCCTTCCCATCATTTCACTGTAACACATCATTCTTTCAGTTTTACAGAAAGAAATTTTTGTACGTCAGTGTTGTTATTTGGATCAGGCTCTTACTGGACTTCTAAAAGGTACAGAACACAAGGTTCTTACTCTGGTTTTTATTTATTCTTGATTGAAATGCTGTGTTTTGTAACAGTCTTCATTACTGTTCTGTAAGTTTAGCATAACTATTACATAAGTACAGGTAGTTAAATATACACTTTGAAGATTTTGGACAAAATTTTGTAAGAGAAGTATGTATCACTTTTATCAATTGTATTTTCAGAACACTTCATGTTAGGACATCTTTAAACCTGACTCTGTGAATTTAAAAGAAGCTCTTGATCAACAAGATTAAGTAGATCACAACAGCCAAGCAATTTTCTCCTGAGTGTTTGATACTTCATAGGATACTCTAGGTATCTTGTTTTGCTTCAGGCAAAGAATTCTCTAGAACTGTTGCCTCATTTGCCAATTGAGTGAGAGATATGAATGCAAAATAAATTTATTTTAATATTTGGTTGTGAGACCTAAATAGAAAATGGTGCACTTCTAAGCATAGATTCACAGATGTATTTGAAAAAGAAGTTTAAGAGAATTACATTATCAACATAACTTTTAATATAATGACCAAAATCTAAAGTTAGTAATTAGAGAAGAGACAGAAGTTTAGGAAACTGATTTGATTCTTAAAAGCTCAGGATATCAGTGTGCTGTCTGGGAGAAAATGTTCTCATTTGATCTCTTCTGTGGAACTATATAGTGTCATGAAAAAGATCCACTGTGTATTGGGAGAAATACTGTCATGTTTCCTGGATTTTAGAATCTATCAATCTCATCTATCAGATGAGAACTGTGGCTTCTATTGTGGACAATATCTGGGACTGAGATAAGATTTTCCAAACTGCCACATAAAAATAAACTATATCATCTTATATGAATTCTAGGCCTTTTCTTTGAGATGTAAGAAGTGTTACTCAATAAAAAGAATTAAATATTTTAAAGTAATTCATTCTATTGCTTTATATGTAAACATCTAGCTAAATGGATAAGCAAACAAGTGGCATATATATTAAGGAAAGTTTCTGCTCTTAATGGAAATTAACAAAAGAAACACTAAATTTACATCTATTTACATGAATTGCTGATAAAATTTATCCGAAATTAAAAATACAGTGAATTAACATTGATGCCTTGTGAAGGCTGACCTAGAACAGAGGCTAGATGGAATTACATTCTTCACTGAAGTCAATGAATTGGTATCTTATATTGTCTCATTGCTAAGTTTTAATAAACAGCACTAGGGTGTTTTAAATATGCTTTCAAATTTCACAATTCTCTCTTACTTTGGCTTTGAATGGTAGAAACAGAACAAACACAGATACTGAGCTTTTAAATTAGATGTTAAGCTGCTATCATTATAAAATTTTATTTTATTTAAGAAAGTTATTATGAACTTCAGAAAATATTTGTTTGGAAAAGCTATAGTAGTACAAAATAATGTCTGTTTGAATGAAAAATAGTTCATCATATAGTTCAACTGGGCAATTATTTAAGCTGAAGGATTTCTTTGAAAAGCGTATACTAAATCAGAAGCAAAATCTCCCCATTTATGCCATTAAAGTAGAAAACATCAAAGCTACCAAGCAAGAGAGTCAATTTATGGGGTTGGAGTTTTTTGCTGCTTAAGAGAAAGTTACAGTAGTCTAAAGGACCAAAGAAAATATGTACCAATGAGGGGGGAAAGTCCTCTCAAAATCCTTTAGGGAGCAGAAAGGTATCTTTAACTGAGAGGTAAACCAATTATGGACTTTGCTGTTATTGTGAAGACCCATGTCTTACAGCAGACTTCTAGGCCAAAAGGCAACAGCCTAGAATGTTTTCTAAATTGGAATACTTTGAACATTATGCATCCTTCCTTCATTTGGGCTATGTAGCTGTAGTGTACCAAGATTCCTATTGTAAGGAATTATTCCTGTGTAAGGATATTATCCTCAGTTTTTGTCAACCTGTGGATACCACTGATATTTTCCAATGGATTGGAATGTGCTTTTTTTCATATACTGCATTAATATTTTCTTCCTTTTTTCATGTGAGAAAATGGTTTGTAGTAATAGTAGTACGCAGAAAATAATTACCAGATTTTTAAAAGATAAACAGCTACTTGAAAGTGGTGTATCTTTGTGGCAGGGACTGCCTCTAATTGAAAGTTTATAAAGTCTCTAATATAATCAAGCCAGGAGCTGGTTGACTGCTATGCATGGTGCAGTCCAAATATTTAAGAAGAATAACAATAGTTCTGTAGTTATAATGATCTTTCTTTTGGTATTTATAAGTGTTTTCCTAACACACACTGCCAATTTCTGCAATTTAAAGGGATTCAGGCTCAAATTCTCAGTCTGTTTGATTCTCCCATAACCATCTGCAGCCATACCTCTGCAGACTGCAGCGTGTGCCCTACTCTCATACCACTACCAGGTAGCAGTGAGCACAGCTGTGGGAGGTGCACCCAGGCAGAGGAACTCCTTAGCATAGTGACAGAGCTCCAGGAGGAGGTGGGTAGGCTGAGGTGTATTGAGATTGAGAGAGAGAGACTGCTGAAATTGTACCCTGTTTTCTTTGAGAAGACACAGGGAGACACAGGTTCCCTGTCCTTTCTCCACCTGGAAAAACAGAATTACTCAAGAGATAGGGGACAATGGTGACAAGTTCCTTTGCTGACACAACAAGTACATCTCCTCTGGGACTGCCCCAGCTTCCCAGGTGCCCTAATAGGTATGAGACTCTGCAAGTGGTACCCAAACAGCATCAAGCATAATGGTTCATCTAGCATGAAGATGTCACAAAGGTTAAGTTGACCTGTGCCCTGCATCAAAACTGCTTCCATAAAAAAGGAATCAGCTGGTCATTTTAACAGGAGGGTTCCATCAGCAGCTAACAGAAGGCTCAATATGCAGACTGGACCCACTTCTTGTGAAGGTCTGATGCCTCCCTGGGGTCCGCAGGGGTTAAAGATGTGAAAAGAAAGCTTTCTCCCCTCAAATGGCTCTCAGATTATTATCCATTATTTATTTTTTAGGCATGCAGTGATACAGTCCAAACAAGATGTCTAGGGACAACCGAGACTTCAAGGCTATGGGACAACCAGTTAAGGGATCAGGAGTGGAAGTAGTTCTCTCTTTTACCCTTCTAGTTGCAGAGAATGGTAAGGAAAGAAATAGGAGGAGCAAGCAGATCTGGCTCTGAGGCTGGGGTCACTGGCAGGATTTGGAGTCTTTTGATCATGGATTGGCTCAAATGACATGAGGTCTACTGTGTCAGAAGGGGAAAAGGATCTTTGCACAGGAGACAGCAGGGTTCATTGAAAGAGATTTCAATTAGATTTGGAGTGGGAAAGGAATAAAACAGAGCTCATAGAGCTAAGCCTGGGTGCAACATGACACTCTTCAAGGGACAGTGACAGTGAAGTCATTCAGTCATGGTTTGGTAGACGTAGGGGATGGAGATCCATATGAGTGATGTAGTGGCTGAAGGCCTTTTTGAGCATCGTGTTCATGTAAAGATAGGCTTATCAATTATCAGAGCAGTAAGGAGACAGGTCAGCAGCATTTCTGCCTTGGACTTACAGAGAGCAGACTTTGGCCTGCTCAGGAGACAAAGACCCTTGGGAAGCAGTCCTGAAGGGCAGTGGGGTCCAGGAAGGCTGGATGTTCTTCAAGGAGAAAATCTTAAAGGTTCAAGAGCAAATTGTCCCCATGTACTGAAAGATGAGCCAACAAATGGGCCTGACTGAACAGAGACACTTGTCTGGAATTCAGGGGATAAAAGAGAGTTTATGACCGTTGGAAGAAAGGGCAGGCAAGTCAGGAAGACTAGAAGGTTGTCATAAGGTTATGCAGGGAGAAAATTAGAAGTTCCAAAGCCCAAGTACAATTTAATCTGGCTGCTGCCATAAAATATAATAAAAATATTTCTATAACTATATCAGAAGCAAAAGGAGGGCTGAGGAGAATCTATCTCCAATCTTTTACTGGTTGTAGGGGGACGTATAAGGACAAAGGATGAAGAAAAGGCTGAGGTACTTAATGCATCCTTTGCCTCCATCTTTAGTTGTAAAACCAGTTATTCTCAGAATACTCTGACTACTCCTGAGCTGGAGATACGCATGGGGGAGCAGGATGAAGCCATCATAATCCAAGGAGAAATGGTCAGGTACCTGCTGCTCCACTTGGACAGAGACAAGTCTATAGCATCAGATGGGATCCATCCAAGAGTTCTTTCTAGGAGTGTTTGGACAGCCATTTCCACTTAGATGGCATACTCTGCACGCCTAGAAATAAGGTTTTTTACAGTCTGGGACAGCTTCTACAGTCCAGAAGTATTATTCCTGGGAGTGGGTACAATTTGTTAAAAATTAAGAAACAGTGATTTCTGACAATGATTAATTTTTATATATCTTAATTAATGTGTGTGTATGAATAATTAATTTTACTAATTTGTAATAATTCATAAAATTGAATATAAATGTTCATTCATGCTTGTATACATAACTATTCTACTGAAAATTGTCAGTGTTAGTGATAATTTCCCTATTAGTTAAGTTAGCTATTATTTATGTGTATGACAAGTTAGTAATGAATAAATCTGCATTAGAACCCCAACACTTGCTCTTCAATGAAAATGATTAATGCCTGTTTCTCCCTAACAGAGTATTTCCCTACCTGAGACTTGGACCCAATCTTTAAAATTGTATCCGGGTATCTCTCTTTGCAAAAGAAGCCTTAGAACATACATCCACAAAAGCATGATTTGGAATAGCCAGCCTCTTCGCTGGAACTTAATGTGGGCATGCTGCATTGTTGGGCTTCCTGTTCACACATTATTATGCTCAGAGACAGTATGAAATTAAGTGCAGCCTGGTGACTACAGTAGGGGCTATTGTAGAAAATAAGTAATGTGGAATTCAGTCTGTATATTCATTTAGCAGTATTCCTTTAACTTGGATGAGGTGTAATAGTACCTTTATACCTTGGGCTTTCTGTTTTTTAACAGTAGGTTCAGTATGTTGTTCAGAAGTATGACAAGAGGCATAAAGGGATATTATTTACTAGTTGATTTTTGAGAATTGTCTCTGTCCATTCACACAAGGAATCTGCCCTGCCCTTGATTTGGAGATCTACTTCTGATTTTTAACACTCAGCAGGCATGTGATAAGCAGCAGAAGCAGGTGGGGTACAATGCATTTGCTTAGAGAGATGGAAAAATTGACATTGCTCCTTTGTGAAAATGCTACTTCATTGCCTATGAAATGGCATTCCTGCACACTGATAAAACTCAGCACAGGAAATACTGAATCATAGAATTGTGGGATCATAGAATCGTGGTTTGGGTTGCAAGGGGCCTTTAAAGATCATCTAGCTCCAAAACCTTTGCTATAAGTAGAGATATCTTTGATCCTAATACTTCTATTTGAAGAGGCAGTTCTTGAAGAAGTTACTTATAACTCCTCTTCACATTTTGTTTTGTTCTTTGCTACAATTTTTTCTAAATTCTTATACTTTGTTATGGTGTCTTGGATCACATATTTATATATGTCTGTGTTTATAAAACATAGTAATGAATATGAGCTTATCTTTATCAGTTCTGTCCCAGTGCAATGATGTAGAAGTCTATGTAACTGGGCAGAACACTGGAGTATTAGACCAATATATAAGATCATACCAAATCTGACGACTGCTGACAAATTTATCCAGCTGCATAATTTCAGAAATTATTTTATAAATAGATGGATTTGCGAGGAAAAAAATACACATATTTCAAGCATGACTAATTTTTAATTACAAGAGAGAATGCAAAGTACTTGCTTTTAGTAAAATTAAAAGAGAAGAAACAAGAGGTTTTTGTGAAATGTCTTAGTGTCATAAGATTAAAAGCATGACACTGAAAGCTAAGAGAAACATCTAAGTAGGCTAGACAAAACCTTTTTTTCCCCCCAGAATGTTTTTCTTTTGAAAAAAGCCTACACAGTTTGTTTGTCGAGTTTTTTTTCTATAAACACTTGCTTCATTGTACTGATTCCCAGAATAGTAGGAATTGTCAGTTGAATGAATAAAATGATCATGAAATAAATGAGTACAAACATATAAACACCAATTGTTGCACTAGAATGCATCTGTTGTCAATCTTTGCAGGTTGTCTTACAGTTGTATAGTTCCATTGGCCCCAAGTGGTACTTACTGAACATTTATATTTCATTTGTTTGGATCACGCCAGTATCATACAGGCAGAGTGAGGGAATAATGAACTGCATTCTTTAGGTTACTGAAGAGTCAGCACAAATTGTGGGAACAAATAACAATCAGACAAGGCAGTGTTTTATAACATCAGGACTACAATCCATCTTTGGGATCTTTCTAAGCTGGGCTAATAAAGGCCCACTTACAATTCCCAACAGAGTATAGTTTAATTAAATTTGTCCATTAGAGGACTCTTCCCCCTCCCTTTACATTTTAGAAATTAATTCTGCTTTCTGCCTGTTGTTCTTTTTGCATCACAGATGCACTGAACCTTCGTAACCGAAAGGTCCTCTGCACCACACTGAAAGTCATCCAGCACCTGGTGGTGTCAGCTGAAATGGTGGGGGAGGCCTTGGTGCCCTATTATCGGCAAATTCTCCCAGTCCTAAGCATCTTTAAGAACATGAATGGTGAGTTATCCTAACAGACACTGTGTCTTTCAACTCCTAAGGCAAAAAGGGGCTTGAGGCAGGGTTAATTAACAATGTAGTTAAGATTTATTACTGTATATAAACTCAAATCCATTTGGAGCTCTAAATAATGTAAACTCCCCCTCTTGCTATTCCCTAAGGATGCACTGAAATTAACAATTTCATTTATTACTCCTTGCACGTACAGTTTATTTAACACAGTACAGAAGCAGTGAAGCAGTTCTATAATCTTCCAATAATTAAACTGTAAACTTTGTAACAGTCTTTTGAATACATTAATAAATTGCAAAACTTTTTTCCTCCCTCAAACACGTTAGTTTAGTCCAGCTGTTTTATTGAATTCTGTTCTCTCCACAAGAATTTGCTGCTACCAGAAGGTTTAGGAGAGATTAAAAAAAAAGTAGAGATCAAACTAATTAATTTGAGGGTCGAGAAAACTCCATGTTATAGAAGATTTTCAAGTTACATGATATCGAGCAAAACAGTGAAGTTTGAAGTTATTGCTGCACACTTAGCAGGTTAATTATAGAGAAATTTAGAACTAATTTATATCTACAATTAAGTATGTGTTTTCTTTGTAGTGCAGATCTCACTAGTTTCAGTCTTTAATAACTGGTATTGTGAGTTCTATATACTGTCGGTACATTTACACCACAGTCATCAGCTGAAATCAACATGATGTATATTGCTTTTGCCAAATTAATTTTTTAAATATTTTTTGACAGTAAATCTATCTGTACTTATTTTCAATTATCTACAAAGTTACTGACTTAAAACTTCCTGTTATTGACTTCTGGTGAAAAGATTAAAAGAAATTAATTCCTCACAAGCTTTCAAAAGAGGGTTTTCATGAAATTAATGGCATTTTAATAGTTCTCTGCTGGACTCCTTCCTATTTTACTTCCTGTTTGCATTACTACAGAATATAATACTTTATACTTAGTCTTTAGCAAGTATAAGATTCAAATCACATTGAAAAATGCCTGTTCAGAGACTGACTTGAAGGCACAAATGAAATTTACATTTTAGATCTGTTTAAATACATGTACGTCTCTGACTTTACTTAGTGAAAAATATTCAGTAACATGGAATTTCACAAATGCAAGTTATTTCTGATGACAGTTGTGGCTTTCTAGAAGTTGTGGCATGAAAGGTTATGAGTGAAATCTGTTGGCTGAACTTAAGCTATTTCAGTAGGGCTCCTTATGAATTGGAAGATTTCCCCCTTATAGATCTAATTTTGATATCTGGCACAAAACAAGACTGTGAAAATGACTCTCATTGATTAATGAATATACCACACATGCTTTTTTCCAAATTTTCACCTGAAGTAGCCCATAAATTCTCTTGACTGGGCTTTTATACAGTGATTTCAGATGAATAATAGGTAAAGCTCAGGTGTAGCCAGGTACATATCTTGGGAAGTCATTAAATACAATCTAAATATGTCTCCAGTTCTGATTGTATTTTAAGCAAAATAAAATGTATTTTCAAGATATTTGCATGAGATCTGTGCTCTGTGAATTTGCGCCTATAAGAAACAACACTAAATCATTATATTTGACATTAAAGAACTAAAGCCCCCTAAATAAATGAAAAGTAATAGTTCAAAATTAACTGATTTTATTAAGGCATTATTTTTTTAGAAATAAAAATTCTGCAACTTTAGTATTACCAGGAATGAAATAGATGCTATTTGCAAGGCCAAGCATGTGAAACTGTTCAACTTCTTCAGTATTTGTATGAGGATTATAGGGAATACCTCTGTCTGATCCTTCCACAGAAAGATTATGTTTCATTCCTCCTTCAGTGGTGGTTGGCAGAAAATACAGGGTTCTTTCCTTCTATTTCTATTTCACATAACCTAATAGGCAGCTTAGATGAAGGTGTTTGCTCCCAGTTATAAGGAAATTGCAGACTGGACTATTTTCTTCACTGTTTATTGTTACAGGTGAAACATGGGATAAGTGAAGTGTACTTCTTTCTTCTTTTCTGTATAGCTTATGAAAGTAAGAACTGTGGTGCATCTTCCTGGACTTGCATGATTGGCAGTCTATTAAGTCAGACACTGAGGAAGTTTGCCCAGAATTAAGTTAACTGGAAGAAGCCATGTTTTAGTCATTGCCACCTCATTCGATCAGTATCTATCTGATGAAAGGAACTCTTTCCTAAATTCAGCATCTGTGACTACCACTCTCAGTAAACAAGATTATTGTTGAGAGAATATTAAAAAAAAAAAATCATATTAAAAAATTAAGGTGAACTTACCTAAAGTTCAAGTTGCCTGGTGAGCAATTTAGAACAAACCAAAATGATTCTTCATGCTGTGTGTTTGATGTGAAGCTCTGGAACTCCCAACCCAAAATTCTTTAGATGCAAGAAGTTTCCATACGTTAGGTGGAGGCTCAGAAATATCATAAAAAGAGTATATTGCTTGTTTAATAAAACATATGTGATTGCTATTGGTAATTTTTTTAAATTATAAAAAAGGAGAGCCCTGATGAAAATAAATTAGGAGTTTTAATCATTGGAAGCATATATAACATGTACCAATGCAATCTAAGTTATAAATTCCAGGGGGATGATCCAGGCCTCCTGAGACAGTCTGTGTGAAAGCCAGAGGAGAAGGTTCCATTAACTTCTGAAGAGTTTTGTTAGTGAGCCAAGGGACTTTTTGATGTACAAAGCATATTTGGTGTGTCTGAATTTGTGCCCTCTCTGGAACTTAGGCCCTGATTTTCAGTAGATGTTTCTTTTCCCTCGGGTTCCCGAGTGTCCTGCTGCAGAGCATTAAGACATGAAAGAGCAAAGTTCTGCTGGTGATGCTACCACCCGTGTCTTTATTCATCTTGTCTTGACAGGGAAAGCACCCTCACCATCTGGCCAGAGTGTTCTCTGAAACAGGGTTGAAGCTTTCTGCTGAAACTCTTAGCCAGAGCCATAAGGTTGGCAGGAAAGCAAGAGAAGGGAACATGAGTATGTTCCAGTGGTTGAGGAAGAGGAACAGTGCTGTGACACATGAGCTGTTTGTCTTTTTTCTGGAGACTGAGAGGAGACTAACAGTCTCCAAGCAAATTTCCCAGCATAGGAACTAGTACAAAAATTTGCTACTATATAAGATAAGAAACTAAAAATGTCATGGTAGTGCTTACTAAGTCTTATTATATACTCTGTAATGCCACTGTAGTTAAATGCATAAGGTAAATGCACTCTTATAAAACTCATTTAAATCTTGTGAACAGGGAAAGTTCTGTATAAACTCAAATGGAAATATTCTTTTGCATCATAAACCCCTATCTTTGTTGTATCTTATTTTCTAAACTGTCATTTATAAATCTGTGAATTATCTGGAGTAAATACAATTTAAAAACAAATACAGAATACAGTAAGTTTGTTATTTTATGAAAGCAGAAGAGAAAAATAAAAGAGAAAAAAAGGAGTCTTCAGAGCCTGGAATATGCTATTAGGGTGCATTTATACCAGAATGATGTTGAAACAGAAACCAATTAATTAAAAGGATTAGACTTTTAGGAATGGCAAAATTCTCCTGTTTGATTTACCTGACTGGTAAATGAAAGTTTCATATATTTAGTTTAACAGCTATTTTCATGTTATCAACTTGTATTATATAGAGCAAGAACAGTTTTGCATATAAAATAAAGTTAGATGAAACAAAATATTATTAGGCTTTACAGGCCTTAAAGAGAGAAGGGTGGGGTACCACTGAACCATGGAAAGTACCTCTCCAGCATGGTAATTTCATCTGTGACTTGCTACAATCACTGTGAGGTAAACACTGGAAGTCGAGCAGCCTGAACTTTCTTTTGGGTGCAATAAAATGGCCTTGACACTATCAATGACTTAAAGCTAATATAAACTTTGGACAGTCTCCACCTATGTAGCCAGTCTTCAAAATAAAATTTTAGAGGTATGACTGAAAATACCTGATGCGGTTGTATTGTAGCATTCAACCAAGTGTGGTTGAAGCCACAAAGCAAAATTATACTGCATGCTTATAGCGCCTGAACTTCACTTGGGAAAAAAACTTCTCTTGTCTGAAAGGTACTTCACATACTTTGGAGAACTCTATTTTACAAAATGCAATAATATTGCATAGACTCTAAAGGAAGAAGCAGGACCTAAGTGTTAAATGGCAAAAGCAAGCCTGTGCCTAGAGGTCCAAGTCCTCCGTGTGTTGGAGTTCAAGTATTTTCAGAACTGCCTGTGTATTCCGGACGCAGTGATGCTCTTCCAAGTGGCTCCTAGTTATTAGTAAGAAGCAGCAATTATCCTTTAATGTGATTGAATATGCTCTAAAGAAAAATCCCTTTCCCAGACCATTTCAACTGTTTGCTTCTTCCTCTGGGAAATACAAAAGTCCTTTCAAAAGTCAGTCTTGTTCTAAAATACTTTGCATCTTGCCAACTCTGTTTTCTTAATTTCTCCTATGAACTCTGAGATTGCAGACTATTCTCAGACAACTTTTCTCAGAGTTCCAGTGCTACTAGCTTTAGCTTTTTTTTTTCTTTTCAACTGAAAATGGAGATTCCCAGAGAATTAGTTGATTCATGGTTGAAATTTAAAACCAATTTAATGCCATAAGATTATTGATAAAAGAAGCCATGCTAATATATTAGTAACATAATAGTTTTCACATTGTTCTCATGCTTCATTTTGACACTTATTCTTCCTATTCCTTTGCATATTTTGCAAGATTTTCATTGTTTCTAAGGTCTCTTTCAATTCCATCAGTTATAATTTCTGAAACTTAAGAACAAAGATTCTGATGTGGCTTTAAGGATATACACTGCAAAGGAATAAGACCACTATGACAACACAGATGAAAGTGAAGAAACTAGTTTTGATACATTTTCTGGGTTTTTTAAAATATATACCTTCAGTACAAGAGGATTCAGGATGTTCTGATTCATCAACATTTAATGAAAAATACTGTGATTTTCCCAAAATGGCATCTGCCAGTAAATCGCCTTTTTAAGCAGATGAAAACAGATTGATTGCACTCCAAAAATGTTATTACCATACTGCTGAGAAGCAAAATATATTTTTGTCATTCCCAGCTGTGATTCATGATATTTCAACAGGCTTTCTGAATTACAGTTCTAAGGATATTTATTTAACAAATATTCTTCAGTGTTTTTAAGAACATCCAAACATTTCTCATCTACGGCATCCGCTGATGATCTTTTAATGGTATTTTTCAAAAATGTCTCAAGTTTTTTTTGTCAAGAATGTCATCCTGAAAGTACAAGTACTTTCACAAAAAAGTAGTTTATGCTGTAATTGAGTACGCAACAAAGTGATTCTCAACCATTGTCATCTGTTGTCTCACCTTTTTTTGCACCAATCAGTCTCATTTTTTTTCACTGACCACTATTGCATGTGGAGCTACAAAAAATTCACTGGAACTCTGAAGCACAGAAATTGGGACTTACAAAGATCCACCTGCATTGGAGCATTTGTTGCTTTAGTATTTTCAATACAAACCATGTGATTTTAAGGTGATTGTATAATAAACTTCTAATGTGTAATCAATACGCTGTCAGGTACTTTCTAACACATTGAGAGAATTATTGCATTTAGATCATAATTGCTGGGTAATTGCTATCTCATTTCTTAGCTGAAAATAGAGCACAAGTCTGTGCAAAATAGAACTCATTCATCTGTGATTAAACTGAAGCTATTCACACTTAGCACTTGTAATGTGTTAATAGTTTAATTAATTCAGCATATTGAATTTTTCATACAAGAGAAATGAAAAGCTTCGCATGTCAGAGGGTGATACAGTACATCAATACTTTCTTTTTCCCTTTTCAGTTTTTAAAATTTTTTGGGTATTATGACTCACCAAAATTAGTTTTTTATTGAATGAAAAATAGGGTGTGTATGAGTTAGGACTTCTGAATTCATAGAAAATTCATGTACAAGTAAAATATGGAAACATTAAATTCTTCCTGTGCTTCAGTAGAAACATCTGTAAAATTAATATAACCTGAAAGGGTTTGTAGGCCTCAATCAGCATTTTGTTTGGCAATTAATCAGAACTTTCACAAAATACTAGGAGTGTAGGTATATATGTCAGAAACAATTTTCATTGAGTTAAGGATTCATATCATGTTTTGCTTTAATATATTTGTTTGATTTGTGTTCCTTTGGGAATTGCCAGTGGAAATATCATGTTTGAGGAAGATTTGGACATTCAGGACTAGACTTGTGCAGAATTACAGTAGCATCTCTATGTCTGTTTATACTGGATGCTAATACCTGTCTTATTATCAGCAGGTGTGTATCTGGCCTCCAAATGAGACAATAAAGTATTTAAGTTACCTGAGAAGTCCATAGAGGAAGCACGCTTTGAGCAAATCTAATGCATAGCTGTAGCACTTAACATCAAACCACAACATGCATAGGTATTTTAATTTATTTTGCTTGCAGCTTTGTTTGTGGTTTGTTTGGCATTGGGTTGGCTAAGAAGGCCAGTGTCATCCTGGCCTGTATCAGCAATAGTTTGGCCAGCAGGACGAGGTAAGTGATCATCCCTTTGTACTCAGCACTGGTGAGGCCACACTTCCAATCCTGTGGTCCAGTTTTGGGCCTCTCATTGTAAGAGAGACATTGAGGTGCTAGAGTATGTCCAGAGAAGGGCAATGCAACTGGGGAAGGGCCTGGAGCACAAGTTTTTGCAGCTCAGAAAGCTAGGGGTGTTTACCCTAGGGAAAAAAAAAGACTTGGAGGGGATCGCATTTGCTCTCTACGACTGCCTGAAAGAAGGCTGGAGCAAGGTTGGGGGCTGGTCACTTCTCCAAGTAACAAGAACTAGGACAAGAGGAAATGGTCTCAGGTTGTGTCAGGAAAGGTTTAGATTGTATATTAGAAAAAGTTTCTTCATGGACAGTGTTGTCAAACATTGAAACAGACATTGAAACAGTCACCAACCCTGAAGCTGTTTAAATTACTTGTAGATGTGGCACTTTGGGATATAATTTAGTGGTGAACTTGATGGAATTAAGTTCATGGTTTGACTTCACGATCTTAGAGGTCTCTTCCAACCTAAACAGTTGCATAGTTCCATGCTATTAAAAAAAAAAAAATACATGTACAATTTTGCAAGCTGGAACTAGAACCCACAGTTCTCAACTGCTGTTTGACTTGTGTAACTGCTTCATATGTAATTTCTTCTTTGGGTAGGAGTTCTGAACTTTTTGCTGAACCTAAGTGAACCACACCATAAGGCATGGTGCAGGCTGGCACAGATTCATCTAGAAAAATACTACCCACAGAATCAGCTAGTTTAGCACATGTCCCAGTTTGGTGGAATTACATATCCATAGCTTCACGGTTCTCTAGCTGTTCCGGGTAGATCAGAACTTCACCTGCCATTCTGCAATTCTGGATAAAGACCTTTATGTTTTGGATGAGTAGAGTTCATATATGTGACTGAACTTCTCATTTTCAATTGATTTGCTATATGGACTTCTTTGTCACTCTTTTCAGGCTCCTGATTCAGTTTGCAAAGAGTTGAGACACCTAAATTTGTTCTCTAGATATAAGATTTTCTTTGGATCTGCCCCTTACAATGTAAATTGTTTTTACAATTGTGTCCCTTACAATTGTAAAATTTGACTACTGCTCCAGCTAGGAGTTATTCCTTTCTTCTGGGTAATTAATTTCTATATTTTCACAAAATTGGTTTGTAGTTGGCTGTTGGAATTGAGAAGTGATTTCTTCAGCTGGACTTGTGCTTTCAACTTCACGTAGAACTACTTGCAGAGTACACACTAAGTAATTCTGAGAAAATATTTGTTTTCTGCGTAATTCTTTTTTTATATATGTTTGCAAACAAATTTGCCTTAAGTTTGAGACATCTGATTTCAGTTTGTTACATTTATTAAGATGGCATATTTTTTTATTTTAAATATACATCTGAAATCTGGGTTCACGTAATAATTTTAAGTTGATTATGTTTGTTTATTGCAGATGTTTTTATTTGTGTGCTCAATTAGTATTTCTGTGAAAGTCAGAGTGAGGATGCCAAAATCAAAGAAATATGCTCTGCACCTGGCTTTCTGTTCTTATATAAATAAAAATAAACCCTAAAACCAACAGGTAGTAGGGAGAGAGAAGCTGGGGAGAGAGGGAAGTCCTTGTATGGATAACAATTTTCTTGTGGCATTTCTCTCTCTCCCTCAAGGAAAACAGGTTAAAGCCCCATATAATGGAATGATACCAGTGGGAACATAAATATTGCAGTGTGATTAAACCACCAAAATACTCAGGTGATTAAAGTGCTTCAGGTCTTTCAGTTATTATTCTATCATTTCATCTCATTTCAAGATGTTGCTTTTTTCATAATTTTTGAAGAACACTCTAGGCAACAAAATTGATTTTGCGAGGCCCATAACGTTGGACTATTGATTTACTTTTTTATATTGCACATCCATCACCTCTGTTTTTAGACACTCCAGCAAAAATATGTATTCATGTTATAACATCATCTGGCTGTCCCAATACTGATGCAATTAGCACGTGGAAATCTTTGTGCTTTGACAGGATTATACTAGCTGAGGAGTGCTCTTTTGACTTTTCTTATTTGAGAATTAGGTGAAGTAGATCAGACATTTATGACCAGAGCATTTGCTTACTAATGTAATCTAATTCAAACTTAGACATTTCAGCTAGGAATTATATTTTTTGGGGGAAAAAAAAATGTCAAACCAATCAACCAACCAAACCAAACCAATTCAAACAAAATCCAAAAGCAAACAAACAATCCCCAGAACACCTGATTTTATGCTAAGCCTTTCCACTTGTATACTGTATTCGGTTCCCTGTTATTTTTGCTTTGAAATGTAATCCAACATTCAGTAAATGAAAGAAACATGAAAACTATCATTCAACTCTCTCTCTTCTCACTTTGTTCTGGGTGTTATGATACAGTTTCTAAGAAAAAGAATGTGTCACATTGCATAAGAAGCAATCAAATCAATATATAATTAAGGATGCTAATAATTTTTCATATTTAACTGTTGTTAAGCTACCCTTGAGCTCAGTTGACACATGACAGTGATGGGGTTACTTGTGCTTACTTTCTGCTTTTGATTCTCCAGGCCAGCAATCAGAAACCCATTTAGGGATGAATGAAAGGGGAAAGGACTTTGGCCAAATGCAAAGCAGAGGTTGTCACATGCTACTGTACTTCTTGTCTCAATGCAAAAGGCCTTTTCTACTTTCATAATACTGAATATTGGTTAAGACATTGATGTTCTGAAATGATTTTCTATAATGTCAATAGTAATTGTATACATTCTTTTTCACTCCCAACAATCCCTGTGTATTGATATGTTGTTTCTCGTTTTTTGTTTTATGTTCAATTCTTAAAGACAGAAGCAGATGCTGATGTATTTATATGTTTTTTTAAATGATGAGTTAATAATCCATGGTCCCTACTAGGATTCTGAAACTTTACAGTAGTCAACTACAAAAAAATGATGTGTCATTAAACTGAGCTAAGGATTGTGATTTGAAATTAAATTTATGTATAGTTCCTTATATTAAATATATTCCTAAACATTATTCCTTATATTTCTCTTATGAATATGTTAAAGTATAAGGTAATGAAAACTATGTTGATTAATTTATTCATTTACATAGTTTAAGAGAGGAGAAATTCTAATTAGACATAAAAATTCTGAATATTTCTGTAGCTAGCAGAGTGTAAGGAAAAGCATACAAATTTTAGCAAATAACTAAGGAATGAAACTAGATGCATAAAACGTAAAATTTTTGTTCAAAGAATGTTCTCCTGCAAACTCACCTTTGAGTCTGTCAGCCCTCCTTTTCCCTCCTAGCATTTTCCCACATTTTTCATTAATTTCCTAATATCATTGCATTTTATGTTAGCCCAACTTTTGAAGACTTTACTTTTAACTCATTTTGAGAATAAAAAATTCTTTCAGTTTTACTGGTTTAATATCATCGTCAGTATCTTTGTGTAAGAAGGAAGGGTCCTTCAGCAAATGCCACCAAAAGTGAAATAAATTTTAAAAATTAACTTAAGAATTACCTTTAAGCATTAACTCCTGCTCAACCAAAGCAAATAGGAGGGATTATTACGGAGAAAATAAAGTTTTTTATTACATCTATCCAGTAAATTACATGTTTAATAAATCTAATCTCACTGAGGGAAGTATAATGCAAGAAAATGGTATAGATCTATTTTGAAACTGAGAAAGAAAATTACTAATCTTTTTATTGTATAGGAAGACCCTGAAATTACTGTACCTAAGCAACATTTCTGTGATGTACATGAAGGTACTTCTGAGTATTTTTTTCCTTGAGATAGTTTTCCTTCTTGTTATCAGTTGAATATTTAGAAATTTCCATCTCTTCCTTACCATTGTCTCAGAAGTTGTCCATCTGTGTGTTGTGGTTTGATAAGTGAGTATAATTTTCAGCCACGCTGGCTGGACTGAGTGTGCATGAGAGAAGTGAAAGGAACCAAGACATATGCCAAGATACCTGAATCTTTTTAAGTGGCTATATCCTGGTTTGATGAGAACCAAACACTAAGAAAAAGCTTTACTGATAAATATGAGTGTGATGTTAAATGCTGATCTATACTTTAAATGATACATTATTTATTGTATTCCTGGCTAGCAATGGAAAGAGACAAAATGTATTCAGAAAGGCTGGATATGTGAAAGTTTCATCTTTGGAGCAACCTGTCTCCACTGATTGCAGGGAGAGCCTGGAGAGGTTAGCCTTTTTAGGGGCAAAATCATCTTTGGTGAGTGCACTATCCATGGGTTAGATTTCAGAGAGAACCAGATTGTCCCAGTAGATTAATCTATCAAAAATGCCAGTTGCAAATCAAAGCTAAACAGTGGAGTGGTCATAACAGGAAAATCCTCAGAGATGTTCATGATTACAACTTAGAAAATAAATGTAAGGCATATGGATAATCTGAGTTGCAATTGCAGTCTCTGTAATAAAAACATTATGTATTTGAGCAGCACCACAAATAGTTTTCACAGGCATTATGAAAAGGCAGTTTCCCTGTGGCACCAGAGACATGCTTGTTTGGCCCCAGAATCCCTTCTTGAAAGATTGTTTCTATTTTCTTTCTGTTAAATTAACTCACATATGCCTTATTTTACCACCTGCTAGTAACGCAAACGGTTTGATTAAATCAGAATAAAAGCAAATGATTTTGTTGCCTTGGAATACCTCTTCTTTGATGTAAACAAATACTTGTCCTAGGGAAATTACTGTATCATAGGCCCCCACCAGGAAGGGATCCAGCAAACCTAAATTGTCAGGAGTGGTTGGCATACACATATTTCTGTGTGAAAGTGAAAATCATGAACCTTCCATCTAAAATAATGCACGTATAAGGATGAAACCAGAAAACATGAGAAGAGTAAATATGTGTGTGTGTGTGTGTGTGTGCGCAAATTTTATTTTTTTTAATGAAGGCAGATCTATAGTGAAGATTCTGTTAAATTATTCCTGCAAGTTATGCAATTCAAGGTTCTGTTGAGGAGATGCAAAGATTCTTGAAAACTAAACATAGAACCTCATCTACATGTTTTTATCAAACTTACAGAAAGTATTCTTGCATCTCTGGCTGAAACTGGTAGGTAGTGAATTGTCATTATTTCTTGTATATAATCCCAGAAAAATCCCATGAAATTCAAAGTAGAAGCAGTGACCTGTTTGTGGAGGCCAACTGGAAAACAAGAATTTTATGTGTGGCCTTGAAAAAAAACCAACTTGTTAATTATATTTCAAAATATTACAGAACTTGAATGGGGTATATAGTATAGGTATATTGTAGATTTAAATATAAATAGTAGAGTATATTAGCATGCAAGAAGAGTATTCCAAGCCTTTTTCTTTTTTTCACTAAAGGCTTTTATTTTTGGAAAATAATAAAATTTTAAAAATCTTTATAATCGCATTATAATATTCTTAATCTAAGACATACAAAATGCAGGTTGCTATTTATTTTGCATTCTGTCCTGATTTGATAAATAAAGGTGAACCTAGATAATTATTCAGAGAGTCTGGAACTGTATTTTGTGGGATTCTGATTTTCAAATTTGACATGGTGGTAATTGAGTGAAAATTACTAGACCCCTCTTTTCCTTACTCTAGTTAGACATGAATATTTTTTGCATTGCCTTCATAAAATCATGTTCTTCAGTCTCTTCTCCATACGAAAAGAAATTTAGTTTTTGATCCTCAGAAGTGTAAAGTACGTCTTCTTACTATATAATAAAGAAATTAGCATATATTATTCTTACACTGTGTGATATTATGCAGTACTCACAGCTTGGTTTTTTTGTCCTTAGTTTCTGTACTGAAAACAAGTAGTGGCCATTTGATTTTTTTCACTGCCGTGTCTAGATTCGGGCTGCAGTGGAGACAGTGCTGCTATATTCTTACTGCTAATTTGAAAAAAAAAAAAAAAAGAAGTAGTGCATTCAAGCTTTGGTTCTCTGATCATCCATGTTACTTAACAGTTAGTGCTGTGCCTGGCATGGGTTTGGCCTGTGCTGAGTGGCACAACCTTTTATCTATGACACACTTTTTTATCTATGAAGCATACACAGGATGATTCCTCCAGCAGATACTGTGAACAAAAGTTTGGTGGCCTGGGTACTTTCTTCCCCTGCAGTTTTTGAATACCATTACAGAGTGCTTGGTACCATCAACCCCACTCTTGCTCCACTCCTATTTTTGGTATTGTGATGTGTAAATGACCTTCTGCTGGGCTGTACCAGACCCAACTCTTTATGTCGGACACTTTGAACTGAAGAGAGAACTGAAACAAAAACATTAATTTTCTGATGGTTAGACAGATGTCACCTCTGGCCCAAAAGATTGTGCCAAGTGCTGTGCAGCATGCTTTTGCCAGTTGTCCACAAGATAAACGTATTCCAAATGTTTATTTCTTAAGTAACTAAAAAGCTACCTCAGTCACTTCCAGGACAGTTTTAATCTGGTTTAATTATTAGGAAGTGAATTTGTGATGGCTTCGTGCCTTCCAGGTATTACTGTGTAAAAAATTCAATACTTTTTCTGAGAATTTAATATGCAACATAATGCACCCTTTCCTTGTTCCTTCCCTAACAATGAAACACTTCTGCAGCCACCATCTACCAATGCCAGATATGCTAGGTGTGGTTGGATAGAGTAGAAAGGTAGGCAAAAATTAGCACATTAACTTACTCTCTTATTTCTGACACGTGTATATTGATGGAGTTTCCTGGCACTCAGGAGTTCTCCAGGAGTAGTGTCCATGCTGTTTTGCTGTTTGATTTGCAAATCCCACAGTGAAACACATTGGTAAAAGAAATCTAGATACCTTGGCAATCTGAGTTGTTAAAGAAACAATGGTCCTCAAGTATCATCCTACCTTTAAATTGTCTGTATACTCCTTGGCAATTAGAAAATATTTGTTAAACAGCTGGAATATATGCAGATTCTTCCATTGATTTGTTCTGTTTAGGGGGTTGTATTAATTAGATACAGAAATTCAGATAGCAAATATATAAAAGTTGCAAGTTAAAACACTTGATGGAGTATTTTGAAGAGCAAACTGATTTCAGTTGAGAATCTGGAAATGCAATAAAAATATATTACGCCTTTTTTGTAATATTTAATCTTTACAAAACATTAACATTGCTTTTCCTTTTTTATATTTTTTGGTTTTTTACTTTTGATCTAACAGAAGTACTTCTCATTACTGCAGAAGAAATGTATTTGTTCTGATTTGATGAGTGCCATTAGATATATGAAGTATGTTATTCAGTGGCAGAATTCTGCACACATTTACTCTTCTGTAATTAATATTTATGATGTTTTGTCCAGAGCAATTGTATGTCAACATTAGAAGAGAAAGGTCCCCCTTGTTACATTTTTTAGAAGACAAGCAGTATGCTGTTTTTGTAAAGGAGCCATATAGAGGCAATGCCTCTATCACACTGCAACACCAAATAACTCACAGAAACAGGCTAGATGTAAAAAGAAAGAAAAAGAACTTAAAAAAGCAAACCTTATTTTCTGACTCCACTATATATACAATACTAAAAATGACAGTGGATTGGAGGGTGAAACTGCTGCCTCTCCAACCACACTGGTCAAACTGGTCCATCAATTCTCTCCACCCCCAAAGAAGAACGCAAAACAATCAATATTTACATGAACATGCGTGAGAAAACTCAGTTGAAATATGTAAATATCAGAAGGCATAGGAACTTTCAGAAGAACTTTAAAACTCTCAAAAGAACAGGGCAACATGCCTCCACTTCACATATCCTTGTTCACACTGAGGCAACTTTTTATAGTTATTGATCCCAGTGAAACAATTGCCAGACAGAGACAGAGGATTTCATAAAGTGAAGGCCTGTTAAAAATCTTAGTGAGAGCAGAATCTGGTGCTAACCAAAAGCAGAAGTTCTTAAATGCAGAAATCCACATTATCAGATGTGGTGACAATCACCATGCCACAAGTCATTTATCTGAACACTAATTGTATTAGATATGCATATATTAATTATGTATTATGTTTCATTTTACATAAAATTATTTTCAAGTTGGAAGTAATTGTGATCATACATGTTTTAATTCCTGTTACTTTGGTTTTTGTTTAACATCTGTCTCTGGCCAGGACAGGAACAAACTGTACATCTTCTACTATATGTTTCTAGCCAGAAATCCCATTTAGCTGCTGCTGTATCAATCACTGTATCATTAAACTATGATTGTTTATTTTCCACAATAGGGTTGTATGTGTTTTCAATATGAAGAAAATGTGAAATTTTATGATTTCATGAAAAATGACAGGCAAGCCCTTCAGCGATTTCAGCCCTGTACCTGAGTAACTTTCTGGTTAGAATTTTTATAGAATTTACCACTGGATAACTTCACTGCTTTTCTTTCAAGAGGAGGCTTCCTTTGAAATTTATCTCAACCACAAATTTGTAATTTCCCACTGTGGTTTGGGGTAGACTGAAATACAAATAGGAAGTGGGAATGCTCTTAAAATCTATCAACAACTGAGGACTAAGATGGAAAGCTTAGCATCTGGGTGAGTACATATGTGATGAAATGACATTGTGAAAATCAAGAGTCTTTCACAGAACTTGTATGAACTGTACAAATTCCAAATATTAAAGCTTCTATTTCAAAAGTAAGAGCCTGATTTATGTCCATATCTTTTCAAAATTTTTCAACTTCTTTTCTAATAAATTATTCTGCTCTCAAAAAAAATGGAGACAAATTCCAATGAAGAATGATATTTCACTTCTGTTTCTTTCATTCTGTTTTAGATCTAATATAGATCTAACCTATGTTTAGAAGCGCAACTAGCAATGTATTGATCTGGAAGGGGTATAAATTTATTTTAACTTGGATGTTTTCTATACTTCCAGTTTATTCTCATCAGTATTTATGTTCTTTCATTCCTGAGAACTTGCAGGTATATCTCAAAGATTTTCTTCTTTCTTCTATGAGGAAAACATTACAAACTCCAGATTTCCTATTTTAGATATGAGGATATATTAAAAACAGGAACATTCTATAATATTTCATTACAAGTCAAAGAATTTTTACTCATTATGCTGTATCTGTAAGCACTGTTTTTTTCTAAACTTTATGGAATTTTACTTACTGAAAAAAAAAATATTTGAAGGGCCTCTTTGGTTCAGTTTAAAGAGCAGCTTTGTTACAGAGTAGAATAATATATTAGGTCTAGGGTAATTTTTTTTCTTTTTAATTCATGACTGTTTGAGTCATTATATAAAATCTAGCTTGCAATGTCATCCAGGAAAGAATGTGACAAACAATTCCATACTGTTATGTGATAAACTTATTTTTTTAATTTATATATCCTTAGTACTTATTGATTTTGCTTTATATATTTGCCATTTTATTTACAAATGCTTTGGTAGAAAATCAAAATAAATATAGCTATTTATATTGAGCAAAAATGTATGTTTAATAATTTTTATAATCTATGTGCCGGTATTTATTTATTTATTTATTTATTTATTTATTTAGTTAGTTAGTTAGTTAGTTATGGAAAAATCTAAATACATGCAAGCAAACCCTAAAAAAAATTATTTATATTTCTTTATTCTTATGCTTCTGTTAATTTTCCTTTTCCCAGTGCTTTTAATTGTGGTGTGAAACCTCCTAATCTGCTGCAACAATGCTGGAAGTTGAATTATAATGGTACTTTAGCCTTCCATAAAGAATTTTCTTTGTGCACAGTTTTTTTTAACTTTTATTTTAGATTTTAAGTGTTTACTGAACTGGAAAACTGTTTCCACCACAATACATATCTGGACTTTATTCTTTAGGAGATGAACAGTCGAGATTAAAATTAAACTGTTGATAAGATTTTACATGATTAATTGCATAAGAAGATTAAACCCCTGATAAACTAATTACCAGAGAAGCTCCTGAGTGTGTCCATACTTTGCTATGCAGACTCTAATAAATAAGAAGTGATTGGAGAGGAATGGTGATGTAAGATTTCACAGTAACTGAGTTTTCATTTTTGCCTTAATTTTCAATGCATTCTTTATTAGCTTTTATTGCTCCTTGCCTTACATTCCTGTTAGTTACTCCTGTGCCCAGTGATTAAGCACTGTGTAATAATTGGGATTGGTTGACACTAGGAAACTATCTAAGGTTGATTCTGTGGACATCAATATGTATATGCCTGTGTATGTCTACTTACACATATACAGATGGATACACACACACACTCACACACGTATGTTAATGGGTATGTACAAATGTTGCTCTACACTTCTGGAAGAAATTTCTTGCTTTTGTCTTGTAAAAGTATTGAAGAACTTGCTTATTCAGAGTCTATGCCATATCTCTTTTGAAGAGGGCTTGTTGATGCCAGTTATGAAGTAGAAAAAATAGTACTGCTGTGCTGTTTCTGGGCTAGCAACAATTTTCCACATATTTTGGGGACTGGTGGTGTCAAAACCAGAGTGACAAAAACACTGCAGCAAGACCAAGTATCTTGGTAATTCCTTGTGTTAATATAGCCATCTGCACGATACAGATGACAAAAATTAGAATGAATTTCTATATGATAACATAGATACTACATGAGAATCTCTTTATCGTATGGATCTTTGACAACGGAGTAGCAAATAATGTAAATCTAAGCCACCAGATTCTTAAGTCTTCAATGTGCACATTTTTCAAAGTGCTGGTTTGTTATGATATGCTGTATATTTGAAGGGAAGAATGATACCTCTCAAGTACTGAATCTTCCAATGCTATCTAGACTGAAATCTACCTGACTGTTACACCGTATTTATATCTGTGTTTCAGCCCTTCTTCAAGTGTCTGCAATGTTTTCTTATTTGTATAAGTTGTATCCTTGTAAACTCATATCTACTTCTAGGTTCAGATTTTCACAGAATTCTAGGATTACCTACTGCAGAAAATATTAAAACTTTTATACACAAAGAGAAATTGCTCTAGGATCCTGTTGCTCAGTCATTTGTGTCTTTCAGGCATCTGAAGCCATTATTAATTGACCTCAGTAGCTTAATTAAAAAGAGATAGAACAACTTTCATTTGTGTGTCAGTACAGATGGTGATAGCCCCGCAACTGTTGCTTCGAGCCAGAGATCACAAGCTGTTTAAAACAGAGCATATCCCTCGATATCCTTCCTACTGATCATGGGCCATTAACAGTACTAAGTTCTGGTGGGAAACTGGGCTAGTTGAGAACTCTGCTTGGCTGCTTTAGGGCAGAGCCTGTGTTATGCAGTTTACTGCACTAATTATATACTCTGGATGAGCTCATTAGAGGACAATAAAGGAAAATGAAAACAGTTTGCAATTTGTGTGGTCAAATTAGCCACACAGAGAAATTACAGTCACTACTTAAATGCTGTATAGCAAGTGTCCATTAAAAAAAATGTAGACACTCGTGTATGTACACTGTAATGATGCCTAAACTAATTTTCTTTAATGTGTTTATTTTTCAAATTGGGAATTGGATCCTGTTTCTATCTGATTAGAATGCAAGGGAAAGATTTAAATGAGGCAGGCAACAGGATATTTATAGCCATGTTCTTCATGGAAGTTTTTAATTATGCAGATCTGAGTTGGTGGTCAACTTGCAATGTTTTAGGGTTGAAATCTTATCTCCAGTTAAGAAAGAGACTGTTTTTAAATTGATAGACCACTTATGACTATCACTATTTAAGACTATCCATTTAAGACTATCCAAGTCTCAATTTAAGACTGTCCTATATGCAGTTGAGTGAAAATAAATTGCATTTAAGTGCAGTTCATGGTAATTTGAAGAAAAAACACTTCAAAGATTTCTTTCATAAACACTTTCTATGTACACATACACACACTAATTCATGTACAAAATATCATACAAGGTGAAGGTAGTACTTAACTGCAAAGAGTTTTTCTTCTCTGTGGGTGTACAGAAGTTTATATGTGCAAGTTATAAACGGGGAAAGTACAGTAGGGGTAGACTTGTTTTATGGCTGCAGCCAAATCTGATCAAGATGGTTCTGCAGAAGACAAATGAGGGACCTTTTCCCAAATTGCTCGTATTTGCATGTATCTTTATTCCTTGCCCCAGGCCTGTGAAATACCTCAGATTTTTAATCTTTCTGTTTAACCTGGTTCATTCTAACAGAAGTTAGTTACTAAAGGATTGCAGGTGCAACCATACTGGTGGACATGACTGGGGAGCTACTTTCATTGAGGATTGGTTACTTAACGGGTATAGAGACATCTGTGAGCCTGGACTTTATCTGTCAGGCTCAATTTACCCAAAATGGGGTGTCGCTATAGGTATGCCATTAATGCTTGAATTGCTCAGAATTACATTGTTGGGGGCAAACCAGATTCCTGTTGCTTTGACCCACTGAAATTATTTAGTACAAAATTTTCAGCAAAATCTGTATGAAATTTCAGCTCCCTTGCAAGATTAAATTTGTAAGTAAGCCTTTATATGCTTTGACCAGAGATTTTATAAATCATTGCTATCCTGAAATTTTTCTATTTGGTTTATTGTGGATTTTCTACTACATTTGTTTTCTCTGTATTTTGATTGATCTGCTATAATGAAATTTTCTCAGCATAAACTGGAAATATCACATACCTATGGAGTCCAGATGAAGCTGCAAATTTAGTGTCTTTATTGGTATAGGCCTGTTTCATTAAGGAAATAACCTGATAAGCCCCCAAAATGCTTTTTTTTCATGCTATTCTTTCTGAACTAATCCAGTGATGTGAAAATTTGGGATGAATCTGTGTCAAGAATTCTCATAAATTTGCAGATCTTTTCATTATCTGACCATTCACTGTATAGCCATAACATTGGCACTGAAGTAATACTTAAACACTGTGTTTTTCAAGTAAGCTCTCTCACTTCACTTCTTCTTAGAAATGAAATTTGACTGACTTTCACGTTAGAACAGCTAATTCTTGCAAATAAATGTAAAGAATATATAAAGAATATATGTTATTTTTGCGATGCCTAACTGTAAAATAAAAATCTCAGTATATGCATTAAGGATAATTTATTTTCCAAACTTAAATATATCTTGAGATATAACTGTTGAACAAAGTAAGCAGTTATATTTTTTTTTATTACCATGAACACAGAATTATATCACTGAGAGAACACTGAATTGCATGCTGGGTGGATGCTGGATGCTTTAACCCTTGTTATAACCAGCGCCTTGATCTGGTTTTGGAGCTTTTGTTGTTGTTGTTGTTGTTGTTGTTGGGGCTTTTTGTGTCCCCATAAATTAAGATTGATTAAAAATAATTGTCTTTACTTATTATTACTTTTAATACTGACAATCTCTCCAACGCAAGAATAATCTGATAGAAAAGCTTAGAAAAATAGTCAGTAGTAAAACAACAGGGCATGTAGTCACAGCTGGATGAGTGGAATGGGAATTAAAAGTCCTCATTTGTATGAACAGGTGCAGAAGTCCATTAGTCTTAAGGTTAAGAAAAGAAAATTAGTGAACTTTTTCCATTCTATAATGTGCAAAGCATCTCTTTATGGTCAAAGCTATGTAACAGTAATTCTGTTTATGCAAACAAAAATAACAGAAATCAACCTAAGCAAATTGTGTGTTGTCAGAATCATCACAATTTTGTAATTAATATATAATTTTTTATATACAATATATAGATCTAAATCAGAATTTCTTTGTTTTCCCTGGTTTTTATATTACCAAGCTAAGAATTTCTAAAGCAAAAATAGTATAAAACTATTTTTTAAATGGCTTGTGGACAAAAATGATATAATAAATTTTTGTTAAGTTGCACATTTATAAGGTAATGCATGTGTAGGTTATTATATGCTCTTCAGTAAAATATATTTTATTATCTTATATGATAATATTTATTGTGTTATTATCATAATTTGATCAACTATAAATTTTAAAACAATAGATTTTCAAGTGTATGCACTACTGTACTTTTTCATGGTGCATTGTGACAACTTGTAGAATATGTACATACAAAAAAAAAAGTCAAATTATTTTGTATTGCTCATATCCAAATAACTGAATTCCATTCTAAGCTGGAAACAATAACTCGGCAAAGCTTCAAATTGTGAAATCACTAATATTTTATAGCAAAACAGGATTTTTCTAAATCATTTGCAATTATGGATTATCAAAGAAAATTGGCTCAGTTTTTCTTTGGGAAATTTTGGACCATTTCTTATTTTTCACTAATTAACCAAAGTTATTTTAACCTAAAATGAGCCCTACTGGTTTCCACAAACCAGAAAATTAACTGCACAAAAAACTTGAGAGTGTCCATCTGTGGGAAGAATGCAATGTATTTTTTAAAACACCCCATTGTGTTACCAGTAGACTAATTTATTGCCCCTTTTCTTTCCCCTGCACTTGGTGCCTGCTCTGGGTGGCACTGCAGTCCAGAGAATTCTTTTCTGCAGTGGCTGGTTTTAACTGCAAAGTTAGTGGATTCTGTGGGCTTCCTTTAGAAGGACAAGTAGAGGGATCACCAGAGCAAGAGGGAGTAGAGCTACTTCAGACAGAACCTACCAGTGAAAATGGCTAATTCAGACTGGATAACTCTCTAACACTTGATGATATACTAAATTTCTTCTGTCATTGTTCTTATAGCTTTGTTGCCCATCTCTTACAGTGTTAATATTTTTTGAAACTTAGGTCATAATATCCTTCCAAAATTAGTAACTGGAGAACAGTTAGACCCAGAAAGGATTCCCATTGATTTTAGCTTTAATGAGAATTGGATCAGCCCATAAATTAACAATTTGTATAGCCTTTTAATTAACTGAAGTGGCCAAATTAGTCATCACAAAAGTATCACAGGACTATGCATACAATTGATGATTCGGTTCACCTAACTGAAGGTCTACATGTGCTATTAGAAAATATAATTCATGTTATCAAAGTGTAATCTGGACTATTATCTGAATCAATATACATTTGAAAGGAAAGAAGACCCTTTATGCCAGACTGCAGAGAACCATAGGTTCAATAATGAAATGATTAACTATTCACTTCCAAGAAAAAGCAGTTAAACTGCACAGTTTCATCTGTACTTGGACTGGAGAGAGAGACTGGAGTATTATTTACTCAAAATGAAAATTGAGAATAAACTTGAATAAGGAATGAATCTTTTTTTGGTACTGTACCAAAGCCTTTCCCCATGTGCTGGAAAATAGGTACATGAAGCCATTGTCTATCTGGCTGCTACATTTTACTGCTAGGTTTTACAGTCCAGCTTTTATATTTTAAGAACTGTATATCCAAGACTTAGAAACTCTTTGGCACTTCAAGACTGAGTCCACCTGTTCAAAGTATGCTAGACTTATAAATTGCATTAGTTAGGAAAAGATAGTGTTGTCGGTCTTAGCTATTGAATTCAAATGCTTTACAATGATTTTTGTAACTATATAACATTAGTAATAATATTTCAATTAGTATTAAAGTATTTAAAATAAATTATAAAAAATAAATATTGTCACTATTTTTAGTTTCCACTTCCATGAAGAAACTACAAATTAGAACAGTGAGAATATAACAACTCTGAGAAACTGCCTCTTGAGCTGCAGTCAGAGTTTGAAATTCCAACAAATCTCAGCAAATACCTGAAGTAAAATCATCAGCTTTTCCTCATCAGGAATTAAAGACACTTCAAATATCTTTTTGAGTTTTGTATAGCTTTCATGCTGATTCACCAAATTCCTGAGGAGCTTTGCCATGAACAAGAAGTAAGGTGTATAAATAACACTAGCCAACCCATAAGTTTGATTCAGATTCTAAATTCTGCTTGAAGTGCTATAATGTAATCAGATGATTATGTACTTACTGCTGTAATTTTTAATACATTCAGAAATCAATATTTTAGATCTACTGGTATCAGTGACTTTTATTGACTCCAGGGCAAATGGAATTAAGCCTAGAGCATAGAAGATATGAACAAATATTTATCTCATATTAGATATTGTTAATCTTGTGGAACAAAGTAATTCGAGTACTGAGAACTTTATAAAAGTCAGTACTTTTTTTACATGTAAACTATTTGCAAACTTTGTTTTGCTAACTAGTTTTTGGAGAAAAATAGAAAATAATTCATAAATAAGGGACTAAATTATAACATTAACAGGGAACTGATTCCCCATAACTATTTGTTAAAGTACCCACCAAAACCTAGCAAGTAAGGATTTGAATTTTTCCTTGAAAACAGAAAGCAGATCTGAACTGCAATATCTTTTGACAATGCTTTTTCAGGGTTTTTTTCAGGTGTTATTCCACTAAGTACAACAATATTATTATATTATACAACATAAAAATATTTCCTTGGTGAAAAAACTTGAGTTTCAATGTTTTATGTTTTTTGTTTAGAGTTGAAAATTCTACATCTTACCTGTGTCAGCAAGCATTTAAACAAGTGATGCAAACCAGAGCAGAGTGGGAAAATACAAACTAATGCATAAAACCCAGGCTAATGCGTTAATATAATGATCACAGCAGTTTCAATGTGAAGTAGGAAATGCAAATATAACTCCTGTCAATCTGAGCAGAAACCCCGAGTGTTTTGGTATGCTAGATGATTCTCTGCCCTTTTTATAAGTACAGGGGAAGCTGCCACCATCTCTTTCTAATTTCTGAAGTTGAATGTCTAGTCCTTAGTTCAATTTGTTTAATATAGTTTAAAATTTATAAGATGGAGATAATAATCTTCCCAATTTTTATTGCAATTACATAGTTTTAAGAAGATCCAGATCTGGCTTTTAAGAGATAAAAAGTGCAAGTGATCTTTATTTTTTTTTTTTTTGCCCTGAAGGAGAATGCAGCTTTAAGAGGATTTCAAGACCTAACATCATATAATTAAAAAAAAGATAGGCTAAAAGCTATGTTTCTTATACTAGTCATCCCTAGCTGAGATTCAGAGCTGTGTATCACTAGGCTTGAAGCCAAATTTACATTCAACCTACTTCAGGAAGCACATAAACATCCTTGTGCATGGTCACAGTAGCTTGTCTGAGATACTGTAGGAAATTCAGTATTATATACTAAAATGCACTTTCTCTCATATATAGCTGGTTTTCCTCCAAGCCCTGTGCTGCCTGAAGAGGACCTCAGAAAATAAACCATGGGCCTCATTTCCTGAGGACCTGCTTCCATTCTTCAACAATCAAGACCCATTTTCTGTTAGTGGAATATTGGATTAGATACCTGATTTTACATCCCCTAAGTCTACAACCTTTGGTCAGAAAATAAAAGTACTTTGTAAAAATTCTGTAATCCAAATTTAACTTCATGGCATCTACAAGTTCTCTTTTGCTCAAAAACTAGAAAGAGAATAAATATTTTAAGTGAGAACTTTTTTTTTTTCTTTTTTCATGTTCTAAAGCTATTTTAAATCAACTGAACTAGGAATTAATGGATTCAAAAATACTCATCGTTCTAGACAAGTCAGATTTGTCAGGAAGTTCTCTCAAAGTATCTCTCCATTACAAATTTATAATATATGATAAAGGATATACAGTAACAGGAAATAAAAATCCATTCAAGGCTGACTTGTGTTCCAGAAAGAGTCCATCCTGTGCCCTTTTGATATCTTCAGCCATATTGTCAGGTGTATTCTAAAATAAAGATAATAATGTTGAGGAACATAAGCTAGTATCTATAGTGTGGTTGGATGTCTTCTCATAAAGAAGCACATATACTGTAGGTAACCAAAATAGTTTAAATTTTTGCCTGTATATTAATCTTTATTTTATTTTGTCATATGTGGTACAGATTTTAAAAGCACACTCTTTATTGTTTTAATTTGCTTGTTCAGTGGAATGGTCATTCTTCTTACCCATACAAAATCCAAATAACAAACTAATTTCTTTCACATCAAACTGACCATGGTGTGTAATTTCAATTAGTTTTTTATTAGTCATCTACTATTAGGTAGTGTTAGTCATCATACTGATACACATTGTTGTTATGATAGCATGCATTCCAAACAAAATGATCTAAAGGGAATCATAGAACTCAGGTGAAGTATACTGGATCGCCTAACTCATCCCCAGCAAGTGAAGTACCTTGTACAGTATGTTCGAGTCATAATTGAGAGTAGTAATAAAATATTAATAGCTTTGTTTTTCACTTCTGAAATATTACACCCATTTATAAATAGGCTATGTATTGATATTACATATTAAATTTCCCCATGTGTTTTGTCTCTATAAGTAAATAATTAATTTAAAGGTCTGTAGGATTTGTAAGGAAGAAACATAACTGGAGAGGGCTAGCTTAAAATGCAAATACTTCCATGACTATGAAGTAATTGTAATTTAAGGAATAAAAATTCTACTGCTGTTTTTTATTGGACCAAAATAAAATTGAGAAATTCTGTAGCTATTACTTGAGGTCAGACAAACAGATTTTTTTTTTACTAATTCCCCAGCATATTAGGTAATATAAAGTTAGAAAGCTTTGAAAAGGAAGTTAAAAGTGGCCATACTTAATATCATTTAACTGAAAATATTTAAGCAGAAAAGGCATTACAGAATCTATGTCCTATAGTATGCAGAAAATGCATGCTTGAGCAATCCAAGAAGCTGAAAGTGCTTAAAGAATTTCTACATTAAATAGAAATCCTAAATTACATTGGCATGTATATTATTTATAACAAGACTGCTACTGTATCATCTTTTGTTACTAAGACACAGCTGAGTGTTTTGTTATTTGTGTAAACACGAACAATGGAAAGATTGTTTATTCCCAGAATGGGAGAGAAAAGTATTCTAATTACAGTTTGCATTGTTTTGCCTGTGGGTTCCCCAAGAGCCAGTCCCTGATGGGAAGCTGCTGTCTCACATTCAGTGATGCATGAACTCAGGCTCTTTGTTCTGCATTAGGAAAAAAAAAGTATCTGTGCAGTGCTATTTCTTGGCTACTGCATGTAAAAGGTTATTGTACTTGATTCCTCTGCATCTGCACAGAGCTGAGACAGAATCTGTCCTTTTTTCTTTCTGCTTCTGCATGTAACTATTGTTAGTTTTTCTTCTGTTGTCAAAAGACATAGTGAAAATAGGGTAGAATCAATCTTTACTTTCTCTGGCAATGAAAGAAAAAGTTTCTGAATTTATACATTGATATCTGAATAATTGATTATTATGTAGACTGTTCAGAATATGTAGATGAAGGGGAAAGTAAGCTCATAATCACCTACTCCTTTGGGCAAAATACAAAGGCTAAACCAAGGGCCACCTAATGTTATCTTATTTACAGGTCATACAAATATATTTTCATTTTTGACAAAGTATTGAAGTCACTTGTGAGTATATAATTAGCACCCCCTCATACTAGAGTTCTCTTGTAAACTATTCTCTGAATAATTAAATACTATGGAAAAATGTCAGAAGACAAAATAAAATTTATTTATTCCAGCCATATCTTCCCACAGCATGACATGTCGTGTGAAAACAACATTAAGCATTTTATGCCATCTGTGCTGATAGGGGATACATTTACAAGCATGTCAATGTGGAATATTCCTTTTCAAGTTATACACAGTCATCTTATAGCAATAAGAACCTAAATAGAGTGACCTAAAAAGCAGGCAGCCATTAATATTTGTTTCACTTTCATCCACTCCTTGAGCTTTGTTCCATCTGTGAGAGATAGAGATTGTTCATCATGCTGTCATTCACAGCTTTATACAAATACAATGATAGTAAAAAGTGTTGTTTCTGTAGTGAATAGATTTTAATGGGATAAATTCTAAATACTAAACATTAACAACATTTAAGTAAAATATTAGTGTTCCTTAAAAGAGATGCTTAATAATTGTTAATAATATTTTTTCAATATTATGCTATAATATATGCCATAATTTATTTTATGTATTATTAGAGAGACTATATAACATATACTATTTTTGTAACATTTTAAATACTAATAAAATGCAGGAAAACATTCAGAAAAATGCCATAATTTTCCAACGCATGTACATAAAACATTTAGTAGCTATAAGAAGTCTTAACTTCTAGCTGAACATTACTGACTGCCATTGTATACCCGATCTCCACAAGTGGTGTGTAGAATCAAAGACTATGTTGTTTCAATGCACATGTTGTGTAAATCGCATCTTTCAAGACACTTTCTCAAACAAGTCAGTGTGTATTTGAGACTTGTTACGTGCAATTATTAACAATAAAATCACAATCATTTGATGTCTGCACTTTTTTTCTGAATTTGTTAACAGTTAACAAATAGTTTAAAAGAAAAAATTGCAGATCAAAATGTCTTGATTCTCTACTTTGTCCAAGCACAGGTTTCATGCCTCTGGCAAAAGACCTGCTAAAAAGTGATTTGAAGCTCCCTCACTCAGGAGGTTCATCTTCAGCATAAGGTCTATCCACAGAGAACAGAGGATGATTCTGCATGAGAGAATTTATTTTTGTCATCCTACACACAGAGTCCCAGCATGCGCTGGTAGGACTATCCGCTTTCATGGTGGAGATTCTTTTCTCACCTACCCTGTTCCTTGTGCAAGAAATTTCCTTTATTAATTAGATATAATCAGTTATATCAGATATTATTTTTCACTTAATCTTCATTAAGCGTTTGGCTTTTCATCTCAACACTTTGCTTGTGTAAAGTGTGCTGAATAATTTCACAGTAAAGCAAGTTTCCATAGAAAAATAGAAAAGAGTCATCTGCTGTGTATCACAGGAAGAATGTATGCATATTGATTGTTAAGAAGTATTTTTGCTTTTCATGGCATTAATCAATTATTTCCTGTTCCAAAATTCTTATTACCAATGCTTGTTATTTATGCAATACCTTCTTAAAGAACATTCAACTCTGAAACATTAAGGAAGAAATATCTTGGACACTAAGTAGTCAGTCTTCTGAGGAGAAAAAACTAAACAGTTAACTAAACAGGACACATTGATTATTCTACTCTAAATGAATTTATCACTAAAATTCTGTCTTCCCTCTTTTAAGTTAAACCTGTCTAGAAAAAGTTTATGATGCTTAGTAGCTCCGTTATTTTTATCTTGGTGTGGACTCTCAGCATATATATACTGTGCATGCTGTCTATAATATATGTGCTAATGTCTGAACAGGAACATTTACAAATGAATTATGAACAGTTCCATCTGGTGGAATGAGCTGTCAAAGTGACTTTTTTTAATTAGTCTTGAGAGAAATTGCAAGAAATTATGATAGGCACTGTTTGCAGAGAAAAACCTCTTTTATTGAAGTGCCTGATAAAATTGAATGAAATTATATTTTCAGATATTCCAACTCCAGGTTCACTTCAGAAATTTCCGAAAATATATTTGTTGTTCTACACTGATTGAAGGTTCAGATATTTCTCTTTCTCTGTATTTCATAAAGATTTGTGATTAGTATGACCATGAAATATTTCTTCTTTGCAGGAAACACTCTGGTATAGGCAATTTTGCACACAGTTTGTATAAACAGTCCTTGCATGTGGCCAATCTGCCCTTCAGCGATAACTTACCTTTCAGATCTTTATATTAGCTTATTTCAAGAAAATGTCTTGTTTCTTCTTCATCCCTGTGAGCCTTCTATGAGCAAAATCATCAGCCTACTACATTCCAAGTGGTGACAGTACCATGCTGCTGTTCTCTGTTGTTTGTAGATTGTTCAATAGAATAAAGCATATTCTGGACAGATTTAATCTCAAATTATGCAGTACCAATTGTGAAAAAGGCAGGAGGAAGACAAAATCAGAGGCAACAAGATAAACTCCTGGTAGATCTCAGCAATTTTCTTTTAACACAGACAGAAACAGACACTAAACTTTGTAAACGTGGTAAAAATTGGAAATGTGCATCATATATCAAAGGCAGAGACATATTGGCCAAAGTGTATTTTGATCTGAAATAGCATTACACAATTACCTTGTGCTCCTTTATTTAGCAGTTGTAATAATGTCCCCTGGAGATCAAACATGCTTTGTTTATGTTGAAGAAAATAAAGCTAAGTGATGAAAAACTGAAGACAAGTATCAGATTAGACAATTTAAAAGCAATGTAGGCAAGGTACAAAAACCCACATGTTCAGTTAAACTACCTTCTATTTGTAAAAGAGCTTCATTGGTTCAGTCTCTAAGTAAATACTGTTCATATCCAAACAGCTAATGGACAATGAGTTGGTTCATCTTTTAGCTCTGTAAAAGCATGGAGAGGATAGTTTACAGCAATACAAATCATATACAATAGGAGGAGTAACAAACACAGAAATTTACTTAATCAGAAGCAATTATGCCTTTTCCTTTTTTTTTTTTCTGTACTGCTCATTACATGCAGGAATAGAAAATAATTTTCATCCTCGTAGACTAAGTCCTGTATTCTTTAGTAACATCTGTCTTTCTCCCACATTAATGTTTTTTAGATTGAAGGAAGCATTTGCAGTTCTGAGTCACCAGTCAGTGGTGACAGTATGCTCATGCCTCAGGATATTGAGTCCAATGGTTTCATGTATATTAGTCATCTCATTTGCAAGATTCTGAACATGTTCTCTTCAGACTTACCTTAATGCCAATTTTTTGCCGATACTGGTTTCACAGGCTCTCAGAAACCAAATCGCGAAAGAATAAATGCAGTGCTCTGAGAACCTGTACTTGACAGTATATGAAAAGTAATTTTAAAAATTTGTTTTCACTTTCAGGTTTGGAGAGCAGTTCCTTTCATTTACTTGAAAAATCAACTTGCCTAGTTTCAGCTTTAATTAAACATGCCTGTTTACTTTTAAACTCTCAATTAAAACTCTTGAGTATTCAAATTAATGTAGTTTTGCTATTGACTTCAGTGATACTCAGTTTCCTCTTCACACTTCTTTGTGCCAAATCTTGTTCGTGATTCAAACAGATAACATTTGCTATTGTTAGGATCTGGCCTTCTGCAATGATTGTATTTATTTATTTATTTATTTTCTTTGTTATTGAAACAGCAGTAATGTCTGGATGTTGTAAGGCAGAAACATCTCACATTTTTATGTGAAGGAAATGTGAGTAGAGAATGTATTTAAGATTTTCTGCTATAAGGCATTTTCTAACACATGTGACCATGACATGCAATTTAAAAATACATATATGTGAAAATGATGGCATATTATAGAGACTGGGAAATATATTTTGAAGCTTCTTTGGGTAGCTTGCTTTCTGCAGAGTTTTTTCAATGACTAAAGAAATTACGAACACAAGAACTAGGCCACAAAATTCTACTACTAAGAAAAAAAAAGTAGAGAAAATTAGTTGTTTTGATTCAGTTCTGAGAGCTGGTAAACCAGTTCTATGTGTGGAATTACAGGTTTAGAACCTTAGTTTTAGCTGATATACCTTTAGGGCTGCCTGGCAACTCAAGAAATTTCACCAAAATTTTCACTGAAAAGAATGCTGAAATATCGAATAAAAACTTCATTCCATTCAAAGAACATGGTATGTGACAGCACATTCTTTTAATTTCCTTTCTATGTGGTTTACAAATGAATCACTAAGAATAGAAGTGCAGGGAATCACATGTTCTTGTTGCTAATTAATCACAGCTTTTCTGGAATATTTTAATCAATATTCACATATATTGTAAATAACATATTTATGAAGTTTTAAGTACTTGAAGCTAGAGAAACCCAAGGTAGCATATTATGCCACAGTTTTATTCTGTAGTATTTTAATCAGTCCTATAAAGAAAACCTTCTAACTGAATCTTTTCATTGAATCACAGAAAACATCTACAAATATTCAATAATTAATTTTAGTTAGGGAAGAATATGTATATTTTCTTTACCTATTAAAATAAACAGAAGTAATCTTAACCACATTTTTAATGCATCTGTTACTATGCATTTACAACTTGCATATCCAAAATAATACAAATTATTCTATTCTAGTATTCCATGGAAAGATGGTGTTGACAAATGAAAGAATAAACAGAAGAGGTAAACTCTACCAATTAATATAAGACTGTTATAACAGGACATTTAATGATGTGACATGGTTTATTGACATGGTTTATATGGATCTTTCAATTGATTTATTTTGACAACGTATGACACTGAAGTGTAATACATGGAATTAATCAGTATACTAGGTGTATTAGGGAGAGCCTCAGAAGCATATATCAAAATGCTCTCATTTCTGGGAAGATACCAATGGCCCCAAGTGAAGGGATCTGTGAGAGATAATTGTATTCTGGCTTTGTGTTCACGTATGGTGTGGTTGATCATAATATTACATATGACATAATTTTACATAACATACCAAATAATGTTACAAAACCATTGCAGGTAATGTTTGGTATGAAAAAATTAAAACAAATTACAAGTTCCCTTAATCCCAATATAGTAGAGAAATCAATTTGTTTTAATATAGGTAGGTGCAGGCTAGTAAACTTGGAAATAAAGGTCATTGAAGATCACTGCCTCAACAGGAATTCTCGGTGCTGTGTATGGTCAAATGGAATAATATCATGTTTATAAGAGAAGGACCATCAAGTAGAAATATAACATGTCTGTGCACATCTCATTAAAATTATTGTGATAGTACCATGTTTAAAGCTGATAGTCACACTTCAAAGAGAACATGAAATATTGGAGAGATTTCAAATAATTAGAAAAAAATGTCCTGAAACATGAAATTTACAGTTTTCAATTTAGTCCTTTATACACTACAGAAGCTATTAAGGAAGAATTTAGTCATTTGACACAGATAGCTAGCTCCTCATGACAAAAAAAATTATATAAGCTCTTGGTAGCTCTTAATTTACCAACAGAGGGTAAGACAGTTGCCAAAGATTAAAAGTTGCTAGCTTCCAGCTCAACTTAAAGTTCCAATTACAAGTGTAGTTATTATGCCCTGGAACAATTTATGCATCATATTCAGAAATTCTACAATGTCCTTT
This sequence comes from Chloebia gouldiae, assembly GCA_003676055.1. Lineage (NCBI taxonomy): Eukaryota > Metazoa > Chordata > Aves > Passeriformes > Passeridae > Chloebia > Chloebia gouldiae. The sequence continues at coordinate 4,010,785 of QUSF01000038.1, forward strand.
AAGATAGAACTGGATAGATTTATTAAAGAGATATTTTAACACAGTTCTTAGGGGAGGAAATTGTCATGTATTTATAGTCCTAGATTCTATGTCTATGTCTCTGTTAGCAAATAAAATATCCGGAGCCTGTTCTCTAGTGGGTCAGCATTTGTGCTTGGAAGCCTGCTAAAAATTAAACACTATGGGAAGTCCTGGAGCAGTGCTTGGCCATGCTCTAGCTCTGTTTGTTTCATTAATGCAGACACAATCTGCTTTTTTTTTTTTCCTGTGGGGGAGATACACCAAATGTCCCGACATAAGCTAGACTCATATTTCTCAGTTTTCTTGAATTGCATCGCAAAATTTGTAGTTATTATATTCAGTAAGATAAAAGGAACCTATTTTTACCGATGATCCAGTCCCCAAAACCTTAGCAAGCAACAAACTTCCTAAAGTATCAATGCTTAGTAAGTTGCATAGTAACTAAGCAGTAAGAGGTAAGTAATCTTTCTGCTTTGCCACAGACTTGAACGACATAGGCTTCAGAAGAGTTAATTCTATTGAGGCTTCAGAAGAATTAATTATATTTTATCTCAGTACTACAAAAGAATCTTCTATAATAAGCAGCCAACCATTGCACAATAACTTTGGAATCAGGAGAGTGCGCAGACAAGATTGGTAGAACTGAGGCCATGGAGTGGCTGAACATCAGAAGATACATAGATTTCAAAGTCAAAGAGATAAGCAGACCATGAGTGCTGATGTTGATACCTGATAATGTGTATTTGAATAAAGTGTGCCTCTTATTGAAAAAAGGAGACCTCAAAAGTTGACTGAATTTTGACTTCCACAAAAGCAACCACACCTTATTTGAAGCCCTGTTTGGTTTGCATTTCTTCTAGCAGCAAGATGGTCTTATTGTTGAAACTGTGTATCTAATCTCAACTGAGTTTTCAATTTGCATTTGAATTTGACCTCGGTGCTCAGCATTTTGTTTTAGTGATATCCCTCTTCAAAAGATCAAATAAATTTTCAGTAGTATTTTATTTATTCCCATGAAGATATTTTTGTACTGTTACTTTTATACCAGTTCCTTTTCAGTCTTCTAAAAAGCTGAAACACTTTGGAAGTTTTGCACTTTGGAACACTCACAACTGTGTTGGGGTTGTTCAGACCTTGTGATTCTTTGCTATACCTTTCTTGGTTTTTCACCCTTTTTTTTTTAGCAAGACACAGGATCAATACATGTATTCAAGAAGTAGCCTCCCCGAGACTATAAAGATCCCTTCTGGTTCTATCACTGCACTTATTTAGCACCCCATAAATAAGTATTTGCTTCTTTGCAGTGGAGATCTACATTGCCCATAAAGCCAAAGATGCAAGGTTTTACAAGGAACTTAAATATTTTTAGGAAATATTTCATTTTAAAAAATGAAAAATCCATATAGAATAATGAGTGAAAAAAGAAGATAGAGCAGGAAATATGCTATGTCTGTAACTGAGATATAGTTACTGAGATATGAAATAAAACAGAAAGAGGCTGGAATGAACAGAATCACAACAAAGGTGGGCTGATTAATAGTAACAAATAATCTGATGTCATCAGTGGCTAGAAATCCTTCTTCATGCTGATTGACTCCTTCCTACAAAATGTTTCAGGCATAGGGAAAGAAAAAAATGTCAGATTCAGGCCTTATGTCCCATGAAGTCAAGTGGTCTCCTCTGTAGAATTTTGTAGATCCCTGGACTTATTGATCTCCCGCAGTGCAATCATGCTAAAGAGGGCCCATCCTTACTCCAAACGCCTCACAATCTAGAGGGCAACTCTGCCATCAACAGGGAAAGAAAACACCTGGACAGGGGAAACGCAAGAGAACATCACACCAGTATGAAACCTGTATGTTTTCATCAGTATGAAAACAGCAGTCAGGAAAACAGCCACTTGTGTTAGCAGTTGTGTATATGAGGTTTTCACGTGTTTTTATCATAATGGCAAAGGATTCTATATAGGGATTTGAAGGTGGACAGTGAATGTGTTTCTGTGGACATTTAGAGTGATCCTAGTTTGGGTAATAGCACATATTTGTACATTTTCTGAAAATTTATTTTTGGAGACAAAAGTTATTACTTTAAGTCTGGACCTATGTATTCTTTCTTAAGTTCACTGGCATCATTAAAACAAGACACGAATTGTGGTTTTGCATTTTAATATTTGTATTAAAATCTACAGTTTATTAAGGAATTACTTTTCAATAATGTATAGTTCTTGGAAATACTTTCAATTTTATATTCAGCAGAATACACAAAATCTTAGAAGATCAACATTGGAAGGCTTAGCTTCTTTGTATGTGGTTGGTGTTCCACAGTAGCCCAAGCTAATCTACATCCTGTTTCCTCTTTCTCTCCCACCAGCAGTTGTACATTCCTTCCCATTCTCTTGGGCCAGATCCAATACTTGCTTCATCCTGCTGTTTCTCCTACTAATCAATATGATCTGACTAGTGAATATGAATCTGAATATGATTTGCTATGAAGCTAGCATGGTCAAATGGCCTGATATAGTATAAGATGGTCAAATCAGAGTGGATAGAATGAAGATGGTGGGAATAAAGAGTGAGTTGGGAAGAACAGATAAATCCAGAGATAACAAGGTGTCAAGAGACATTATTAAAATGGCAAAGTCTCTGTCATGAGCTACAAACCACAGTCTGAATGACCAACAAGAAGGCAAAGAAACTGGAGAACTTCATTGGCTAAGGGAAAAAATTCCTTCACTGAATCAGAAGGAAACAATACCCCCCTATGGTATTGAGCGCACCCTGTGCTTTCAAGTATGTTTATTTCAAGTATGTTTATTTTCCTATGAAACTGAAGAGCAGCTGTGCTCACCTCTAGGAGTTCATAGCAGATATTGTCCAGCTTAAAAGCTTAGGCAAATTTTCATTCTGGAGATGCTAATGATAATAATTGCTATTCACAGCCATTTTTCAGTAACAGATATCAAAGCTGTTTTATCACACTTTACTGTGATGCTGTGGTGATTGTGGTATAATCCTCTGACAATATTGTGGTATTTCACTGTGTGATCTGTAACTGTTTTAAGGTAATATTGACCTACTTAAATATGAGAAATTGAGTCTCTGATATAAATATACCTGCCTATTGACTGTGTCAAGAATCCATCTCTTGTTGTGTACTCCAACCACTAAAGTAGTTTGTTGTTATTATATCTGCCACCCTTAATTTCTCCTAAAGTACAATAGGTACAGTATAGAGTAATTTTGTTTCATAATACTCTAAAATAGTACATCCTTTGCTTGTGGGTGGTTTCTACAGTTTACTGCAGAAATATCTATTCTATGGTGCCAAGAGTCTGCAAATCCTTTAATTATTTAGAATGTCACTGTTTAGTAATTAAATAGCATGATAATGTTTATCATAGATCAGCAACTTTTCTCTTTTCATTCATCATTTAAAACTGAATTTAGCTAAATATTTTTATGTAAAAGCTGAATTACACTTGATTTTGGTTTTCCTTATTTACAGGATCGATATTTCAGTATCTCATAAATGGAAGCCACATAGTTTAGAAAGGTGGAATTTTTGTTTTTTTTTTTTTTAATGAAAATCTATGGATTTAATTACAACATGTTTACCTCAGTTTAGTCAAAATACATTTAGCAATTCTATTGATTTCCTATTTTTCTGCTATGTTGTAAATCTAGACCAGACCAAATGTACTGTCAGACTAATTTTGATGGGACATGTACCACAGTAGATAATGACTTCACTTTGCTTAATGTATTAGAAATCCATAAGCAGACATTTGTTTTATGTGAAAGGTGGGTTGTCTATTAGAGGTCAGGAACAAATAACAAAAAGGAACACTCAGTAACAAATACAGACTAAAGAACAAAAGCTAATTAATTCAGAAATTTTATGAGCTGATTATTCATTACGCTGTAGTTGCATGTACTCTACCAGAATTTCTTTTCAGCTCTGTTCACTTGTAAATCAGAGTTTCTGATTGTTTTCTTCTACTTTTATTTTTCACTTAAATTGTATGTTAATTTTTTTACAAGAAAGTGTTATTTGTCCTGTATATTATTTCTGTAATGTAAAACCACCAACAAAACTGAGTTTGAGTCTAATTCACATTTTAGTGTATCATTAGCATCTGGCACTATAGAAAAGATGTTTCTGGGCTAAACTGTAGAAACCACCCAAAATATGTATTCCTTCAGTGATACATGCAAATAGTAAATTTAAAAAAAGTAGCACACATTGTCATTCTAAGATGTTAAGCACAGCTAGGTTGGCAGATCAGTGATTGTATCTTACAATATCAAGTACTTATTTCTAGAGCCAAAACTTGCCAGCAGTAGAACATCTGAAAATCTGAAGCAATACTATTTTTGTGCTGCTAAGTTGTTTCCTGCACATTAGGAAATTCAATTAATCTCCTGAAGACAGATAGCATGACATCTGATTTTCTAGGGCTGTCCAACTCCGAGAGGCCCCAGTGACACCAGTATGTATCTGACTTCTTAAAATTGCTGGGGTAAAGACAAAAGAAGGGAGTATAGCACAGCTAGAGGTTCAGCACACTAAATATCTGCGAAATCGATATCCCAATTGGTTTCGTGACAGAAGAATATAGTAGTTACCTCGCAAAAGATGCACCTCTCTGCAGAATTATCAGGTAAATGTGCTCTGTTAATATAAATTAGAGAGCCACCTAAAAATCTTGATCAGGATATTTGGCAATGTCACTCTGGAGTCTTCTAGTGCTAGCAGACTGAGGGAGCCATCTAGAAGAGTCTTTCCTCTGTTCTTTCCAATTTTTGTATATTAAGTGCTACATCGTGCTTCAGTAATAGAAGGGCATTCTTAGGCTGTTATCAGCCAAGTCCATTTGCCATCAAACATGCTTGCCAACTTCTCTCTCTCCATAACTTTCCCTCAGTGCATCAGTCCATGTTTACAGCTGGAAAGCATATGATATAGAAAACATAACTTTATACATTTCTTAAACTATATATTTCATAATGAATATTAGTTTAATTAAGCATAACAGTAATCTATTCAGGCAGAGAAGGGACAAATGTACATCTATAGACTTGATCCTGTCAGAATGCCAGTGTGTTCCCAAGACCTAAAGTTCTGAAGCTTTGCTTTTGAAACAGGGGCTCTAAAACTCCCATATTTCAAGGATAATTTGATTCAAAATTTGAACTTCTTTTCTCCAAAACAAAAAGAGAACTTGTAAGACTTTCTAAATCACAGCTAAAAGGTTAGGCCTCCGGAGCTGTTTTCGTTAAGTATTAGAATCATTCTTTTGCACAGAAATCTATTTGACTAATGGATCAAACACAATATTTAGTTCCAGAAAGCAACTTTTAACCCTTTTTTTTGGTTTGTTTTTAACATTAGAATTTCTAAAATTCAAGCCCTGAAAAATTTACCCCTGAATTCAAGACCCTATGTCACTCTTCTCAGATGACAGATTTCCTCTCTTTATTTGATCAGTCAGATGTGGGTTAACCTGGATGTTTGATGAAACTTCTCTCATTCTCCATTCATTGATTACTGTTTCCAGTAAATTAATCCAAAGTAGTTTTATTCTCAACATGTTATGAAATACTGCAAAGACGCCTTTTGGGATAAATCTGGGACTAATTTGTAGTGCAAATATGGAAGTAAAATCTTAATAACAATTTACTTCTCAAAAGTAACTGGAGTAATTGTGGGAGTTTGAGGTCCAAAAAGCCTTCTGGTTTCCTTATATTATTTAATTTCTGAAGGATACTAAGAAACTGACAATTTAAAAATAGATCCAACTTGGTATTTTGGGTAGATGTGCTTTTTGTTTAGAAGTTTTTTCATCTGTAAAAAATATACTATAAAAATAAAACAACATTAATAAAAGTATATTATTTTTAAAAATGCATCCAGGTAAACCCATATATCACTTGCTACTGTCTTAAGATCTTTAGCATTTAAGGGGTGTAATTCCTATCTGAAAATGCAAGAAATGTTGTTCTCACTTTCTGTCATCAGATGATCACCTTTCCTGTATTTGCTGAAGAGAAGGAAATAGCATAATGTATGTTTTGTGACTTACTGCTCTTCGGATTCTATTTATTTCCTATGAAAATACATTTCAAAATAATTTACATTTAATTTATGAACAAGTTTTCATTTCCTTCACACTGGATTTATATTGTCTTATACTTGCATTTACATCATAATAATTGAAGTTTAAAACACTATCAAAGAAACATTTATTTACCTTATGATATGCTTGCTTTCAACAAAATCTCCTATATTTTCATCTGAGTTTCTGAAGTTTCCAAGTTCCATTGCAGATTGCTTATTAAAAGTTTACATTGGCTTTCAATACTTTGCAAATCTGAATCATCAAGACTAACAGAGTAGCTGTGAAAAAAACAGCTTTGAAAATAATTCTACAAAGCAGTAAAATCACTAAAATGAGACTTTTTGGTGGCATGTTAACAATCCCAGGAAATGTTAAATGCAAAAAAAAGTGTATTCAGTTGAAATCAAGCGTTGGATGACATGCACTTTGGATCGTGTATTAATATGGAAATTTTACTTTTTTCTATCTTTTCTATTCTGAGCAATTGTCTTCCTCACTGAACCTGTCTGTAAGATGAACAGAAGTTGTCACAATACACAGAGACATTCAGGCCCAAAATGCAAAAATATTTATCCCAATTTTTTCTTCTTTGACAGTGTACATGCTTTGTAGAACATGAATACTGTTTGTTACAATGAAACTTATTCTAAGGATATCTTTCCCGTTGTTGTCTAACTAACATTTGTTCATTTTCAGAAGCCATCTAGCTTTAATACATTTTGACTGACTTCATCTATTTCTTCCACTAACAATTTCAAGTTTTCTGAAAGAAAGAAAGCATAATACATTTTTGCAAATTAATTCTGTAGCTACTCCACAATTATTATGAAGTCATGAGTTGATAGGGGAATTTCAAGACAAGACTGAGGGACTAGGATTGCTGTACAGTTTAGCATCATGGACATTACAAGAAATTGTTACTTGGAGAGTCATATGCTGTCTGATTGCCTACATTCATTAGTGAGAGGTCAGAGACTTGCCTTCTTGGTCAGAAAGCGCAGCACTTGCAGCTGTCTCAAGAAAAATGCTGTGCATTAGAACATGTCCAAATAGTGGGGGTACTGTTTTTCAGACCAGGTGCAAGAACAGAAAAAAAATCCATGCTATGCCAGAAGGAAGAAGAGGATAGACAGACGAGAAAAAGCACAAGGGAAGAACAAAAATATTCCTTCTGCTAAATAGTAAACTATAGTCATTGGAAAGAATAGAAGAGGTTATTCCAGCACGCTTGTTAACTAAATTGTATGTTCTTCCTACAGATAGATCCTTAAAAAGAACCATTCTTTGTTTTCCTACGTACAGAGTGTTGTTTATTACTATAATCATAGTATGCATAGTTTAAAATGTGGGACTATGAAGATAGGCTGTGTTTCTCTTTCTGGTTTGTCAGACACTAAAAACCATATTCTGTATTTATTAAAGCTTGTTTGTGATTTATTAACAAAATTTCTGTCTTTAAACAAATTTCTTACACATTGTTTCTACTAGCCTGATCTGTTTCATAAGCATTGGACTATATCCTTTCATGCCTTTTATTTAGGCCATATGTTTTTTGTCCACCATAATTTATATTTTTACAGATGAAAAAGTTCTCTCAAAATTCATGGAAAGAGAATGTCTCTAAGTTCTCGGTGTCTGCTTTGTTGAAACACTTTGTCAAACTTTGGACAGGTGCAGACATCTGTGGCTTTATAAAGCTCATGGTTGTCACAGGTTTAGCTGTTGTAGAGAGCATTTCTAGTTCAAGCCTGTGTACAGAAATCCAAGACATGAATGTGAAGGCAGGAAGTGAAGGCAGTTGAAGGCTTACCTATGAAGGACTTGTTATGACTCCTTTGGCAAAGATCAGGTGGGTGATACACAGTGCAGTGTTCAGGTATTCCTTTTCTGATATTTTGCTTAACAGCCCCTATATATCTGTGGCTCTGTGCATCAGTGCATACCAGTGTTTTAATGCAGAAGCATATTGAAATAATACACACAGTGATTATCAGTGGAAACTCTACTTGGGTTTAAGAATACACATGATCCTGAAAGCATTTTATTGTAGGATTGAAGACTACATTCTGACTTTATTAATGCCTTGGAAAAAAAATTCTTTCTATTGTTCTCTGTCAGCAATCCTCATGTTCGCTGACTCCATTAGTAGGATTATGGTCAGGTTACTATTCAGTACAGCACTGGAATGTGTTGCTTTCTTTTGTACTGAATTACAAAAGCTCTTGCCAATTTTTTTTTAAATGGTGGGCTAAGCAATTTTGCTTTGCAGTTGTCAGAAAAGTGAATGTGTGGCAGAGCTGTTCTTGACATCTGTTTATCTAGATATTTGTCAGTAGCCTCAGCAGTAGGTCTTTAGGTTTTGTGTTCATTTGAATGAAGGAGAAAAGAACCACATAGATGTGGTTATTTTTAGTTTGTTTTTGGGGTGTTTTGGGTTTTTTTTTAAATTCACCTATCTTTCCACATTGCCCTTTAGAATATCAGATGACTTTTGCAATTTAAGAACTTTGACAAAATTGCATCAAAAGAGCAGGTAACTAATGCTGTGCTACTGCAGCTAGGAATAAAGTGTTATACTTACTTTATGTAAACCAAGAGAGTGATTTCAGTCAAAATAGTTCAAAACAGGTGAGAGTTCAGTTCATCCTTTCAAGTAGCTCCTCTTAGATACACTGGAGAAGAAAATCTTTAAAGAGTATATCTGATCTCTCATCTTCAATCAATTGGGCCAGCCCACAGACACAGTTTTGTAGCCTACTCTCTATTAAAAGAGGGTATTGTGTGGTTAAAATGGTCTCTTTTCAGGAATTTCTCGTATTTAGGAACTATAGGTTTTCAGCTCACCAAAACTTGTTTTGTTATTTTAATAGACATAGTAACTCTTTTATAACTAGAAAGGCTAAAAACATTGTCACCTAGAAATTGTCCTGAACTTCAAGTGCAGTTTTAACATTCATTTACAAAAGCAAGTTCAAATCAGCTGTGTAGCAGACAAAGACTCATGGATACAGAAGAGTACCATGGATGAAGGGGGAAAAAAAAGAGCAGGCCTCAAAAGGAGACAGGAAGAGAATGCAAGAAGGCTTGTTATAACTTTCTGTGAGGTCTGGTTTCTGAGCTTCTGACTGGAGACATTTGAAGACAGTCTGTACCTGAGGAAAGCAGTGCAACTTTCAATCATTTCTAGTATGAAGCTCATACCTGTGAGATCATAGTGACAAAGTGATGATCAGTTTAATCATGCATTATGAGCTTCAAAATAAAAAGTTATTAACTTTGAACTACAGATAGCAAGATCACAAGCCAAACTGTGTTTGTATCTCAAACACTTGTCTGCTTGTGCATGTTTGCAGCGGCAGCACTCCGTGACTGGTACCGAAGAAATGCATTCCATGTGTGCAGTTCAAGATCCACTGATATGAGCAGGGCTCAGCACCAAGTTCCAGTCACCAGAGTAGATTTCTCAAAGAAAAAAAAAAAAAAGAAATCAAGATCTAACTTTGGTATGAATTTTTAAGCATAACAGACTATGTCTTTCCAATATGAATGAATTAAATATAAATATATGTCCATCTTTTTCTTTAAAACTCATCCTTTATTTTTTTTTCCTTTTCTTTGTTTTCTTGAAATTTGTCTTGGCCTTGGGTTTTTTGTGCCCTCAGTGATTATTTCCATATCTTAATAACTGCAATTCCATAGCTCATGGTGAACAGGAAGTCTTCACTGTAAGCCAAACTGTTTTGCAATACACACAATAAACAAATGAAAAAGAGTATTGAAAAATTAAGTAGTATTAAGCATGCAGGTATGGACAGAGCTTTTAAAGACATAAATACCTTATTACACTGAAACAAGTTTTGACCACATGAAACTAACTGGTTTACAAAACATACACATCCAAATACAGCAGTGACCAATAGGGTTTAGAGGAAAGAAATAGATAATGGCTAGCTCAAAACTTTGGGGTTTCTCTGAGTATGTCGTCTTTTAATTTCCAGCCATCTTAGTACTTATTCTGGGACAGTTATACCTTTTTTAGGCTTATATTTGAGAAATATTCTCTCAGCTTTATCGCAGCCTGAGTGAAGGGTTATTTTCAGCTGCTACGAGAAAGCATTTATTTCCATGGATCTCTCTTTAGGCTAGTTCCTGTTATCCAAAAGGAGAAACAGCATTTTCAAAACTTTTTGTGATTGCTGAGTGATGTTTCAACATTGAAACCTTGAACAAGTGAAGATGCAACTGTGTGTAGTTAAAGAACTACGGTTGTAGCCAGAAAGCTATCTCAGTCTGATTCTCAGAAGTGATGCATTCAGAGAAATAAATCAGGATTTAAGTGCCATTTTAAAAACTCAGCAGTCAGTTTTATAGTTGCTTTTATATAATGATTTAACACTCAATGTGTATTGTTTTCTTTACTGTATGAAACACAGTTGAAAGGCTTCTAAAATACAGTCACCATGGAACCATTCAGTATCCTGAATTTAACCTATTCAGTGGTGTAATTCACACCATACTGAAAAGGAAGAAATAAAATGGTGTAAAATTAAAAACCTCCAGCTATGTTTATCATGTGTAAAAAGAAATTAATAATAAATTATATTTTCATTTAGAAATAATTTGATTTTTTGGTATATATTAAAATACTTTGCAAGCATTTTGCTTTCCAGTAGCTGACAGACAGTTAAGAATATTTGTTACACAAAGCAGTGTGAAAGGTCAGCTGAGCAACCTAGTTCAGCTACTGGGACCACTAAAGCCAAATAAGCTGGCTCCGGAAGCAAACCTTGCAGGAAAGGGAGACAAAGCCTTAGGCAAAATGCCATGATAACTTGCAGAGTTCAGATGCCTTCATGGCATTTGTGTGCCATGTAGTCACTGACACATATGCTGAGGACTAAAAAAAGGCAGGTGTTGCCGACCATGCAGCAAGATGGAGTGTCAATGCAGAAAATGTCTATTTTACGTGCCTATGCTTTAACAGTAGCAGTTTGGCCATTTGAGCAGTAGATACTCTGAAATTAAAGACAAAATTAATTTTGTCTGTTCTTCCTTGATTCTCCAATTAAAAAGCAACTGTTGCTTTAATTTGCAAGCCTTTTCAGTAACATTTAAATGATCATCAGTATCCTGAAGCAGCCTCAAACGCCTGCCTACTCTCTGAATTCTTGCCATATTTATAGTCCCTTAAGCATTCTCTGATCTCACAGGGTGCTGCTCCAGCAATGCCAGTGATGAAGGGAATGTTGCATAGGCTGGCTCTCCATGGCGTCTCCCCAAAGCCAGCCGAGATGTGTGACAAAACATCTCATGACCTCTCTGCACTGAGCTTCCCACTGCTATGTGACGCTGGTAGAGCAACAGTGGCAGATCTTATGAAAGAGCTGTGTAGTCAATGTTTGACTGTTCTGTTATCAGGGAATTCAAACCTTGTGGGTGTTAAAGTCAAGCTGGGTGGAGCTGAGGAATGACAAAAATCCATCATCCAGGTGTTTTGTAAATGTATATCTTCTAGCTTTTTGCAGTGGGTTCTTTTAGGTTTTTGTACCACCAAATACTGCTTTTACTGACCAAAAGCTGGAGCATTACAAGTTCCATTTAACAAAAATATGAGCTCTTAGAAGATACTTAGAAGAAGAATCTTTTATTTGAGCAGTCTGTGAAACCAAATTATTTGTTTTTAAATATCATATTATTAGAGTTGCTTAGGATGAGAGGTAAAATCTCACTCTGGGTATTAAACTATCAGGTGAGCTTCTCCACCCTGCCCTCTTGTGACCTGGAAGGACACCAGTCCTCCTGGTAGTACGTGTTCATTTTGGACCTGCACTTTTGGCAGGGAGAAGTGAGAGCAGCATAACTCCATGGACGGGGACAAGACAGGAGCCAAAGGTGACCCCAGCACAGGCTGGTGATACTTACCAGCGGTCACAGTCCCATATAGGATACCAGCAGCCCCAGACAGCAGTGTCCTGAGGTCTGTGCAGCAGTCCCTGCCAGCACTGAGACTCCTCAGAGGTAACCCTGCCTATAGGTACATCAAGACCCTGACAAACTCTGTGGTTAAGGTGAATTATGATATCATAAAATACAAAGTGTGAAGTATGATCTACATTTTAAACCCCTGTTTCTACTGCTGTTTGTACTTTCATGTCACATAATCACAGAATAAACTAGGTTGAAAAAGACCTTTGAGATCATGGAGTCCAAGCTATGAATGTCACTTTGTCAATTAGACCATGGTGTCTACAGTGTCACATCCAGTCTTCTTTTTAACACCTCCAGGGCTGGTGGCTCCACCACCTCCCCAGGCAGCCCATTCCAATGCCTAATCAATCTGTTAGGAGTTTTTTCCTAATGTCCAGACTACTACCAGTGAGACTACTGGCACAGTCTTGCAGCTCTCCTCATTAGCTTAATTTAATTTAAAGTGGAAATTCTAGTAGTCATACTTTTGTAATCTTGGGTGGAATAGGTAAGGAAATATGATAAACTATATAATAGGTACAGCCTGTTGCAGTCCATTTGCTATTGTTTATCACCCATTTTTTCCCCATACAATTTCATTATATCAAATAAACTCTTCTCTTTAAATTTAAAGGGTGTTTTTTCACCTTGTTTTCATAAAATGTCAGTAAGAAGTAGCTAATAAAGATAGGCACACATGAGACATTTTCAGTGAGATACTGTATGCACAATTACTTGTTCTCTATTTGGTTCTGTTTTGATACATATTATGTCCCATATTTAAACCCTGTATTAAACTGATCTGTAGCTTTTCCTTAGTCTTCTCTGACTTTCTCAGTTCTTTGGGCTTTTTCTCTTGAATTTTCTCAGTATTTCAACATTTAATATGTACGCAGAGGGAAGAAACAACATCTCTGGCTTTTAAACTTATTGTTTGTACTGGGTATATAAAATAATGATCTACAGCTTAATTAAGTCAGAAATAACTATTATGGCTGTCTAGTAAGACTTGCATATAATATTATTTCTACAACTTGATTATAAGAATTGACTATATCATAATGTCTATGTTATCTTCATGGCCAGCCAGCAAGGATATTTCCTCACTCACATTGTGGGAAAAGGATATGCTGTTCCTGTCAGTCAGTGACAATGGCTGAGCTACTGAGTTCTGAAAACTTGTGTAGTTTAGATTCAAGGAAATTTCCTGTGCAGAGGGTACCTTCATAATTTCAAATTTCTCGTCTTGTGATGCAGAGACATTTCCAGACTTAGAGAATCACTAAGTGTAGTTCTCTAAAGGATTAAGAAATCATGAGATCTAGGAGAAGTAAAAAGGATGCAGAAATCTTTTCTCAGTGTACAGCTAAAGCTGTTGTGACTTTGCACTCAAAAAACAAAGCCCCAAAGAGAGTATAACAGCAGTAAAAGAACATTCCTTATAGTTAATTAGTAGAAAATTCAAGTCAGTTTGTGAAAACATGAGAAAGTTAACTTCTGATATAAACTTCTGTATGAAGCCATCCTTGGGGCAGGCAAGCACAGGAGCAGATTTTCCACAGGTGCTCTGGAGTCTCCATTCTTGGAGGTTTTTAAGATCTAACTGAACAAATACCTCAGCAGCCTGATCTGATCTCATCGCTGATGCTGCTTTGAGCAGGAGGGAGGATGAGAAACCTGGTCCTATCCTTTCCAACTTGAATGTCTTGTGATTTTTGTAACTCAGACAATTTTCTTTACATCAGGAACAAGCCCACCACAACATCTTTCACACCAAATGTAACTCTGAATTTCTTGTGGATATATGCTCCACAGCGTTTCTATTTTGGAATAAGATATCAAATAGAATTGACAATTGCCTAATGCAAAAAAAATCAGACCACAGCTTTTACTGAAGGGTAATGTCAAAGTTCTGCATTCCATATGGATGTCACTAAAAGGAATTGTGATTTCATCAACACAGCTGCTAGCTTTATAATGACATATGGGAGTACATTTTTTTTTTTTGATGACTGTTCTTATAGTAATGTTTTCTCCACCTTCTGCATTTTTCCTGACATCATTACTTTAAATATGAGCCCAATTTAAAAGGCAGTAGTAATTTCTTACAAACCCTTTGTATTTGTGTTAGCAATCTAATTTATCTCTAGAATTAACATTGTGTCAAATCTATTATTTCCTGAAGAACCAGGTATAACTTTAATTTATTCTGTAGCTGTGATACAGATATTCTAGGATCCATTTTGTCTCGTACAGTTCAGTGTGGACTTAGATTTTTATACACACCCAGATGAGTGAAAGTCTTTGGGGAATTTACTTCAACAGGATGGATTAGGGAAGAAAAGTAATTATAAAAAAATAATATAAAGAACCTAGCAAGGATAACAATGATCTTTTGTATTGATTTTATTTCAAATATAATATTATATCAAATCAATAAATATGATAACAAATTTATAACAACAGCATAATAACTTTCCATATGCTATGCTATATTTAATGTTGTCTTGAGCAATGTAGGAGTTCCTGAACTAAGAAAATATGTAGAGAGACAATTTGTTACAAACAGAAAAGGCCTCTCTACAGAAGTGGATCTGTGCATCTTTGTTTTATGAGGAACAAATCAATTGTTCCAAGTATGCGGTGGGGGGTTTGAATGAGAAAATATAGTTTGATATTTTATTTTATTGACAGACTTAATGTCAAAACACTTGAATTATCATCTTTTAATAGGTATTTTGTATTGGAAGAAGGTGAAAAAGAGAGGTGTTACCTTTCCAATTTAAAGCAGTACATTTTTTTTCATTAAGGGTTTTTTTATGTGTGTATTAACAACCCTTATGAGTGGACATAAGACCTTTTTTAATTGAGAAGAAGCAGTTGTGAAAAGCAGGCTTGGTTTACAGCTAATATGAGCAAGAGTCTGTCTTAATTCATGAACAATCACTTTGCAGGTTCGGTTACTAGGTTAGCCTCTGGGATGAATATTGCAGGCTTCTGATATCCTTTTCTTGTGACAATAGTCTAGGTGAATTTAATGGAAGTAGTAAACAATGAAATGTGAAGTATTTAATGGAGTAATTGATAAATACATAATTATTGACATTGATTTAGGTAAGAGTTTTCTATTGTATTCTAGTAAGCAAAGTCCATTGACTGTAAATACTAACATTGTTTAAATTAGTAGCAGAAACACAGCTTTCAATGGAAAATATAATTTATATAAGACACACCTTTTAGAATACAAAAATTTTGTTTAACAATTGCATTTACAATTTTATGGTATGCATTTTATTTTTTATGAAGTTTTTTCTTTGATAAAAAAATGGTATGCATGGACATATTTGTATTATGCTGAGATCTACTATAAATCTTGGTAAGTTATGAAAGCTTCATCCATTAAGTTATCTTCCATAAGTGAAGGTGAACAAGGAAATATCTAATCACTGCCCTAATAGGACATCATATACCTAGCATTTTTAAATTTTTTTCTGTATTCTGTATAGTAGTCATTAAATAAACCCATCTCCAATGCCTTGTTCGCTATTTCATAGTCAGTGGGCAAAAGCACCTAATGTTATCAGTCAGAGGGAAAATAGTGAAGGGATGCTTTTCAAAAGCCACAGATGAAAAGGCCTTGTGAACATAGGAATACTAAAATATGCAATCAACAGCACAGATATGAAAATGCAAACTGACATAATAAATTAATAAAATATACACTGTATTAATGAACATAAGTTTAAACATTTCAAATTTAGCTATGGAAATTCTAACTTTTGAGAGGGTATGGGGATGATGGAAAGTAATGCTGTATTAAATATAAAACTTTTACTTGAAAAATAGCTCTATATGTTGTAAACTCATGCAAAACCTTTAGGTTATTATGCAGTATCACAATGGATGTCAAACAAGTTTCAGTTCAACTAAAATACATATTAAAAAAAGTGGGAATCTTTCTCCAGAAAAAGAAATCAAATGTCAATAAAAATTCAGCCTCTATCAGGGAAGACATTAATTTCATTCCTTCCCTGGGACATTCCTTCTTAAGTCCTGGCAATGCTAACACTTGCAGCTCTTGCATCAGTCACTAAGACAGTTAAAAGTCTGATTTTTTTTCTTGTTCCCCAGACTTCTTTATGGTACAGAGAGGAGGAGCAGTTTATCCATGTAAAATGGCTCTTTTCTAATTTTTTTTTTCATACGAAGTCTTCAGAAGGGTCCAGTAACACTAACAAATGCATTTCAAACAGTCCAGCAAATGTTGCATAACAAAGATAATTAATTCACTTTTAGCATTATTTTAGCTGAGCAGTAGCCTTCACTGACTGCTTTAACAGCTATGTAGCTGCCCTTGCTATCTGCAGTCACTCGTGCAGCACATTTATTTAAATTGGCTGTTCTAAGTGACACTGCCCTAAGTTCCCTTCACCAATGTCAAGAGAGACTTGTAAGCTCACCTTTCTCACCTTTCAAAGTAGTTTCTTTGTCAGTTTCTTTATGGAAGAATCTTTATCCCCAGCTGACACCTGTGAGAGCATGATTTGATAAGGAGTCAAAGACGGCCTCTGGGGAGCTGGAATTGAGGTTGAAGGTCTCACATTTAAAAAGTCATTTACTTCTGGTTTAGTTTTGCTCTTAGGCATTATTCATAGCTTTGCTGTGTCTTCAAACAACAGAAGCCTTGGCCCCACTAAAAGAAAAGAAATCTAAAGCTACTGAATGTGCTTGGAGTTAGTAAATATTAACTTGGGCTTTCAGGAGTCCAAGTCCAGTAATCCAAAGTGTGTCTTTAAAGCAAAAGAGCCCCCCCTTTTCATTGACATCACCTTATTGTTGCTGTACTTTTTTTTCCTTACCAGACAAGGTATTTCTAGTAATACTTTTACACAGCATATGATTTTGTATGCTGCTGAAGTAAAATTCTTCTTCCTTAGTTGATTATTGTTATGCTAAGTTACTTTCCTATTGGACCTAGCTAAAATACAATTAATACTTAAAGGAAAACACAGAAGAATATTTATTTGAATATTTTGTAGTTCTGGGACAGACAAGTGAAACTTCAGTATGTATTTTAACATATCTGGTTAAAAAAAGTTCCAGAATAGGTTTGCAAAAATCACATACTCAAGCTTTTATTCAACACACAGGAAAGTCTTACCATATGCTTTTGATTATGGAAATATCAGTGTATTGGCTTTATCATCTTCACATTAGAGTATCTTTTTCGCCATATATTTCCTTGTATTATTTTCAGATTTTTTACTTCTCAGCTAACATAAAACTGAATTTATATAAGTAAGGTTTATGTGGTAAATAAGTAGGACAGGGTATAGTCATCTCTGACAAAAATGTTTTGATAAGAAGGGTAAATGCAGGTCTAAATAAGAAGCTTAAAATAGTTACTGATTTCAAAGGGATTTTTTTCTCTCATTGTAAATTAAATTTAACCCAAATAATTTAAGCTTTCAAGATAGGGAAAAGTTAAAGTGAACATAACTCACACACTGTGACATTTTTGTTATTGTTTTGAATTTTCAATTAAACAAAGGGCTATTAAGTAATTTTAAAGGACAAATTTAGCACTTCAGTAACACTGACTCAGAATAAAAATATTCTCAAATTAATTCCAGTAAGATTTTCTATTCTATTCTAATATAATCTCAAGATATTATCAGTTTCTTTCTCCATAATGTGTGCAGATATGAATAGCGGAACAGCTCAGCCACCTGCAGATTATTGTGTGCTAGGTCTGTACAATCAATACCAGTAATACAGGTACTGGCCTGAAAGCTCCCCACTGTCTGCTGGCTAATATTTGGGAAATGTCTGCCCTGTAGCAGCACACTGAGTTGTCCTCATTAAGCCAGGCCCACTGGAAGCACAAAACAGTCCAGGGACAAGCAGATGAGTATAGCTGAATCATTGGGTGCTGAGCTGGGGGTCTCTGCCCTCTGCTGCTGTAGGGTTCCATTGCCCTGTGCGGACATAACCAAGTGATCTTATTTGCCACTGTATATATTGCTAATGGATTCCTCTACATGGGTAATGTCTCCCTTACATGGTTGCATATGTAACTAACTTTAAATGCAACCATATTTCATTAAGGACAGTCACAGTATTTGCTGTGCAAACGTTAAGTGTTTGTGTGCTTCCAGAGGCAGAGTTTAAATGTCTGTGGAATTTAAGAAAAAAGAAAATATCTTATCAAAATAGTTCTGTCATATTGAAAGCTTCATCTTTACCATATTTTTGTGCCTCTGCATTTGAGTTTCTCAGATGAAATTTTGCTGTAAAAAAAGAGCAGCTTGTTTCTGAGATGGGGAAGGGGAAGGGAAAGAGAGGAGAGGAGAGGAGAGGAGAGGAGAGGAGAGGAGAGGAGAGGAGAGGAGAGGAGAGGAGAGGAGAAAAAAAAAGAAGATAAAAGATATAATTTTTCATACTTTCCTAAGGATTCTTTTTTCATATTTCACAAAATGGTCAGCCTAGACCTTGTTTATTCAGAGGACTGCTGAAGGCAGTGCAGGCATCCTTCTGTTGTGCTTGTCAGGAAAGGATATTTTAAAGAAAGAAATGAAAAATCTAGAGATCTTCACAAATATTTTTCCCTTTTACTCCTTTAGTAAAGCAAAGGACTCTCCAATTACAGTTTCTACTATTATTTTCAGACGTTTAAATATTAAATTATAACCTGGTATTACAGTGTCTTTTGTTAGAGCACCAGAAAAAGCATTAGCCACAGTTAGAATTCCTTGTCATTGTCACTGGCAGTTTTAATATCACTATAAAGTACCACAACGTTTTTTCCTCTAAATGGCTCATAGCATCAAACTTTTATTCTGCTTCTTCCTCCAGTTATCCTGTAGGGGCACGTGTTTTTAGAGAACACAGGCAAAGAATCTATGCTGTACACAGGAGTGATCAGGTCAGCTTCAAAAGGATTTTATGGGCTAGATGTGTCCATTTTATAAATAGGCTTGTTGTTACCCAGTAGTTAATGTCTAGCATAAATATGGGCTGTTTCCAAAAAGAGAAGTCTTTTACTACCACCTGCCCTCTGTCCCAGACACCAGCGATTGATTCCAGCCACATTCTCAGCTCTGGCTCATGGGGTCCTGCAGGGAGTCAGCTCAAAGTAGTGGAGGGGATTATAGTTAACAATTCTCTGACATTAGGTTTCATGTACTGATGGGAATATGAGGATTTGTTCCTCATGTGTATGTTCTTTTCCTCCTGTTATATTTCTATACAGATCCTTCAACATAAAGTCTGAGTTCTTTAGCTCAATACAGGAGGAGACTGGTATCAGAGAAAACAGGCAAAGAATCTGTGCTGTACACAGGAGTGAAGCTGTTTCACTTAGCTCTACTCACAGGACGTACATTTGCAGGCACTTTCTATACCAGATTCAGGACTTCCTATGAAGAGGGAAATAGTCCTCTGCTTCCAAAGGGGAAAACTCAAATTCTGTGATTTAGAATGAAGTTGTTTAAAAAGATAAGCAATCCTAGTAAGATTTTACTATTCAAGTCATAAATACAATGGCTAATGAAAATGATTTCTTAAAGAGTGTTTTCCAAACATTTGTATACAAGCTTATATAAATTGAAAGCTTAGGGTCTGTTCAACTGAATAAAATCTGGGCTCTCTATATTGGGATTCTTTTCTTTTCTTTTCTTTTCTTTTCTTTTCTTTTCTTTTCTTTT